>JAIXMH010000044.1:0-200030 GCA_025528865.1 Pilobolus umbonatus
TTATCAGCCAATCATACTAATACATTTTATCTGAGTTATCTTCTATAAATCTATAACCTTTCTTTCATCAATCCCTTTCTTCTTCTTCCATCAATGTTAGAGTTCATCAAGATCTTATTATGTGCTCTTGTAATCACTATAGCTATTACCAAGAATGGCCGAGACTTATGTAAGTTAAGAAAGAAAGAAGGGTCTTTCATAAACTGACTGGAATCAAATAATAGTTACCCATCTTTTACGTAAATCTGTCCCCCTGATACCATATTCTATCAGAAAATATAACTATCTTGGGTGTATCTATCTGCCCCTACCACTCAATCGATACTTGTTCCATTGCCTATTTCGACCTTATGGTATTGAAAACAATATGCTGAGTTCAATTCAGAAGGAGAGCTGGAAAGGATATTGGATTGTGAATAGCGATGATCGTGTGTGTCTTCAGGAACCATCAGAACACTTTGATCTCGTTCTGTTCTTTATTCATGGTAAGTATACACAATGATAGGTGTATCTATGGTGCTTATTCTCTGTGTTAATAGGTGGTGGATTTGTCTTGGGATCGTCCACTATGTATATGGAGACATATCAGCTGATATTGAACCAACTGAAAGATAAATACAATGTGAAGGGAGCCATTCTCTCTGTGGAATATAGCCTCAGCCCAGATCATGTATGGCCAACTGCAACAAAAGAATGTTTGGCTGCTTATCAGTATTTAGTCTATGAAGTATCTATGCCTTCGCAGAAAATAGTGATAAGTGAGTACACACACTGAGAAAAATGAGAGTAACACACATATACTGACAGCTGAATATTAGTGGGTGACAGTGCAGGAGGTAACTTGGTAGCCACAACATTACTCCAATTGAAGAACCAGAGATCGATTAATGAGCTGAAGGAGATGCCTCCATTACCCATGCCATCAAGTGCAGTACTTATCAGCCCCTGGTTAGATATACGACTAAATAAGAGTGAATTTGAACCCTATAAGAGCGCCGACATGCTTCAGCCACAACAACTAGAGCTGTTTATATCTAATTATCTACCCGATTTAAATTCAATGACAGACCAACAGAGATCCATGCGCCTGTCTGATCCTTACCTATCACCTGCCACTGGTGATTATACAGGTATCTGTCCACTCTATATAGCTTATGGTGGAGCAGAAATATTACGAGTACAGATAGAACCCTTTATTGAGAGAGTAAAAGGTCAATGCGATGTTACTGTTCATAAGGGACATAACCAGGTACATGATTGGCTAATGCATCCTATTATGGCACCTTCTTATCAAGTATTCCATGAAGACTGCTCTCAAATCATACACTGGATAAGCAAAATGATAAAATAAATAAAAGTTAACCCCGGTGAACCTCTCTCGTGGGAAATTTTTCATTTCTTTTCTTATAAATATGTTCTCCATTATCAGATCTTTTCACTCTTCTCATTCTATTATGTCTTTACTCAAATCAACTGAAAGAGAGAGTCTTCTGAAGCCTGTTTTATCCCACGGATGGGCAATGACAAAGGGGAGAGATGCTATTGAGAAGGAATACGTGTTTGAGGACTTCAATAATGCATTTGGCTTCATGACAAGAGTAGCTATGCAGGCAGAGAAGATGGATCATCACCCAGAGTGGTTCAATGTAAGTGATGAATTGCCCCTGTTTGGTTATATTCTAACGTGCTGGTTATTTAGGTGTATAATAAAGTGTCTATTACACTGTCTACGCATGATTGTCAGGGATTGTCACAGAGAGATATCACATTAGCCACATTCTGTGATAAAGTATATCAATCAAAGAAATAAACGAGATTAAAAATACTAATGATGGATATAATGTGGACTGGATGGAGTAGAATGTAAATGTGGCAGTAATAGAGCGTATTGGTTATGACAGAATGGTATGTGAAGGGCATAACCATAAAAGGAAATCTCTATACCCACACACAGAGAGCGTATATAGTAAAACCATTTTTCATTTTACTCTATTAATTCATATGAATACAATCAGATACAAGGAGCCTCTTCTATAAGTGACACCAACAGTAACAATGTCGTGATTGAGTAGATATGAATTTGATTGGTTCCTATGGCAACGTCATCCACCCTATGATCAAATTTTACTGCATTAATCATAAACATCATTTCCCATCCTATCTTCTTTTGTTTCTTTTTCTTTGTGCAAAAAGAAAACCGATTTTTTGTATCTTTAATCGATGAAGCCATAGTATCAATGCACGTGGCTGATATGGACGGCGTATTTATGATTGATGATTTCGTATGATCTATTAGAAATTCCCCTCTGACAGTCGGGCGGTAGGCCTAGAAGTAGCCATTCCTTCAAGAGAGTGTAATAACTCACTGGTGGTAGAAAATGTGGTTGCTATGATATATGAAGTATTGAGTTGTTGTTATGGTTACGTCTGGTGGAGTCATTCCAGTTAATCACCGCCTACTTTTGGGATCAGATGGCTTCTCACCTTCTCGTTGGTTGATCCTGTTGATCAGGTACTTCAGGTACTTGAGAACTGAGAAGAACCCCATATGAATAAATAAAATAAACATGCCTTCTTCATTAAACAATGCTTACCCAAATAAGATGATTATGACTGTTTGTGAACAATGAAGTTGCTTACTAATCACTGCTTTAATAAACCAAGACCATATGTTATCTAGACAAAGACAGATAGAAGTGATCATGTGATCAGCCCTTGAATAGAACTTCTTATTTTCCATTTTATATTATAATCCTTCTTCTTCTCTCTTTACTTTTTCTATCTTTAATTCACAACCGATTTCCCTCACGATCAACAGAAAAGAGGATTATTTGTTGTGTGCATATTGAAATTAATAGAAGAAAAATAGCAGTCGTTAACACTGGCGCAGAATAATAAACAAAGCTTTGGCCCGGGAGGAATATTTGCCATCCCAAAGCTAATACCATTCAACGACGTTAAACAGTGCAGTCAATGTAAGGTTTCCTTCAACCTATTTCGTCAAAAGTATCATTGTCGTAACTGTGGTAATTGTGGTCAGTTTATTTTGCTCTTATATAGTATATTAAGGGGTGTTTATTTTTTATCAGGTTATGTCGTCTGTTCTAATTGCAGTGGACATAGACACACACTGAATAAGTTTGGTTATCAAAAGTAAATGTGTATTTACAAGTCATGAACTTGTAAGATGACTCATTTCTATTATTTTCTAGCCAAGTAAGATGTTGTGATACATGTGATAAATTGATACAAATGCAGAATATGAACTCGAATGAACTCAATCAACTCACCTCCAAGCACTTGAAGGCCTATCTCAATGCCTATAATTTACCCAGTAAAAATGTGATTGAGAAGGGTGATTTGGTGAAGATTATATTCAATACAAGACCGTTGTCCAATGCGAATGAAGTCTACTTTAGAAAGTATCGAAAGAACTTTGTTACTGATCAGTCAGAACAAGAAGACAACGGATTTTCGCTCAGTAATATTGTACAGCGATATTTCACTTCCAATGATGATGATGACAGCACAGACAACAGTGGTAATAACAGTGGTCATAATCAACCTAGACCCATCGTCAATCCTGTCATCCATATTCCACCTGATACTATTCCACAACCACCATCATTTACTCCAGCTAGACCCATATTCACAGCAACGATAATCACTCCTACATTCAATCAAGCTTCACCAGATACATCTACATTCACTCCTCCTCCATCTACATCCCCATTCACCCCTCCACCCACAAAGAAAGAAACTCTGTCCATAAAAGATCTCTGTTCTTCCTCCACAGATCCATCTTCACTCAGTGTTCGTACTATCAAATCCATACTGAAATCCAACTATGTCGAACACTCCCATGTGATAGAGAAATCAGAACTCGTCAAACTAGTCCAACGACTGATGGACCAACACAAAGATACTTCGGATGACTCTTCGTCTGAATGCAGAATATGTTATGATGCTCAACAGAACTGTGTCTTCTTAGACTGTGGACATATGGTCACCTGTATGGACTGTGCTAAGAAGGTAGAGTGGTTATATAATGACCGAAAATGATACAATATGCTTACTTTTTATTTATTTTTTTAGTTGATTGAAACGAAGAATGAGTGTCCTATCTGTCGTGAACCCATCATTAAACTAGTTCATGTATTTCGCACATAATAGAATATTATTTATCAATGATCTCGATCTTTGGTTTCTCTTTGGTTCTGTGTGTGGGTAATATGATGTCTTCTTCTGTATCACTGTCCTTATTCACATCATAGACACCTAATCCTAAGTTCTATAGTGTGTGATGAGTGGATTATGTCTTTATTTTTTGTTGTCACTTACCATTTCGATATAGGGTTCTGTTTCTTCTACATTCTCAATATCCAGTTGTTTAGGATCTACCTTCTTCAGTTGCTCATTAGCAGACTGTAACTGAGGAAGGAAGGACTGTACTCGAGATAATATATCAGTATTTGTATCTACTTTGAATGTCTTTCTTTTCTCAGGTGGTGGAATCTCAGTTGGAATAGAAGGGGGTTGAGACAACAATAGTTTCTCTATAGAAGGATGTTGTTTAATGACGGGTGATGTGTATAGTGTTCAGGTTGTCTATTACCAAGTGTCTTTTTATTTCCAGTGATGTTTAATAACTCATTAGAAGAGTCTGACATGGTCTACAATAAGAATAGAAAAACAAAAGGAAAACAAACAAAGAAAGAAATAAACAAAACAATTAGAAGGGGTAAATCGGACATTGAAACTATTCAGGTTTAGTCATTAAAAGTCCTCTCTTTGTAGACTTCCTCTCTCTTGTCTTATCTTTTATCACATCTTCTTTCATCTTGACTTCTTCCGTCTTCTTCTTGACTTCTTCTTCCGTCTTCTTCTGTTCATTCTTCTTTATCTCCTTCTGCTTGACTTCTTCCTCTTCTATCTCCTCTGTTATTTGAGTGGGTGTGCTGTGTGATGATTGAACTACTAGCTCTACACTCTCTACTGGACTGTAAATGGGCTGTAATACATTGAACTGTGAAGTGGATCTGATTTCCATAGAAGGTCGAATGGGTTTATTTGCCCTGGATATCTCATTCAATCTACGAAGACGTAATCTATACAGTATTTGATCAATAGCCAATTCAATCTGAAGGTGGTTCTTGATAATAGACATCTCTGATTGCGAGTGGTTATTATAAGTCATTAAACACGGGTAAATTCACTTACTGGGCCATGTTGCTCTCTCCCCCTTCATGGTACAGTTCAAGGCATAAGAGGGAGTAGGATTGGATAATATCTTGAGGAAGTCAGAATATTCTATTTCGGGAATGATAGTAATATCACCTGAATATTTCTGTGACATGATGGACTGTACTTTATTAAAGAAGGAAGGAATAACACCTAATTCAGTCAACTGAATAAAATGGAGTTAGTGTGAGAACAAGGAACTGGTGTGGTTGTACTTACTTGTGTACACCTGTGTTGTACTTCTGTCTTTGCCATGTGCATGCAGAAGTTGGCAGCCTGTCTTACATTGGATGGGGCATTTGTCTTTTGAATGAATGGAATCACATGAGGATTGACTTGACAGACAATGAAGTGGTTGACATTGAATAACTCGGATAGCTTATTCATAGGCAGATCACTGTTGGTTATATGAGTGTCTATGTTATCGCATCTATATTTACACACTTACTTATTCACTGATCCATCAATATACAATTGATCTACAATTAAGGTTTATTGAGTTATTAAACTCTCAATAACATCATTTATCAGGGCTTATGTACCTCCCATATTCCAAGGGGCAATTCTCCCACATTTATCCTTTGAATAGAGTGAAGTTGATCCATAGAATACAGGAACAGAGCATGAAGCAGCACTAAAATTATATGAGAGGATAAATGACCCAGACTCCCTTTTTCTCATACTCCTTTTAAACAACTTACACTGCAGACCATATTAACTAACATCAAATATATCAATAACTAAATGCTTACTTTCTATTATATATCACTTACTACATCCGGTGCTGTTAAGTAGTTTAATAGCTGAGGCATATCATACAGAGTAGATGAACTGACTGTAATATTGAGAATCCATCTTGTTCTATTGAATGCTTCCTATGTATACTCACACATATAAGTATATATACACAGACAAAAATAGATTGCAACTGCTTCATTTTTACCTGGAATGTAATATCACCTAGATTGGATCTTATGGCATCACGTAATATGCTCACATCAAACAATGTTCCATTTGATAATAATCGATGAATTCTCATCAAGGCTGTTTCCGGGCACCCCTCTCTTTCGAATACATCCTAATAAATACCAAGTCAAACATCACTTATTCTATCCAACAAACTTTCACTTACTAGTCTAATATTAGTGGGATCAAATATAGCACCTAGTTCATCAGCTGTCTTTACACACACAAGAGAAGCAATGATACTGCCACAGGATGCACCCGATATAATACGAGGTAATAGATTAGCTTCATATAAACACCGTACTACACCCATATGATGAATACCTTTGAATATAATAGAGTTAATACCTCACACACTCACAACCATCCCTCCAATACCTAATGCTCCTCCACCACTCAATAATAAGGCAGTTCTCCCAAAACTCTGTCTCATGTTCATAAAGAAGTCATGCTTCTCCTTCAACCCCAGCCCTTCTTCAGCTGGTTCATCACATATCCAATTCAGCTGATTCAATACTTCATCAATATAATCAGATATCAATTCCTTGGTTCCTACACGTGCATTGGCATACAGCTACTTAAAGAAGTCAATACATTTAGCAGTTGACATACTCCTAATTCAATTTTACTTTTGGATTTCCCATATCACCTATATTCCTGGCTAGACTAGTTCTTAATGCGAATATCATGGCAGATTGCCCTTTATCTGATGATCTTATCTCTCTCAACTGCTGTAATTTACTATAGATCAGTTCCCAATCATAATCAGCACATTCTAATTCCTTCTTCCATTGATCAAGTCCTAATAGAATAATAAGATATCCATTGTGTCGTCAAGCTCTACACTCAAATTACCATCTATTTCATCCAATCGATTGGCTGCCTTGTACCATTCATCATAATGTGTGGCAGTATTGAGAGCATTCTCATATAATATCCTGCGTTTATCTGAAGTCAGATATTTCTAAATAAGTCTTAGTTCAATTATTAACATAGAAAACCTTATTTTGTTCTTTTTTTACCATTGGAAACAATGAACTCAAACTTCGGTCTGTCTTCATTCAAGAGAGTAAAGAAAAAGGGGAGGGGGAAAGAAAAGAAGATTAAAAAAGGTCGATAAATAATTTATTTATATCTGATTTTCACGTGAAAGTATTTATTTTTTGATTCTCCTGGATTTTTATCCTGATAAGCATGGTTACTTGGGTTCTCTATTTTTGTTGTCATGGTTTCCTTAAATTTTCGCTTTTGCATGGTGATTGTGGAACATCAAACGTGTGGTTGAACGAGTCTATTCATTATCCGATCATGCGTCATTCTTCCTTCCACACGTGACATCGAAGAAGATGAGTTTCTCTTAAAGGTTGAATGTTTGTCGTACACAACATTTCTTTGTTCCCCCCCTCCCCTTCCTTTCAAAATGACAGACTTTGTTACTCGGATACATGGGCAATTACCTATTATTATCACTGCACCACACGGAGGATTATTGAAACCTGACAGTATTCCTGACAGAGTGAAAGGAACGAGTCCGCTATTGGCTGATATGCATACAATGAAAATAGCCACCCTTATTGGTCATGGGTTAGAGTCACACTACCAAGCATCTCCACATATTTTACTTAACAAGATATCAAGGAGGAAAGCGGATGTCAATAGATCAAGAGAAGAAGGAGCAGAGACACCAGAAGGAGAAGAGGTCTGGGATACTTATCATAACAATCTACAGGAAATCATTGATTCAGTTATCAATCAATACGAACATGGACTCCTGATTGATATCCATGGTAACACAACAAAAAATATGGTAAATAACATGTTCATTTAAAAGCTTATCTTCTTATTTAGGTCAGACACATACACATGAACAAGTGGAATTAGGTTATTTATTAGAACATGCTCAACTAACAAGTGATGAATTGGAACATACCATACTCAATGCTTCTTCTATTCAGTCACTAGCAAAGAGGACATCCCACCCTATTTCACTCTTGATGAGTTTTGGTGATTCACTCTTATCTCATTCGATACCAGCCACTCCTTCCACTGTATATCCTGTACCTGATGAAATAGACTATTTCAGTGGAGGATACACTACCTGTCATTACTCAAATCAATTGGATATCATTCAAATTGAAATACCCAAACACCTTCGATTTGATGATCAAGGGCAGAAATCGATAATAGATGCCATTGTATATGCAACCACCAAACTGATAGACCATTACTACCTGATGAAATCTAAAATATGACAGTTATTTCTGCATTTATAAACCAATCAATTTTAGCTGGAGGGGAACTTTTTATTTAATAAACCTTAAAATAATTTCCCAGACATTTAAAAGCTCTTCCCCCCTCCTTTCTTATCCTCTTTCTTTTCTTCATCCTTTTATTTATTTGTTTCAATATGACGGACTATACTATTGGTTTGATTATCTGTAATGGGATCATGGGTAAAATAATGGTTCATTCTGAGGGAGTCATAGAAAGGGACACAGCAGACTCTGAATCAGAGAAGGGTGAATCAGAAGAACAAGTAGAATCAGAAGAGGAACCAGCAGGATCGGATGAGGAACAGGCAGGTTCGGATGGAGAACAACCAGGGTCAGAAGAAGACCATGTTGAATCTGGAGAAGAACAAGAAGACCATGATGAGGAAGATCATGATGAACAAGAAGAACAAGAGGAGGATGAACCAGAAGGAGAAGATGAAGAAGAAGAAGAAGAAGAAGAGTCTGATGAAGAGGAAGAGAATGATGAATCTGAAGAGGAGATTGTAGAGTATGAAGATGATGAACACGAAGAAGAGACAGGAACACGTAAACGAAAAAACGCGTCTATCAATGAGGTAAAAAGAAAAGTGGGCCTGGAATTGGCTGTATTTTGAACTAACTAATTTTTCTCCCTAAAAAAATAATAATAATAGCCCCGTTCCAAACCAGATACAAAGAGAAGGAAGAAAGATACCAGTGAATCAGATGACGATACATTGTTTGAACCAGAAGAGACAGTGGAATAGAAGTCAATGATTGAAGTAGAGGTGCTGAATAGAACTAATTGGGTGTTTATTCGTATTCCCATTTTTGAATAAAGTTGAAAAATCGTAACGATAATATTTTTATATTGCTGCTTACAGAATAAGGACTCAATGCCTGGGTGTGTCACACAGTAATAGCTATAATAGGATGTGTTAACTTCTATGAGAATTACTATATGTATTTTACCCAGAGTATTCCCGTCGAGCTCTTGGAATAACTTGCCTATAAGTGTAATTGTTGTTCGTGCCACCCCATCTGTCAAATAAGTAATAAAATGTTACGTATGATACACTAATTAGAATATTCCCTATTGTATCTGTTATGTATTACTTACTTCACTTGACATGAGAATAATTAGTATATGTGACACTCATTATAGTGTATCAATGGCTGTGTAATATTCAGTCATTTATCTTGAAGTGATATACAGAGCATGTATTCATTTCATCGCGATAGTTTTATATATATACTCATCTGTATATTTCAACAATTTCCAATACTCAATATACGCTTAGTTTACTTATCACAGATTTAAAGGCGGTAGCTTATTTAAAAGTCTTTGGTCCTACTCTTGACCCTATAAAAGCAGGGGCTTTCAATGTGAACTAAGCTGTTAAAAAAGGTTATAGACTCTTATAAGGAGATGCAAAAGAGAGATAAAGAGAATGACAGAAAAAGAACTTTAAAGAAACCAATTCCTCAATCAATGATTTGGGAGCAAGGAGAAACTACAAGCTCAAGAGAATGAATCCGCAGCTAGGATTCTAAAGGAAGAAAAAGAAGATTACATGAGTATATAAACATATAGCTGAATGTAAGGATATGCCAGAGAATTATAAAACATTAACAGAGAAGCTGATATCAAAGACCAACTGCTTGATATTATTAATGTTTTGATTATTATATCCACAGAATTTGCCGATGATGAGGATAGTTAATAAACATACTGTTCAGTAAATGCTATTATTTTACTATTAACAGAACCATAAAACAAAGGAGAGCATTGTCATACAAATGGAGTTTTTGAGCTAGGTCATGTCTCTCATAATGAGGTAGTTGATCTGTATGTTGTACTTTTATTCTTTGCTTTTCACTTCTTTGTCTTTCTTTGATGCTATGTACGTATTTGCACGAATATCAAGTTCAAGCATTGAACACGTGATAATAAGGTCAATTCACCTGTTTATTGTGATTAATTGAATCATTGGAATACGCCATTGCTTCTCTCATATTTAATTTTTCTTTGCTTGTATGATATCAGTTGCTGCAGTAGTATCAGCTGCTTCAGGGTTAGCGGGAGTAGCAGGGGCGGCAGTAACATACTCAGCAGCCGTGATATTATCCACTGCAGCAATATCTTCTACTGGACTCATGATTATTGGTTTAGCTGCTATTGCATTCACTACATGGGCAACTATCTCCACAATACTAGCTATCGGTGCATTCTTATGGGGATTGCTAACTGTAGGGTTCATTTTTGTTTTTGGATTTCTGGCTTCGGTTACTACATCAGCAGTATTTATAGTTGTACTCTATGTGGTAACATTTGGATATACTCTGGAACCCATAACAAGCAAGATCGAATATGTGCAGGATGTTATCAAACAAGCCATGAATCCTATAAAAGATAGGTGGATCTATGTCAAGCAAGTTCTAGATCTCAGAGCAATTGGAACTGGATACAATAAACAGGTCATTATGTTCTACCTTAATGATTTAGTAGGACGTCTATGTAATATCCAGAGCTATTCAAGCGATACACAAGTAGCCATACGTAAAACAGATACAAATATCCTTTCGGAAGAATCCATGAATATGGAAGCTGTTATTCCTATCACACTTTCATAATAAGATTGTGCTTGGTACTATGAGTACATCTTAATGAACTTCTTGTTTTTATCGTAGACTAGATAGATCTTATAGTTACTGAAATCAACCTTCTATCGATTTTTATTTTGAATTTACTGGTGGCACATTTACATTAAAGAATAAAGCCTGAACTTTACATCATATATCATCCGTTCAGTCATATTATATGAGTTATACCGCTTTAAGTTTAAGAAGTTTAACCTTAAAAATAATATGGTAATCATGGGGAGGTAAATATCTGCATGTTGTTTGTTATGATGATTGCATGTTCATATCACTTCACCTATTCAATACCCACATTATACAAATATTCAATACTACGTCCACTAAAGACTACGTTACATAGGTCTAATGATCTATTACTGTAGTTCATTCTATTCTGTTTATTTTGTTAAGATCTCACATCCTGATTCGGTCACTAATAAGGTATGCTCGAATTGAGCTGATCGTTTACCATCTGATGTAACAGCAGTCCAGTTGTCAGGCCTAGAAAGATAGTGAGTAAGGGTGACATATTGCATACATGACAGTGTATATTTACCATATCTCATCTCTCCAACCACCTTCACAAATCATGGGTTCGATGGTGAAGCAATGGCCAGGTCTGATAATACCAATTGCCTTGTTATCTTGATAACAATAGTTTATGAATAAGCAGTGATGATTATTCGTGATCAAGAATACTTACTAGCATAATGAGGAACATTGGGGGCACAGTGGAAGAGTTGATTGATTCCATGGCCACAGAATGTTCTAACGACAGAGAATCCATTCTTCTTGGCATGATCCTCAATTACTTTGCCAAAGTCACGATATCTAATACCAGGCTTAACTGGACATAACCATCAGTATTGATCATTTTATCCCACATTTACTCTATTATATTTTACCCAATGCTATGGCCTTCTCTAAGCATTCTCTAGCAGTATTCACCAACTGTTTACCCTTAGCATCGACATTACCCACACAATAGGTGGCATTCATATCGCCATGGAATCCATTGTAATAACAGGATACATCGATATTGACAATGTCTCCATCCTTGAGTGGTCTTAAATCGGGAATTCCATGACATATAACTAATGCAAATAAGACTGATTAATACAGTCATACATCAGCATGGTACTCATAGTTACCTTCATTGACAGAACTATACGCATAAGATGCTAATAAGTATGGATAACACACCTATCATTACTAGTAACTTACGTGCATACCGATTTGGGAAACTTATAGTAGTTCAGAGGAGAAGGATATGCTCCTCTTTCGATAGTGGCCTTATGAATGACTTCATCTATATTATAATGTGAGCGCTAGTATTGGCCATCATATTAAAGATATTTTTACCTATTTCATCAGTAGTAATTCCAGGGCGAATGATGGCAGCACCAGCATCCAAAACCTCACGAGTGATCTAATATCATACTCAATACCACACTATCAATATCAAATATGCCATATGTACTTACCCTGCAGACTTCACGCATTCCCTTTATTTCTTCCTCATTCAATACCTTAATAGAAGAGCTGGCACGGACACTCTGTTCAGAAACAGGAATACTGGTTTCAGCATAATCAGCTATAAATTGATAAGTCAGACATGAGTACCTTCATTAAAATAATCTAGACTACACATTCAATATTTACGACGCACAATTTCTTTAGGCACTTCTCTTCTTGGTGATAAAGGATAAAGTGCCTGTAATTCACCAGTGTAGCGATAGTTGGGGAAAGGATTATGAGGTTGACCTGCAAGAAAAATATGAGTAGATCAGTCTTTGTATCCTCTATCCTCTATTTACTTTCTATCTTTGATTTATGCAGCTTTTTATGCTCGTTCTAGAGGTTGATCATTAATATCCAAGTTATTATACTGAATATTGGGATTATCTTACCCAGCTCTTTGTAAAACAGTCTTTTGAGCAGTAGAAGGATCCTTTAATCTTCAGTTTGATACAAGTTGGGCATTGAAGAGAAGCTGGTTTATTACAACCCTCGAGTAAACAGGTGTTTTGATCAGTCATTGTTTTTAGTTTATTAAAAGAGAACCTGGATTTTGATATTGAGAGCCTTGGGAAGAACTTCGAATTAAAAAAAAAATATGCTCGTTTAGCTGGGCTCGTGACTGTCTCTTCCCAACCAAGAGGAAAATGTTCGAATAGGCAACTCTCGTCTCTCTCAACACATGGTTGGCAGCGAGTATATATTGATACGTACATAATTTATGGTACATGAGTATAGACAGGTTGTATTTTCCAAATATTTGTCTTCCCAATAAACTGTGCATGATCCAGATTATCGGAGTATATCTAATATCTCCTTTTGACTTGAGTGAATACAAGCAAAGGAGGAGATGAATTCATAGTGGGGAGGCATCTGTATATTTCCAATAGGGAGGTATTTGCTCTAATGTAGAAGTAAGATAACCATTGCTCCCGGTCTCAAGATCTCTTTGCTTGATTTCCAGTATTGGGAAGCAGTGATTAACCACTCTCATTTCAGATGCGCCCATCTTATTTGATTAGTTTAAGAGTTGAAAGTATTTTCCGAAAGACATCTCAATGAGTACAATGAATTTACTATAGACTTATATATGCAAGGGATTCTACACACCCTCATTTTTGGATTTAGTGGAGGGTAGCACAAATATGTTATCTGTAATGATCATATATTCTTATTGACACTTACTATGCATCCAATGCATTAATAAACCACACATCATTTGTTATACACTTATAAAAATATATTCTAGATAGATGAAGCATACATTCATTCACCTTGTAGAGACCGCATATACTTTATTCACCATTAGTTAAGCATCATCTCATAGGCCGTTTATTTCCTATTGTCTTGCTTGATGCATATCGATATAGCTTGATTTGATTCTACATTACATTTCTTTACAGTGTACTTGTATGGTCGTGTTTGGTTATTGCCTACCTCCATACATTCTTTTTGAAAAAAACCATATATCATGAATGGAAGAATATCTAACATGGTTTATACTCAATATAACACCTTTTTATTTCACTCACTGTGTAGCAATCGCTTGCTTGAGATCACTATGCTACAAATAAAATCTTGAAAGATTTTTAGGTACAGTAAATCCTGTATAAATTTGTGTGTAAAAAAGTCAGGAATGATGATGTAGTTAAGTGAACAGAAATCGCTCGCTGATTCTTAATAGTGGGAGTGAAACTCGTATAAGATTTTAGAATTCACTTTTCCTGCTTTATAACAATCATTGAAGTCAAATCAAGTAATGGTAGGTGTGGGTTTTATTATTTATAGTATAGTAACATGTATATGTAGTCTATTCAATGTAACAGCATACAGGGATGGATCACACTGATATTGTAGTATCTATGTATGGAATTCATTACTTACTAGGGTCTTGTTGAAATAGACATTATGGTTACTTGTGAACATCTCATGAGAGAAGCCAGTATATCTAATGAGAGATGATTAAAATAAGGTAACAATGATATAAGCAATAAGCATACGTACTTGTTCTTCCAATAGGTACTTCCCAAGGCTATTGAGTGTTTCTATTTTGACAATGTTACACAGTACTAATGAAATGATATAATTTACATTTAAGGCCTCTTTAAGAGTGGATAGTGTGTTACTCAATTAGTACTAATAGCAGTGGTATTAACAATACAGAGATGGAATTACTTGAGTTTTCCTATTACTTTATGTATGATGGTATCTTTTTGTACTTGATAAGCAGTTAAAAAGAATCACCAATACCAGATGTTACTTACATAAGAGAGTATTATCACAGAGATGGCAGTGTATGTATTCAGGCATATTCTTCTTACTGGAAAGGCATATATATAATTAGTAGAGACCATAATAGATTTAATGAAGAGTTCTTTAAACTATGAACCGTCTAGATGTTCTATGAGGACACTTGTAAGGAAGTTTAACAAGCACTATAGTAAAGAAACCAGCAGGGAGACTCGTATTGTTTGAGATGTCTACGTACTCACAAAAAGAAAAGGAGTGAGAAAGAAGGAAGAGGAATAAAGGTAAGAAAGGGAAAAACATGTCAATTGTTTTTCTTATGGACTAAATTGGATAAGTGTTGACTTGATCAAGAAGAATGTTTATTGGTTTTACATGTCTTACCACGCTTTGTCTTAGCCTTTGATTATTGACCTTTGTTTTCTGGGCAGGGGCTGGGGTAGAGAAACTGAGATCTGTATCCAGATCAATATCGATCAGATCTCACTAAAAAAGGATCAATATTACCAAGTAATCAAACCACTTACAATCCACTCAGTCCAGCAATAACTATTGTTGGTCGTGCCTTGATCAAAAATACTCTTTACTCCTCTGCTTATAACTGCCATTACCAAAATCAATATCGTCGTGGCAATCACTACTTATTGTTCCAGTCATTGGCCATAAAGTAAGAGATAGAATGATGTACTTGTCCATATGTTATCCATTTTAAATTCATATCAATCGCAATCTCTCCAGCCTCTATACATTCATTGGAACGACAATGTTTTTTTTCACCCACACATATGATGATGTTGAAAGAAATCTTGCCCTTGTTGAATTACCAAAGTCGACCAAACTAATCAACACACATATTCCAATGATCAGTGTGTTCGGACCCGATAAAACACCAGTATATGCTGTTATCAATATCAGTGATATCATTATTCATGTTGGATTGGTGAAGAAACCTGAAATGAAGGTTCCACAAAGACAGACTTCATACAGAGTAATATACCCATATTATCTATTCAACAAGGACCTTTCCAATAGCATTGGTCAAATATCTTATCTATAAAATATCTATAAAGTACTACTATAATAATCCAATAAATATTACCTTGTCTTAACATATACTTGTATTCTGGGATGTTTCCAACTAGTCAAGTATATATTTGGGCTCTTTGTACTGTATAAATACTACAAGATGAGTGTTCTGCATTCGGATTATGGTATGAATGTAAAGGGGGAAAAGAGATAATAAAAATTACCAAGTCAATCGATTAATAATAATTGTCATATGTTCAAACTCAGAATAAGAACTTCCTCACATAATTTCAGCTTTTGATTAAAATACAATGAAAATCATGAAACTTATACTTGATTATATCAATGAATATTATCACTCTATTGTTGATACTTTAAATAAGAACTTAAGGTAACTGTATTAACCGTATGAAGGCTTCAAAAAAATATTTGGACCATTTCGAATATTTTCATTAGATGATCCCTTTTACTGCAATATGATTGGTTGATTATTTTAAAAAGCAGGAAATCCTGAAGTTGGAACTCGTAAAAAGCACTCAGTTGTAGCATAGTGCGGTTGGAACTACTTTTGAATATTTCCGCCTTTCTATGGTCGAGAAAGATGGTGCCAAATATAATCTAAATACCTTTCATTATTCTGCTTCTACTCAATCTGGTAAATTCTTTAATATAGTGTGAAGAATTGACACCCAGACCGGTTTTATCATATCTAGGAGTTCTAGTAATGCACTGAATATTATAATAGAAAAAGCAGTGGTATACATTCAGTCATCAAATAAGAAGGTTGCATCTGCAGGTTGTGGGATATTCAAAAGGCATATTACTAGCAGAGTCATATTAAGTTTAGGCATTTGATAGACTCTCATCCGTGTTCACATGGATCTCATTATTTTTCTTGTAAATTTCCGTAACTAGTAGGAACTCTACTTGAATTATTGAGGTGCATAGGGCTGATATGATGCCATACTATGCAGTGCTTTTTATAAACTGCTATATATGCAAGAATCTATCAAACGAGTACACTCATCAAGCACTTGACCGCTTTACTGATATGATTGAAGTGAATAAGAGTAATATGATCCTATTATATGCCGTATATTATTTCAAACTGTTGTATGAACATGAGTCTATCAAACAGGTACTCCCATCAATTAATAAATCAGTTTAAACTTACTTTGTTTGAGAGAAGGAATGAGTAATGTAATAGAAGATAATACTATGCTGAATGGGTGGAGACAAAAGACCCTTTTCGAAAATATATTTCCTAATGACCATAGCTTAATATAACCTTCTTATCTCTATAAACTTAATCATATGTACATGCATAGGATAATAAAACCAGAAAAACATATACCAGGAAGTAATGAATAGAAAGGGTACTTGCAGTTTGTTTACAAGTTATCTTATTTCCTATAAACAAATACTTATATCAGTACCATTCATCAGTACTTTCTCATATCATCTACAAATGCAGAGTGGTATATACTCTCTCATATTATGACTCATAAACCATATATTCGAAGCTTTATTGAGAATACTATGACTGTGTATATAATAAATAGATACTGTACACACATATTGCCAACCTTGTATTCTGATATTCAACATTCTCCCCAGATATGTGATGAATAATAATTGAAATTAGTGCAATCCAAGTCGATCAAGTTTAGTATCCACCATGAATTCTTACTGTTTAAACCACTACATATTTGAGCATGTCCTTACTAAGTAGTTTGTATTAAAAGGTGTAATTCCTTGACTGCTCATCTCTTCCAATCAGATAATTTAGAAAATACACTATTTAATGCAATCCTCATCATCTTTTCTTGCTTTTTCTTTTCTTTCTTCTTTATCTCACGCACACTCTTCTTTATAATGTTACTATGCCAAAATTCTGTATCAAAATTTAAACTACAACCAACTGAAATATGAACAACAACAGAATCACATACATATACAGTCAGAATTAAAACACCACAAAGACAAAGAGTATATACACACAAATATACACATACACACATACACATACGCACATACACACACACACACATACACACACACACACATAAACACACACACACACATACACACACACACATACACACACACATACACATACACACACACATACACATACACACACACACACATGAATATACATACATACATACATACATACAAATATACTTGGTGTAAACATTAATATTTATAGTCAATACATTCAGCAGTAATGAACACAGACATCAACATTGGAGACAGTATTCCACACTGGATACAGTAATCAACACTGGATACAGTAATCAACACTGGATACAGCAATCAACAATGGATACAGTAATCAACACTGGATACAGTAATCGACAATCGATACAATCATCAACAATCGATACAATCATCAACAATCGATAGAGTCATCAACAATAAATAAAATCCGCAGCAATGAATTTAGCTATCAAGAATGGATACAATCAGCAATGTATATAATAATTGACAGTCGATGCAGTCATTAACATTGGATACAGTAAGCAGAAGTGGACACAATCATCGACAGTAAATACAACACCATCTTTTCCCCACCCATTACCCCACAATATATCAGCCAATCATATTCTCCAGTTAATAAAATACATGACAACAATGATATAATCATACATCAACTCAATAACAAGTAGCTTAAAAAATATTAACAATAAAATACAAACACAATCAACAGAAGTCTACCGTCAAATCCCTAAATCTCGGACAAACTTAAGATTGAATATCAAATAATCAGTCAATTCATATCGCCGTTCTAGAAGTTCTCTTCAGCCAAATCACATATCAACATACCAAGTTAATATCGAAGATCAAGTTTTTTATATGCGATACCTAGCTAACCAGGTTAACAATAAAACAGTAACACAGTGGAATTATCAGCACAGTCATTCACCACAGCAGATTTATAGTCACCCAACTTCAGCAATGGATCTACACCACAGTGGAAGTATCAGCACAGTCAATCAGCACAGAGGATCTCTAGGCACCCAACTTCAGCAATGGATTTACACCGCAGTGGAAGTATCAGCACAGTCAATCAGCACAATCGATCTTTAGTCACCCTGCTTAAGCAATGGATCTACACCGCAGTGGAAGTATCAGCACAGTCATCCAGCACAATGGATCTCTAGTCACCCAACTTCAGCAATGGATCTACACCGCAGTGGAAGTATCAGCATAGTCAATCAGCACAATCGATCTCTAGTCACCCAGCTTAAGCAATGGATCTACACCGCAGTGGAAGTATCAACACAGTCATCCAGCACAGAGGATCTCTAGTCACCCAACTTCAGCAGTGGATCTACAGCACTATGGAAGTATCAGCATAGTCAATCAGCACAGTGGATACTCAGTCACTCAACTTCAGCAATAGATCTACAGCACTATGGAAGTATCAGCATAGTCAATCAGCACAGTGGTTACTCAGTCACTCAACTTCAGCAATGGATCTACAGCACTATGGAAGTATCAGCATAGTCAATCAGCACAGTGGATACTCAGTCACTCAACTTCAGCAATGGATCTACAGCACTATGGAAGTATCAGCATAGTCAATCAGCGCAGTGGGTACTCAGTTACTCAACTTCAGCATTGGATCTACATCAGAGTCAATCAGCACAGAGGATCTCTAGTCACCCAACTTCAGCAGTGGATCTACAGCACAGTGGAAGTATCAGCATAGTCAATCAGCACAGTGGATACTCAGTCACTCAACATCAGCATTGGATCTACAACACAGTGGAAGTATCAACATAGCCATTCAGCATAGTGAATTATCTGTAGAGAAGAAATTTAACTCTTACCAATTCAACATTATTGTTTTCAAAAAATTTTAGTGCATCATTCATCTCTGTTTGATAATGTACTTTATTAATATCGAAATTATTCTCTATACGCACTTAATCAGATGTTCCAGTGGTCAAGTCGTTCAGTTCTAGCTATACTTCAATTTTACAGTACAGCACATTTAAGCAAACATTCAGACCTAGATATTTATCATCTATCCAGTTCATGTGGTTTCTCTCTTTCTTAAAAATCAAGTTGTCCGTCAATTATTTGCTGTTGATTCATATAGTTTATACCATCTTTCTCTTAGTAAACCTAGTTGCCCAATCAAATGAATCACCTTCAACGTCACTTTAGTTTTAGGGTCACCATAAAGCTTTCCCAATTCAACTCTTCGGTCATGGTCGTTGAAATTAGCTTGGTTTGGTCAATCTTTTCCTACGTAGTATTGTTTGTTTATCTTCTCAAGTCGTCTCCCATTCATATTCCATCAGCTCAGGACCTACTTTAAAGGTTTTTTTCCATGTTATTGCCTAATCTTTTTATCACAACATTCAACTCATCAGTAGTTCAGTATCTATAACGAATTATATGTTCTCAAGGTTATCATTACTTCTAATTCATCTAATCATTTGTTTGTTTGCAACCTTTTTCATGAGTGTTATGTAGACTGGATATTGTCAAGCTCTCACCTATTATATTCTTGATTCTATTAATTGATGGGAATTGCCTAATCACTCACTCTGGTATACTTCTACAGTATTACATTTTTATTCAAAAGATTGGTCATCTACTTTGAAATTATTAACTGACATTCTTGGCTGAATATCTGCTGCAATTGCTGCTACTGAACCTTCAATATCAATATAATTTGACTATACACTGAATAATAAACCTATTTATGCTTTAAATATTATGTCAAATTGTCTTCTTGCCCTCAAATTTTTATTTTAGCACTTTCTTTATGATCCTTTCAGCTTACTGTTGACAGGTGGATTCCAACTTGAACACACCAATAGCTGTCTCTTCCAATAACTTTACCTTGTAGAACAAAAGGGAAACACTTCTTTCAGCAGCTGATCACACTATGTATACCCGAGTGCTTGTCATTCCACAACCACCACCACACAGTATACCTTTTATCCAGGTATTTCACTAACAATCACCTTGGGTTGCTCTAGACAAAAGGGGGAGGTAAGTCTATGGATACAGTGATACTAGAAGAAAAATCAGTATATCGAAACATATCATCAAAATAAAATAAAATTACTCTCAACTATTCAATGGGCTTGTGAAACTCTTGCATCTATGTTCATCATATCGAATAATCATGATTGTGGGGGGGAAATAATGAACACTTGTATGGACCATGTGGGAGAGTAAATGGGAATAACAGACGGGAAGACTAATAGACGGTGGGGCTTCAGTATTGGTTATAATAGATCGTATATGATGCTTGGAATATGTGGGATCATCATCTAGATATTATACCAGTGGACTGTGTGGGATCTGGAGTTTAAATCATATACCAGTGGACTGTGTGGGTTTAATATGTGGGATCTGGATCTACACCATATGCCAAATCGACTGTGTGAGCTGAACACCATATTCCACCTGTCTAGCCTCAACATCATATGCCAGTGGGCTGTGTGGGTTAAATAGCATATACCAGTGGACTGTATGCCACACCCTATACCAGTAAGCTGTGGGCTAATCAGAAGGATAGCTGGAAGATCAGTCACTCCAAGTGGAATCACAGTATGCATTATCAATCTCTATATCAACAGAACTCTAATCTACCCCCACCACTACCACTACCACTACCACCTTCTCTATCCATCTCCCCCCTCTCTCTTCTCTGACTATTCTCTATCTATATATCCACTTACCTCTATCTCTCAGTTACTCTCAATTATTTCCCATCAATTCTTACAGTCTATTCTTATCAATCAAACGATATAAACCCACAGGAAGTCATCAAGACACTAAGGATATACATTGGCATGAGATACATAATTATGCACTTTCATTGATTGGAAGACTGAATTCATATTGTCAAACCCAGCAAGGGTAACCTATAATATAGGCTAGGCTAGATCTTTCCAAATATCAGACTGGGATCTTGTTAGAGGGGGGAGTGTACGACACTCATAATATAGTGTCTGTATTACATACACACACTATACACACTATAGAATTGACTGGCTATTTGTAGGTTGGTGTGAGAGAGCCAATCATACTATCAATCATGGCTCCTGTCAAAGCCAATTATACTATCAACTGTGGTTACTGTATGACAGCTTAGATAGACAGACCTGGAATCATCTTACATGGCTATGTACAAGCTTCATATTCCATTTTCATTTCTTCACTCTGCTT
Organism: Pilobolus umbonatus; assembly: GCA_025528865.1. Classification (NCBI taxonomy): domain Eukaryota; kingdom Fungi; phylum Mucoromycota; class Mucoromycetes; order Mucorales; family Pilobolaceae; genus Pilobolus; species Pilobolus umbonatus. The sequence goes on from JAIXMH010000044.1 coordinate 22,092, forward strand.
TTAATATATCCAATTAAAGAAATCGAAGGCATAGTCATCTGATGTGTCACGTAAGATATTTCTAGGCATGCACCTAAGACGTTTTAATTAATTCCTCCTTTTTTCCTTCCTTTTATCTCTCATAAACAACACAAGTTTCTCTACACTTACTCTCCAATTCAACAACCATCCATATCTCTCTCTGATGAGTCTATAATCAACAATACTCTATTCTATAACTACAAGTAACATCCATATCATGAACTTCAGGCTCATCAAGTGCATCTTTCCTTGTTATTCCACGCGTTAAATAAAATGGTAAGGCCTATATATCTGTAATCATAGAATACTTTACTCACAAAGATGTATAGATCTTCAAGCTGTCTCTCTTCTCTCCAAGCTGTCTCTCTTCTCTCCAAGCTGTCTTTCTTCTCTCAAAGCTGTCTCTCTTCTCTCAAAGCCGTACCTTTCACTGTTCCTCTTCTTATTATTCATCTCAAGCTCTGGTATCACCCATATAAATGTGAAGCGCAGTTGAGCCACCGGTGGTTATCAACGTGTAACCACCAAACTTTTTCAATGCTATTAAGCAATTAATAGTGTTGTACCCGTAGCGTTGCAAGTCGGGTTTACAATCGCAACAGGCCGCATCGTTCCCGTATCTTGCCTCAGGCTAGAATGTCACAAGTCGGGCGGTATCTAGAGAAAAGTTTATCGGAACTCCTCTTAATAAGTAGTGACAACTAGGCATTTATGATACTATCTTGCTTTGCATAATAAGAATGAACTTTGAAAGATGAAAGATGATGGTGATAACTACAAGAAAGTATGTATAGTTTAGTATATAAACCTCTTACTAAAATGATTCTATAGAAACGATAATTGATAATCAAACACAAGTCAAAAGTGCCCACTAATCACATCTGGCAACAATCCCTTCTATAATCAAAAACAAGTCTGAACTATCTAGTCATCATATTATACATATAACTTACCATACTATAATATCATTTTCAAATCATTATGATCATCATCTCATGAATAAAAGTCTCTAACATCACATTAATACATTAACTGTATAATTCGTCCCTTTATATTTGTCTTTACCTGTATCTCTAATAAAGACTTGTACTCTATATATTCATTACTGGTTAAATCATACATACTCCATATAATATGATGAATCTGTGTAAGTGTGACTAAGCCGGATGAATAACGAATCCCAAGGAGAAAACCCTATCACTATCTGTCTTGATCAATAAGAGGTTATCATGGAAACGATAGTAACCTAGTAAGCATCCAGCTTGAATGGTAACCTGGTAATAATAAACTGTTAATGGTAACCTGGTAACCCTAATCTTTACTTAAAGTAATTACTTCCACCTTTGATATTCCAAGATAGCTATGGATTATGTGCTGCTATATATGTTGCTGATATCATTTTAGAATCTGTATTTTATTAGTTCTACTTATTATAACTTCATCTGTGTAGTAACCACCACACTTCAATTCTCAATCTTTATTACCCATATTTGCTGTACGAAGAAAGAGTACCATATTCGAGATGAAGAAATCTGAGTTTGCGCACTTATGCTACATCTAAATGGCATTTACGACTTTAAGGTGCAGTGAAGTCCTGAATAAATTTGTGTGTACAGAAATCAGGGAAAATGATGTACTTGGGTTTTGGAAATCGCACCCTGCTTTGATTTGTGTATACGAGATACGACCTATACCATTGCAGTATGTGATGTGAAGAAGATGTACACAATGTTAGATAAGCACAATAAATCACGTAAATCACCCTGATACTAATACATTGTGATATGAGTGAATAATGAGCATCTGTTGTAATATGTAGATATATGAAAAAAAAAGATATTGTATATATTTATTATCAATAGTAATTTAAGGATGTAGTGTAATGAGCGAAGACGAAGAGAAGAGAGGAGAAAGAAGGGAGAAGAAGATCAGATTAAAGGAGGGAAATCTTACCACCATTTGTTGACATATTTCAGTTGAAGGAGTAGTATGGTGATATGACACTGTAGGTATTAGCCAATTTAGGTGATTTGACTAAACCTACTTGTGCTGTGATGTCCAATATATCGATTACTGCAAATGATGGTGCTTCGTCAAGTTGTCGGAGGGTGATGGTGGGGATATTGTTGTCGTATGATGCCGAGGAATTTGTTTTTGCGAGATCAATGAACACAAGGTGATGATCTTGGTCAAGGTGGAGATGAGAAAAAAAGAAAATGACAGTTCCGACAAACCAAGAGGTTCTAATGGTGTTGCGAGAACCAAAAGTAAATGATTAATACTCAATCTAACTGTATCAATTATATACATACTCTGTGTGCTGGGCCTCGAACATGACATGGTGATTACCTCTTCTGAACTCATTCATCTTCTTTCTATTCATACAAGAGGAAAACATGCTGTGGTTGATCCATGCACGCCCGGCTGGTTGTATGTTGTAGTTGGAAACGATTGGGTGATGGTTGTGGGTGAAGTAATAGTGCTGTAAGTGGTCGAGAATCGTTTGGTTGGTGACTGGATTTCCACATATGTCGTCGGCAGTATCTAATTCGAGAAGGTTGAGTGGTGTCTCGAGAAATGGGGACCAAAGCTGAGGATTGTTGGGGTCACGTGAAGGGTGATCAATGAAGGTGGAATCATTATATGGCTTGGGGGCGATGATATCCACCTCATCTTCAATGTTGACATACATATTTACTAAATTTCGGATTGCTATTCTTTCAATTATATTGCCTGCATTCACACCACTATCAACACGACTCTTAATCATCCTGGCATATTTACCAATGGTGCGTTCCATCGGTCTGGTACTATATGCTCTCATTGGCCAAAGACTTTTGGTGATATAGGGGATGTGATGAAGATAATGATTGACAGGAGAAAAAACACTCTTTGACAACCTCTTGTTGCTGATCTGGGTCTGGAGGTATTTGTGCCATATCTTGAAGCATCTGTAGATACTCATGTCAGTAAAACTTATCTCTTTTCAATTTAGGTTATCATCCTTACTTCTCCATCTGCTGTATCATCTGCTCAGTTATATTCCATTGCAATGCAAGACTACATGCTGTTGACAACGCCATTAGAGCTTTACATGTCGCCCTGTCACGTATAAATGGACATACGATCGTGGGAACTGCATACAAAAGAAAATCAACGTAATCTACCATTCTCACACCAGCAGACTTGTTAATAATGTTCTCCCAACCACCTTGAAATGAGACGGGTATAGTAGCTCTGGAATCTGTCATGGCATCACCAATCTTCACCAGATCTGATCTACTAATGAAAAACGGATAATTCTCGGAGATCTTGTCACCATCTTGATCAATGTAAAAGAACTTGCTTCTTGTTCTACTACCAGAATCATCTACCGTGATCATCTCCAAAACAAGCTTGGCAATACCACCCCCAATCAAATGCATCTCGTCGAGACCAAAGAAAGGACCACCGTAAAAGCCTCCCATTTGTGAAAATGCAGATGGTTTACGCAAACCATGGTCCTAGAGATGATAAATCATTAGCGGCTATCTTCTTACTACGATGTGATAGATACTTACATTATCTTGAATAAAGTCCTCATCGGGAATAACCTGAGTGAAAGGAGTACATGGATAACGCATTGATTTTAGTTTTGTTACTCTTAGAGGTAACTGATGGACGAGATTCAAGTCAATATCTGTCAATGAATAGAAACAATCCCAGTAATGAGTAGACTGGGGTATTCAGCCCCATTCAAACCTCTATAAATCACGTGAAGCAAATGAGACACGTGCATTTCCCTCAGTTGGGGTTTTGCTAAATACAGGACTTTGCCCAAATGCACTCTAAAATTCGGTGTGATTCACGTGATTACACTCAATGAAAATGGTAGGATAAAAAAAACCTTCTTTTCTATTTACTCCTTCTCTCTTATATGCAGCCACTATGATTTCTGCAGAAGGTATAATGAATTCAATAATAAGAACATAGTGCTAATAAGTTACTGGTAGTCAATTCGGATGCTGTGTGCTTCGTAGTTACCAATCTAGATAAGAAGACCCTGACAGATGACATCTGGAGCACATTTATGCGGTATGGAAAATTGAAGCAGGTAGAATTGATGGCAGTAGAGGAAAAAATGGTAGCAGCCATCATTTATGCGTAAGTAAGAAGAGAGTACACAGGTTATCCCATGACTGACAAAGATGTTTTCTATAGAATAAGGCCTCTTCATGATATATGCCATGAATATATCCAAGTCCAGGGATCAAGGGTGGTGATTCGGGAAATACCTGTGAGTGAATATCTGAATAGTCAGAGTAGACCACTTTCAGCCAGCACGTTCTCTATCGGAGGAATGGCAACCCCTCTTGCCTTTATTGAAGAATGGGGTACTTCAGACTCAGTGAAGTTCGATATCAACCATAAAGAGAGTACAATCATGATCTGCTTCCGCCACTTTGGAGAATACTATCGCATGATATTCGATTATGACAGTACAATCACCAAGAAGTTAAATATACAGCGTATGGAGGGATCCACTTCTATTATCATGACACCCTCATCACCTGGTTATTTCTATAAAATGGGAAGAGACAATCAATGGGAAAGGATCACTGATATCTGTGCAGACCGAGCAAAGCTAGATCCTTGTTTCAGATCTCTGCCTGTATCACCCCATGATTCGCTGTCACCTAAATCAGTGCAATTGAATAATTGGATTGTGTACAGAGTTGTATTTGACATATCCGATAAATCACATGAAGGACTACTCAGGAGAATCAAGATATCAACAGGATATTCACCTCAACACACAACACCCCAAAGATCTACTTTATTGCGGGTATTTCCAGCCACTTTACACCAAACATGTTATCAGGATCTGATCATCGAACTTCCATTCCCAGTACAGTATATGATCGAGCACATGTTCAGTCTCAGAATACTCAGTGTCTATAATATCAAAGAGGATTTCTTCCAGAGAATAAAGAGTCTGGGACCTGTGATATCACATAACCTGCTCATGTGGATGTCAGCAATACACAAAAGAATATACACTCCATTGAATGCCATTAGAGATATCAGTAAAATGGCCGGAGATTATCTAGGCGATCAAGAATACATACCAGAGGGTGGAGTACATGTGTGGAAACTGATCATCACACCTACCTCCATCTACCCTCTCCAACCTACTATACAGCCGATGATGGAAGTACAGTATCAGTTCAAAAAGTATGCAGATAGGTTTTTATTGGTACAGTTCACAGATGAAGATATTGGACCTCTGCAGTATTCACCACACAATGGACGACTGTACGATCGTATTTACAAAATATTAACGAATGGTATTCAGCTAGCAGGCAGATTGTATACGTTTGCAGGCACATCAACTGCATTAATGAAATCACACAGTTGTTGGTTCTTTGCACCCACGAACAAGTTCAATGCAAGTATGATGTATCAATGGCTAGGTGAATTATCAGAAATAGACTCTGTACCTCGGTATATTGCTTGTATGGGACAGGTATTTTTTAGTATGAGTAAACGAAACGGCCGGTCATCTAATAGCCGCAATGATTTCTAGGCATTTGATCGACATATATGGAATCTGAAGTTGAAGAGTAATGAGATTGCTGAGATGGACGATGTAGAAAACTTTGGGCATAATTTCACCCAGGGAACAGGCAAGATGTCACCAGAAGTGGCTCGACTTATAAAAGCAGGCATAGGATTAGACTATTCACCCAGTGTCATCGAGTTTAATCTGGCAGGAGCTACAGGTGTCTTGGTTGTCTCCAATTTCTTGAGGAAGAGATCTGTTCAGTTGAGAACAAATCAGATAGATTACTATAGTGCTAATTTTGATTTACGTGTTACTGGATATTCCCAATATAAACCTGCCTATCTCAACAGACAATCCATCTTGTTATTAGCTAACCTAGGCATCAACAACAGAATATTTGATCAACGGTTAGAGGAGTTGATTGGGCATTATGAGAAGAGTAATTTATTCAAGCATGGAAGATACAAGACATTCATTGTTGACTATTTATCCGGCAGTCTATTCAAGTCATTCCAAGCTTTATTAGATACCCAATTATTGGATAGGGGAGACCCTTTCTTACAGAACATAATGAAAGCGTATCAGAATAAACTGTTGAGGGATATGAAGGAGGACGGTTTATTACCGATAGAACAAGGTGCAAGAGCTTATGCTGTTATGGATGAAACAGGCACATTGGGTCAGAATGAAGTCTTCTTCCAAGCAATGAACACATCTGATCCACTCTCTACTCCTCATATCTTGAATGGTGCATGTATCATCTTTCGAGATCATTCATGCTATCCTGGTGATGTACGCAAATTGTTTGCAGTGGATCATCCTAAATTGAGACATCTGAAGAATGTCATTGTATTCTCTCAACATGATTACAGAGATTTACCCAGTGCGTGTTCCAATGATAACATCAAGGGAGCCAATTTCACGTAAATAGAGCGTATGATAGTATGCTTATTTTATAGTTTTGCTTATCTATCTATCTATAGAATCATATGGGATCATGATCTAGTACCCGCTCGTGCAAATCTTGCCTATCGAACATATACAACAGCTAAACCTACAGCAACGCCCAATGAGATCACCTTGACAGATGTAGCTAAATTCTTTGTTAACTTCATATCAATGGATAAGACAGATGCCATTGAAAATGCGTATACGACATCCATTGATAGCAGTGGAGTGAATCACGGTGAATCCTTATTCTTAGCAGAGCAGAAAAGCAGAGCATTAGGTATAAAGAGAAAATAGGTTGAGATAAACATGTTAACGCCCTATCATTTTTCTATTTACAGACTTTGCTACCACAGGTGTCTGTGCTCAATTACCCGATGAATTCTACCACACACCCTCCCCTGATTTTGTGGAATGCAATGCACTCAAGAGTTATAAATCCAAATCTATCAACGGATACAACTACAGAACAGCCAAAGTATTCAAATACCATGAAATAACCAGCAATTATCCGGTTTACTATGACACACGCATCTATGCTCCTCATATGAACGAATACATAGCACAAGCGAGAACAATGAAAACCAAATATGACTACCAACTGAAGATCCTTCTGATCCAATACTCGATTCAATCCGAGATCGAGTTCATTTCAGGCTGTATCATTCATTGGCCCAAATGGACAACACCCAAAGAAAGAAAGCAACTGGCAGAATCCATCCACTGGGCGTACCATCAACTGAAGCAATCATGGCGATCTAAAATTGAATCCACATTCAAGGACGACCCAGGCCGTGAATCCAAGATGGAAGCCATGGCAGCTGCATTGTACTATATCACGTATCATCCAACAGAAAGAAACAACCATAGACACTTGGGAACTGAGTTCTTCAGCTTCCCATGGGTCATGGATGATATTCTGTGTTCCCTTGCATCCAAAGATCATCCTCTACATACTTCCATGTATACTATTCCTGAAGATGAAATCACCCAACACTTCTCTCAACGCTTGATAGTCGATGTAAGTGACTCAGAGGATGAGTCAGAGGATGAGTCTGATCTGGGTGAAGATGAGTACAGTGTATACCAAATGTGACTATCTTGATTTTGATCTATTTTTTTGTTTGTTTTTTTGTGTGAGTGTTTTTCCCTTCTTCTTCTTCATAAGTTCTCCCCCCCCCAAAAACAAACAATAAATGAGTATGCATAATACGGAGATACCCTCTGGTTGGTTCATCGATATCCATATTCCTTCACAACTCAAAGTCAAGAGAACACCACCCGTAAATAAGAGTGTAGATACAGAAAATAAGAGTGTAGATACAGAAAATAAGAGTGTAGAGACAATAGACGGTACAGTCCTTGTAAATAATGATGTCCAGATGACGAAGAATGTAAATAACGGAGTGAACACACCAGTGAGTGGACCAGGAAGAAAGATCAGTATCAGCATAAAAGAGAAACCACCTCCAATGAAAGAGCCCACGCATAGAGGTATCACTCTGAGCAAAGAGACACAACTTAGAGGTGTCAGTGTAAATAAGTCACTAGGTGTTCAGGCACCAGCAGTGTCACGGAAGAGACCGAGTGGAGTCTGTGTAGCTTCTTCTGAATTGAACGTGAAACCAACAAAAAGGTTGAATACAACTGGATCTGTGAGTGCACCAGTGGCTCCTAAACCGGTGGAAGTCTCTCTTGAGTCTTTATCGAGTGATCAAAGACGCATTTATAATAAAATAGTGTACGAGAAGAAGAATATCTTCTTTACAGGGTCAGCAGGTAGATATCGGTATGGACAGAAAAAGAGAGAGAAGTGTTTGTTAAATTTGTTCTATCTTATGAAGGAACGGGAAAATCTATCTTATTGAAGGTGATCATACGCCAGTTACAGACCACGATTGGAAATAAACTGGCAGTCACTGCATCGACAGGTATAGCCGCATTGAATATCAATGGCACTACCCTACACAGGTAAAGATAAACAGACCCAGTGATATCACTTGTGACTTAGGTAGATTCTTTAGTTTTGCCAATATTAAACTGGGTGAGGAGAGTGTGGAGACTTATGTGGGTCAGATCCTTAAGAATAAGCGATCATATGAATCATGGGAAAGAACAGAGACACTGATCATAGATGAAGGTAAACAAAAGGTTGAACATACATTCTATTTTTCTCATTCTCTATTCAAAAGTGTCCATGATCGGCGGTCCCTTATTGGATAAAATAGAGAAGATAGCAAGAAGAGTAAGGAATAATCCACACCCATTTGGAGGAATTCAGGTAAAAGAGAAGAGATGACAGTCATTATAACATTGGATTTTAACCTTCTTTCGTAGGTTGTACTTGTCGGTGATTTCTTTCAATTGCCTCCTGTGAATACTCATTCACAAGTCCCATTCTTTGCATTTGAAGCTGAGTGTTGGAATAAGATTATTGATGAAGTGATTATCCTCAAGAACATTTATAGACAGAAGGATGAGAGTAAGTGGTTGTATCATGCAAAAGTAAGAGTATAAGATCACTTAATGGAAACAATAGAATTTGTGAAGATATTGAATGAATTGAGAGTGGGAATAGTGAGCAAAGAAGCCGTAAGTACATTCCTGGGGCTGAAACGACAACCACAAGTGAAGATAGCCATTGTACCGACTGAACTGTAAAAAACAAATGAAGTATACCATTCAAAATCTCTTCTATACTTACCCTCTCTTTTCTTTTCAGTTATCCTCTTCGTCACCAAGTGGATTTTGCCAATTATAGTAAGCTGGATTCACTTGAGGGAGAGGCTTATGAGTATAGAGGCATTGACATTGGGAATGAATTCCTGCTTGAACATTGTATTGCACCCAAGACTGTTATTCTCAAGAAGAATGCTCAGGTGATGTTACTGAAGAATCTGACATCCCATCTTGTGAATGGATCTATTGGTATTGTAGTGAAGTTCAATAATGGAGATAAACGATACCCCAAGATTCCAGTCGTCCGTTTCTCAGATGGAAAAGATGTAGAGATCTATCCACAAGAATGGAACTTTGCTCTACAAGGACAAGGAAAGACAAGCAGAACACAGATCCCACTCATTCTCGCCTATGCGATGTCCATCCACAAGAGTCAAGGACAGACAATTGAATATGTCAAGATCAATCTAGATCAAACTTTTGCTGCTGGACAAGCGTATGTGGCGTTATCAAGAGCAACTTGCCTTGATAAACTGCAAGTACTCAATTTCAAACCAGATCTAGTTAAAGCGCATCCCAAAGTAACTGAGTTCTATCGTAAGTTAGAACAGAAACAATGACCGCGGTTGAATGTTCAGGTGGAATAGATAAGTGGTTAATTGATTATCCTACATTATATATAAAAAAAATGGTTTATTTTCTTTCTTTCTCACTACAATAGTTGTTTTCTTTTACTTTGACGGTAATACATACAATTGAGTGAATGTTTAATCAATGGAAACAGAAGGTGCCATTTTTAGTATTCTTTTTTTTTCAAATTGAGCAAAAATCAACGCCGAAGAGTATCATTACTAATATGCACCTACAAGTCTGTGTGTAAGGGTGGGGACGAAACCATTTGACTGTTACTTTGCCAGCTATAGTTGATGCTCTATTCAATGGTTATTGCTGTGTAATGATGCATATAGAACATCATTGTAGAAGTGCTGGCTTGAAAAGAATCTATTTCTGGGTTACTTTGAACATTTGACCATTTCCAGGTTTTTGTGCACAATGCATACTCTGCAGCGGTTAGATGTATATAGTTCTCTAGTTTTATTTGACTATGGATTGCTAAGAAAGAAGAAGTAAAGGAAACTAACAATAGAGAAGTTGCATATCAATTGGATTCAGTAAAAACAGCCACTCCCTGCTCACCACCCAACAAAGTGGGAAGCACAACCTTATATGGGTCACCCAAATCCAGCCAATTCAGGCATCCATATCTTGAAGGATGACGATAATACTAGTGGAAGATAGGAAAACAAAAATACTTCAAGAACAAAAAAGAAGTGGTTGTAATTCATATGATAGTTTTGGTTAGTAGTGACAATGAGCCTTCTGATTGCTTACAAACCATCCAAGGACGATTTATTCCGATAATGAGGGCAGGAACACCGCCTCACCATATAAATTAAAGATGACCAAGCAGATGTTTTACAGAAAATTGACTCGAGTATCCAGAATAGTAATTTTGACAGATTGATGGGTGTATTACATAAGCAACTATTTTATGCCTTTCTTTATATATATCTCATATGCTTCCACTTTTTACCAAGTACTGTATTTGAATAACCTAACGAACATTGTTCAATGAACGATCTCTCTTGGTAAAATGTGACCCATTGGACTTAATATCCATCCAATCCAATTACACCAATGGTGTAGAGTGATTCATGAAACTATCCAACCACGAACAGTGGAAGTTCAATTTTGACAGGGCAAGAATCGAAAATGGTTGGTACACAAAGACTATCTGTTATTCAATACTCGCATAAAACGGAATAGATGAATCTCAGACTTTACTGCTGATTAAGTACAAGGGAGCTAAGGAATTCAACTTAATTTCAATATAGACTACTTCATAAAAATGCACTTTCGGGCATCCTGTCAGACATGAGTGTTCTTGCCAAGGAAAGTACAACGATTATATTTTATACTCGATATAGATTTGGATCGATTTGCGGGAAGAACGGGAAATGCGGGATTCCGGCCCTGTTATTTTTTAGATGGGCAAAAGATATTGGTAAACTATGAGTGGATCAACATTAAGAACGTTATAAATTATCCGAGAAAAAGAATGTTTTTTTTTACTTGGTATAAAAATAAAGAAAGGGTCCCCATTTTATTTAATTTCCTTTCTTTATTTTCTTAATAATATTTTATTCAAGCAATGAGTGTCGAAAAAGAAAAAGACGTCTATGTTGAAGACGAGATTGATCGTATTGAACCTACACCCGAAGATTGGAAGACATTGCGAGAAGTACCAGACACTATCCCCAGGCCTGCTTTCCTTGTCATTCTCATTGAATTCTGCGAGAGATTCACTTACTATGGATTAACTGGCCCTTTCCAAAACTACATCCAAAATGCCAATCCTCCATCTTGTAAGTACTAAAGAAAATAGATGATAGAATAACATGTCTAATTTGATTGATAGATCCTGCTGAACTTCCCGGTGCGATGGGTAAGGGACAACAGACAGCTACTGCACTTACTACATTCTTCCAGTTCTGGTGCTACGTAACTCCAATCATCAGTGCCATCATTGCTGATCAATACTGGGGAAAGTACAAGACCATCTTAATTTTCTCGGGAGTTTATATGGTTGGTTTAATCATCTTGACTGCCACAGCTGCTCCAGCTGCTATCACTGCTGGTGCCACCTTCCCAGGATTCATTGTTGCTATCATTATTATCGGTTTTGCCACTGGCGGTATTAAGGCCAATGTGTCACCTCTTGTGGCTGAACAATATCAAAATACGAAGCCCTACATCAAAACCATCAAGAACAACGAACGAGTCATTGTATCTCCTCAAGCCACCTACCAACAAATCTTCAACCTCTTCTATTGGGGTATCAACTGTGGCTCCTTAGTGTCTGTCGTTACCGTTGTGCTTGAGAAACAAGTCGGATTCTGGGCTGCCTATCTTGTGCCTACGCTTGTGTTCATCCCAGGTATCATGATTGTCGTTGCTGGTAGAAAACACTATGTACTCAACCCTCCCAGAGGATCCATCTTCATCGAGACATTCAAGGTCATTCGTATGTCATTCAAATATGGACTTGAAGGATGCAAACCCTCCCAATTAAGAGAACAGAACCCCGAGGTAGCCTCCAGAGTGACTTGGGATGATGTATTCGTAGATGAATTACGCAGAACCTTCAAGGCCTGTGTTGTCTTTTGTTGGTTCCCTATCTACTGGTTATGTTATTCTCAAATGACCAACAACCTTGTCTCTATGGTGGCCACCATGCATACAGGTAGTGTGCCCAATGATATTATGCAGAACATCAATCCTCTTGCTCTTGTCATTATTATTCCCTTGATGGACCGTTTCTTCTATCCTACTCTCCGCCGTTACAATATCCAGTTCCGCCCTATGGCCCGTATCACTTGTGGTTTTGTGTTTGCTGCACTTGGTATGGCTTATTCTGCTGGAATCCAGGCCTATATCTATAGCCAACCCCCTTATTATGATAACCCCAGTGAAAATGGAAAGAACGATGTGTCCGGTGCACTTATTATTCCTGCTTATGTCTTGATTGCAATCTCTGAAGTATTTGCTTCTATTACTGGATTAGAATATGCATACAAAAAGGCACCCGAGAAGATGAAGTCCTTGATTATGGCAGCCTTCTTATTCACCAGTTGTCTGGGTTCTGTATTGGGATTCACCCTGGTTTCTGTAGCTGTTGATCCTAAATTGTTATGGATGTATGCCGGTATTGCTATTGCTATGGGTATCTGTGCTCCCTTATTCTACTTTATTCATGGAGGTAATGATAAGAATGATATTGAAGAAGATGCTATTGCTCGTGATCATATTCAAGTTGTAGATGAATATGAAGTAGTTAAACCTTCAGTCTAGAAAGACTTTGGAGTATGACATTGTAAATACTATTAATAAAAACGATATGAAGTAAAATGTGTAATTCATGTAGCACTTGTTACAGTGTCATTTCTCGAAATTGAATTGTACAACACTCATTGTCCAGCAAGGAGGTTTAAAAAAAACGCCAGTCCTTCCCTTATTTTTTTTCTCTCTCTCTCTTCTTCACTCTCCCCGTAACACAGCCCTGTTTTTTTTTGTTTGGAATAAAATCGATTGATGGTAAAAAAGAAGCAGTTGAAACAACCACTCTTTCATAGAGTCCTCAATCACCTTGGACTCCTTGACATGCCATCGAAAGTGAACTGTTGGTACTGTAATAATGACTCATTCCTATTGCCTGGTAACAGAGACACCATCTATAACTGGTATTGTCACATGTGTGAGAATAGAAATATGACAGATATTGTATGAACTCTCTCACTGTGTGTGTGTGTGTGTGTGTGTGATTAACCTCTTCTTTATAGAATGGAGATATTATCGATCCATCCATATTCGATACCAATAATAAGAGTGATTCAGGTAAACAAATCAACAGTCAACATGAAACTCCCATCTAATAAAAACAAATTAGAACACAAGTACTGTAAACCCATCAAGTTAAGAGAGACACCTTGTAGTATTTGTGTAGACTGTCAAAGGAACCAGAGCTTAGTGTACCAGTTCCTGAGTGAATATATACCAGATGAGAACGTAAGAAGAACATGAAAAGGGAGACATTTGTGTTTATTGAAAAAAACAAACTACATCATTAGGACCCTAATTACAAATATAGATATGAAACAGCTGATGACTATAAACACAGTTTAGAGGATAAATATAGAATATGTTCAAAGTGTAATGCCAAACTGGATCAAGTACTGCATGAACAAATAGATGTGTTGAATATAAGAAGATTCAATGAGATATTGGCCAAGAGTCTGACTTCACCACCACCCAAGAAACCAACAAAGACGAATTATATCACAAAGGGGCTGTTATGGACATTCATACATATCAGTACTCTCTTTATTATGATCTATGGTAAGTCCCCTTGTATAGAGTAAAGAAGATCTATACTCAACAAGATGTTCTTAGTATCCATGTATCTACCCAATCGATCGACTCTGGATGAATATCAGTGGCGGGAATGGCTTGCTTGGATGGAGATGATGAGAATAGAGTATATGGATATGCCATGGGATTCGATGGTTGAACATGCCCAGAATTGGATTAGAAATATCAGCTTATGTTTATTCCAGTCATCCAATCACTGTGAATGGAATATTACCCAGTATTTCTTGTTATTTATAGCTGTTAATATATTATCATGGAAGTCCATTGACTGGCATCCCACTGCGTATCGAACATTTCAGGAGAAAGGGAGGATTGGACACTGGAGATTCTATCAGGTAAAGTTAATACATATGATTTATTAGGTTCAGATGCTTAAACCTTTGTTCAAATATAGATTACACAGCGTTCATTATATTTATACCGATTCATCATCATTATCGGTACCACATTCACTCATTACTTGGATGATTATATGTACATTCTAATGGTTATTTACATGATAGTAAGTAAGAAGAAAAGGGTATCGATCATGCATATTGACCCATCATTTGTTAGCCACTCTTATTCTCGATATACTATGTGAAAGTACCTCGTCGATTGAAGAAAGTGGGTTCCCGCTTAGAGTTCACTTCCCGTGATACTTCTTCCATTTCAGATACATCAAAGAAGCCTGTAGATGATGATTTGATGTCTATGACTGAAATGTCCATTGTGAGTGATAACAGGGACAATGATCTAGATGCAATCACATCTAAATTCTGTAATATCAAAGTATAATATACGAGCATCTACTGCAATATATATGTATATATATATGTATATAGATATACTTACTGCAATATGTATATATGTATATATATGTAGATATACTTACTGCAATATGTATATATATATGTATATAATAGAAAATTTATTTATCGCTTAATAATAATATTTATTTCAATATGTTTATTCAAAAATAAGTTCAACAGGACCCTTCTTGGTGCTAAGAACAATATTGGATTCACTGTTATCCTTCTTATAATAACCCTTCTTAAGGTTAGGTCTGTATTTGGTAATATGGATATCTTCAGGGTGAGGAGCAGACACATTGGGGCTCTCACTCAAGAAGTTATAGAGAGTGAATTGACCAGCATACTTATCGGCAGGCTATATAATAAAGATGATGTGAATGAGCTTATATTTGTTTACAAAATGATCATCTTAAACTTACAATAGTTACTGAAGTTTGTCCAAATGCAGAAGAGGCAGTAATATTGACATTGTCATTCACAGGAAGGACATTGACCTTGGTTACACCACGCATGGAACCGGCAGTGAACTTCTCAAGGGGTTTATAGTCACCCATGACAACACCATAGAGAACACCCAACTTGATTTCCTTGGCCTTCAATCCCTATATAAAAAAAGAACTATGAATAAAGTGACAATCAACCAATGATCAACTGCGTACATTGAAGTAGATGGCACCCCATCCGAGACCACCCTTGACTGAACCAAATTCAATATCCTTGAGACCCTTGGCATTTCCAATATGACGAGCAGAAGATACATGGAAATCAAGTTCCTCAAAGGATTCCAAAGTAGAGGGAAACTCGATATCTACATGATAGACCAGACAGTTCTCTTGTTTACGCTTTTCAGGGCAACTAGGCTTTCTCTTGACTTCAACCGAGTATTTTCCTTCGTTATCAAAGGCAGACAGGTCAACTTGGTCCCTCAATTCATCTTTACCATAGAAAATGGTCACATTCACCTTGACTTCATCCTTCAAGTTAGAGTTCTTGGACAAGTAAATTTGACCTCCATCCGAGAAATGATCACCTACAACCAGACTGGCCTTCTGGAAGTCATCAGTGGAGAACTTGAAGACAGTAGAGGCAGATTCAAGTTCCTCTGTATTACAAAAAGGAGGTGGAGGTGGTCCGTTCATGAAGGCTAATTAAGGCGAGAAGTTTAAAAAGGTTAGACCAAGAGTCAGATAGTGTACCATTTCACTACTATTACCGGTGATGTCATTGGAGTTAGGGTGCTTATGGTGGTGCTTATGATGGTGTTTACGAGGCTTACAATGGCCAGGAGGAGGAGGAAGAGACTCGAATGAGTCACGCAAATCATTCATGAATACATTCAATTCACTGTAATCTTCCACATGAGATAGTCCACAAGGCATGGGAATCTAAGGTTGTTTTTATGTTAACTAAAATGCATTTTTATGTATGTAAAACTCACTGAAAGAGAATCTTCATCCTATAAAAATATCAGTTCAGTTAAACCCATCATCTAGACTTAAAGAGATTCTTTCATACCATAAAGGGTTCACTATCAAACAAGGTAGACACATTGAACAGAGTAAATAAGGCAATGGCTCCACCAATCAATAGGCCATGTTTCCATTTCCTGCCACCTATAAATGAACCAAATGAATATACAATGGGCACTAAACTGTAGGTTCTTTTATTTTTACCGGTCTTCTTGGGTGCCTCTTCATAAGGGGGAAGTGATGTATCATCCGTGGGGACAACAGTGTATTCAGCAGATTTTTCCATCATAGTTAATAAGAAATGAAAAAGAGAATGAAAGAGGGAAAAAGAGAAGATGTATTTTTATATCAATGTTTCATGCCAAGAAACAGGCAAGAACTTCCTAGCCAATAGAAAAGCACCTCTCTCAGTTTCTCGGTTAAATAAATCTTTTATTTCAACTGTTCATGGGTAATGAGTCTTTTTATCTATTGGACTGTGAGTGTACCGCAGTTTCTTGAGGGGTCTGGCCGGGGATTCTTCAGGATCACTATCTGTACCGGCATCTGTTGATATAAATGGTGAGTAAACAAAGATTTAAGATTTTGATTATGTTCAAGTGGGTTACCTAGGTTACAAAGATCCAAAATAGAGCCACATGATTTAGATATTTTCCTTAACCTTCCTTGTAATTGACGTTTATCCACACTTAGTTCAGTGCATGTCGCCTCATTCGCACATAATTGAGCCTTCAACGCACTATTCTCTTTCTGTGTTTCTTTCAGTTTCAGCTGTGATTGGTTGAACCTTATCTCGACATCCTTCCATTTAGACTCCATCTCCTTCAGCTTCTTTTTCATATCTTGCATCTCTAATTCGATCTCACTCAGCTTCTTATTGGCTGTCGAGGCTGCTGTCTTGTGTAATTCTATATCCTGCCATAACTTATCATCCTCTTCCTTCTTCCTGTACACTCCCTGTCGTTCATACTGTTCCTTGAGATCGGATCTCAGTTTATAGTTCTCCTCGAGAATAGACTGTAAGAGTGTATCTGTATAGATCTTCCTCTGATTCTCCTGTAGACGCTGTTGACAGAAATTGAGTATCCCCTTTGCATGACTACCATATTCGAGTGTATTCCTGATTTCCTCTAATTGTTGTTCTTTCGGTGAGATAGTTGCTATGATACATGTCTTTGTGTATCCACCGAGTGAATCCTTTAATAGTCGTGTGAGATTGCTCTCTCTGTAGGGTATATGTGTTGCATTATCCACCAATGCATTGATGACACGACCGAGTGCCAACAGACTCTTATTGATATTGGCTGCTTCACGTGCTCGTGCGAGTTGAGATCCGGAATTACGGCTATTTTCAGATCCAGCCAAATCCACCAAGTTCAGTTTTCCAACCTTGAAGTGTTTCTTATTGGATTCATCCTGATCTCCAATATAAACAGTGAGGGTAAATATACAATGGGATCGACTATATAAAAAAAGGTGAGTGAGTATGAGTGTGTGTATATGTGCGTGTATATATATATATATATATATATGTGTATATAATCGCTTCTCTATACCTTGATTTGTCATTGCATTGGGTATAAGCTGTCTTTCTATTCTTCACTCCTGATTTCATATAATCCAATGCTTCCACTGGTGTAGGTACACATATTTCTTCTACATTGTGTACTTTGATACCCAATCCATCAGGATCTTCATATATCTTCAGTGCTTTATCTTCTCTAGCCAGTAAATCCTTCAGATTCTCATTGTAGAGTTCCAACATGGATACCTTCACTACGAATTTCTGTTGATGGTCTTTGATGAGTTCATATAGATTGTAGATACTGCGTGGAATGATGCCTGCACCTGTGTTATTCTCATCCAAATCACCTTCCATTGTGTATCTAGGATAGATTTTTTAGTTGTTGTTGTGTTTGTTTAATGAAGTGAAGTTTTCTTTTTACGTTTTTCCTGTACCCGTCTGTCCATAAGCGAATATTGTACAACTAAGACTATATGCAAAAGGTTAATATTCTTATTTTGTGTATTTCTCACTTTTTATTTACCCATTTAATACATCATTCAGCATGGGTTTAGCTACTTCATTGTAGATATCTTCTTGCTTGACATTATCGTAGAATACACGATCAAAATTATATGTGTTGTTGGTTTGACTCAATAAGATACTGGTAGTAGGTGATGATTCTACTGGTTCAATACGAGGTCGAATGGTATGGTTGTCATGATGATCAACACCACCTCTACATTAATATAAAAAGGAGTGATAAGTAACCATAGATACAAACACACACACATATATTTACTTGCAACGTAAATAGACTTGTATATTGGTTTTGCGTTCTATAGAGGGTACTGATGTACTTGATGATCTCCTATCATTCTCTGGCACTGAACGTGGGTGTACTGCTTTCAGGGGTAAAGAGCGTACTGGTTTCTTTTCTGTTCTCTTTACAATGATTGATTTGGTTATTTTGTGTCTGGAAGGAGTAGCACACATGGTGGAAAGAAAAAGGCTCAAGGGGGGAAAGAGAGAAGAGTGAGAAGAGTGAAAAAAAAATAAAAATAGTGTAAATAAAAAATCTAACAGTATTTTCAGGAGTCACAATTGTTTATTTTTTGTTTTGCGAGAAGGACAATTGAATACGCGTTTCTGATGGAAGCAGTGTCTATTTACCAGTTTAACTTCAATAAAGAACAACTAGATAATACTTTAATGAAATCACCTTGATAAAGACCATCACTTATTGAGACCATCACTTATTGAGACCATCACTTATTGAGACAATGACTTGAAAAGACAGTTATTATTATTTTAAAAAGACTCTTATTATATATAGAGGGGAGCTTCTTCTCAGTTCTCAATTACAAAGAAGTACTCGATTAACAGGATCAACCAACGAGAAGGTGAGAAGCCATCTGATCCCAAAAGTAGCGGGTTTAGACCCATGAGATGTGTTCCACCAGCATATAGAATTTACCCTTCAGTATATCAAGCATCATCACAACCACCCCCTATCACCGGTGAGTTCCTCGACACTCTTTAAGGGATGATTAGATGTAGACCTACCGCCCGAATGGTCCCAGAGGGCTTGTGCTCGTGGGGCAACAAAGAAGAAGAAGAGGAAGGGGATATTTACTGTTTATGCCACATGATAGGAGTGACGTTTCCATAGGAACCAATTAAATTTATTTCTATCTTCTTAACAATGAAATCAACCTTTTTACTTACACTAGAATCATGTGATCTCTGTAAGCAGGGAAATGGCTCTTCAGTCTATATATAGATATTATAATCAAACTATTCTTCCTATTTAAGAATATAAACAGAGAAGACAGCCATATACAGAAGAAGCTAGAGAGCTCGACATTTGGGAACTTTGGAAGGAAGTCTTGATGGGCATGAGAAGTTATGATGACATTGGTCAATACAGGTTACTACAAACTTGATTTGGTGTTGTCACTCAGTACAATGACATTTTATTCTAGCTCGGAAGGCTTGAACGTTATCCAGCTCGAAAGCGGAATGGGCCCGAAGTGACTAGGAAATACTATCCCAAATATTTGATTGATATGACTGATATTATTATCAAAGAGATTCCGGACCCCTTCGTGGAAGACCCTAATCCACATAACTTGTATGTCTTAGCTACTAGAATCATATATATTAACTACATGTGTCTACCTCTAATAAAGTAATCATTATGCTGAATTGACTTACTCAAGTTATACAGTTTATAACGATACATCAGCCTTCGTGAAGTAGTATTTTAGTGTGGTAGAAATGCTGGATTCATTCTTCACCAGGAATAGCAATGAAATAAATGGAAGAATCGTCTTCTTGTGTAGACATTGGGGTATTCTCCTGGTTTTTAGTTATTCGTATCTTATTTCATTGTTGAAGGTCATATATATGCTGAACACTTATTGCACTTATACAACAACCGACATTGGCTTGCACCCCAAATCAGAAGTGGTTGATATACACGTGATTTATGGCTGTTGTATTTATCAAAACTTATTTTTTCTTTATTATTTTTTATGTTCAAGCTCTACTTTCAATCTGTGGAATGGGATACTTACGTAAGAGTTGAAGAGTGGTACTTACTGAGGAGATGGAGTGTAGTAGTTACTGAAGACATATTTTGTGATATTCATTAAACAGAAGTAGCTCGACACGCACTGAAAGATTGTGTTGCAAGCTTGCAGGGCTAGGGCTGTAAGTCCTAGTCTTATTTGTTATGAAAGTATGAAGAGTATTCGGAAAAAGTCTTTATTACTATCGTGGTAATCAGAACAGTAAAGGATAAATGAAAAACGGTCACAGGAAATACTGGACACCGAACTTCTAAAGTGGACAATAAATAAAGAATTTCAAATCAGCCCTATCCTATCCCTTTGTTTTGTTTGACGTGGTGTCTGCCGAACCATCGATTTTCGAAGCTCAATTGGTTGAAATTATGCTTTGTATGCTCTAAAACATATATAACGCCACAGAAATTACGCCATCATTTCAAAAGGCACAGAATCAATGTTCCCGAACAACCTGTTGGCGTTAGACGTCATGACTCACCCGATTATTCATTTGCAATAGCTGCTGGCAAACATCCGGCTATTCAAAAACACTTTGGCTGTCTGACTTGTCCTGCTCATTTTAAACTTTTAAACGATTTAAAAGATCATTTTATCAATGACCATCGCGAATCTATGCCGCCAGCACCGCAACAACAAGAAAGCAATGACGATCCAAAGCAAAGGAGCAGATGCCTTAATGACCAGAATAATGAGGAAGCTTCACTCGGATAATAATAACCAATGACAGAAACATCAGCCCCTGGTAAATCAGCTGACATAGGGGACGTCAGCAGTTTCTATTGGGATAAATAAATATACATTTTTCCCCACTCTCACATTCTTTACCTCCTTTTCCTTGCTTGGTCAATCCCACACAGCACAACATACAAGAATTTAAAAGCTATAAAACAAGATAATCAGCCTCATCGCACTTACGAATAATGGATACTCAAAGAACTATATTTATATGTGACTCGATAAAGGCCCACTTGACGTGTCTAGTAGGACTGAAAGCTTAGTAACTAGTATGTTGAGGAAACGGAATAGTTTACTGGCTAGCATGTTCAAACGGCAACAGAATAGTTTTACTATTCTGGAAGGAGAGTGGCGATTTAGAACCTAATATCGTACATATATGAATAGAGGTATTTGAGTAAGAAGAGCTGATAGTGGTTGATAAAGATCGTAAGTATAAAGAGATCTACATCTTACATATATCTAACCAACCCTTAGTACTTAACAGAAATAACACGCAAAAGCCTGATGATTTTGTCTTCAAATGAAAAGGTGCTGCAAATACAAGACTATAAGGACGCGATCTCAAAAGCCAATGATCATCTATAAACGGACTTGTCTCTATCAATGCTCTCTATCCAAGGACTCCAGTGATTCAAATGATAATCTCTCCTATAAATATAACAAGCTTGTGTTCTATATAATACTATCCAAGTCATGCTTATTAAATCACCTACCATCCATACAAATTGTAAAGATCCTATCTAATAAACACAAGCTCTTGTCTACTATTGACACATTAACTCCTTTTACATTTGCTTCTTATTATGAGTGTTACCTATTTTTATCTAAACCATGTATAATATCCATAAGATACTCATCACACTATGTTTGATGACAAGCATAGGTAGTGAACAATTTAACATGGAGCCATTTGGACAACGAGTAGACTGGTGTGAAGACTTTATTTTCACTCCAGAATGCGTCTACATATTGGTTGAATATAATACGTTGCCATGGGTTACCATTTGATGTAAAGGTATCCTGGCAATATCAATTTTTACCATATCGGATCTGTTAATCTGGCTGTCATGACTACAGGGAAAATGGGACACTATGAGAATTTGAAATACGGAATTTGAAATAAAAATCCAATATATATGTATAAATACTCTCCAATATATAATAGATTGTTTTTCACTCTTTTCGACCTTATTCAACAACTAGACTCACTCTGATGACTTGGATTCTTAACTGACACACACCAATACCTTTTTTAAAGAATGCATATAGTGTGTAGAAAAAAAGGGAGAGACGAGGAACGAAGGGGACAGTAGTTTTCAACAGGTAGATATACGTCATCCCCCTACCTGTATAACTAATACAGCAGAGGAATCAGCCTATACTTGGAATATTGCTGGGTTGTTTTGGAAGAGTAACAGGTAAGCCTATTGACAAAGCGATATTAGAAGGGGATAAAGTATGGAACCTATTATCAATAAAAAGAGGACCTTCAACCAGTCATTATTTGATGGACTATTATGGGACACCAGTAGACTATTTCGGGCCAGGGTGATATTACCTCGGACTGTATTGAACTGAATTGGAGGATCCTGTTCTTTAATAGACAGTGTAGAAGCATATGATCATATCAAGGTGGCGGGGATAGTGAGCTATATGAGATTATGGAAGGGTTGAAGGCTATGTGATGATTAGAATAGGGAGTGGATTGTTATGACACCTAAATCTGGATGAGCAGTGGATTGCTTGATGTGATGGAGATAGTTATCAAAGAGAAATACACTGTAGGAGGTCGAGGGTAATGATAGGATGAGCAATGAAGATGCATTCATGCAAATACAGGCAAGAATAATTCAAACTCCTGTGCTCTTACATGATGACAATACGATGAAGACCGATTTCTGTATCAGCATCTTGTTCTATCATTTTCCTCCAGTGATATAAATTGTAGCTATAAGAGATACGGTAAGAAAGTGTGCTTATCGAAACTCTATATTACTGATATTGGGTGAGATTTCATACATTTTTTGGTCATTGTCATACCCAGGAGGGCTTTCATGATGGCTGCACTTGACTGAAGAAAAATATCACCCTTTATTTATTATGTTCTCTCGACTTACTTCAACAGCTGGCTATACAACTGGATAAACACCAACACCTGTTTCCAAGAACAAACCTTATAGGTAACAACAGTAGACTCATCAATCAACCATACTCAAGTGATAGTCAATCTCACAATCACCAAATATACATACGGGAATCTTGTCAGCTCTTTCTGGAAAAGAGGAAATGGTAAGTCTATAGATTACAGTATCTATGGAATACAGTGTGGTATAATGAGGAAAAAATCTATCATCAATAAAAAAGGAGGTTACTTCCAACCTGTCATTATATGATAACACCCTTCTGGGAATAGTATTTTACCCACCCACAAAAAAAGAGCAAATGGTCATTGTGAGGGAGATTGTTTGAGTTGCGTCGAATAAAAACTGGCATAGATCTGGAGATATACTAAATTCACATGAAAAGGGATAGCATAGAATAGGATTGGGATCCATGTGGATGGTCTTTCATAGATTGGATCCATGTGGATGTTATAGAAGAGTGATATTAGGCCAATACGAGGAGGGGTGTCATGCATATTCATGTGAGTGGGATACCTAGTATTGTAGATAAGAAGTGAAATCGTAATGAATAAAATAGGTATTATACCAACACATCAACCTCTTTCATATTCTATTCTATTCTATCTCTTATTTACCTGTTTTTACTCCATCTAATAACATACATCAATACATAATGTATATTGTGTATATGAGATAGGCCTAATAGTCAATTTTATAGTGGGATCGCCCAAAAAAATAAGCTGGGCGGAGATTTGGGCTGGAGTGAGGTAGGTGGTCAAGTGAAATTTAACTCTAGTGTAGCACCTCAATGACAGAATTCTGACATGGATCCCGACCGATCTCCAAAGTTAAGAACTCTCGAGAGCAGTTAGTACAATGGTGGGGGACCATTTGGGATCAACGGCTTGCCCTACAGTAGGAGGGTGTAGGTAGGGCAAGCAGGAAAAAGAAATGAGAGAGAGAATTTGATCCCATAGTACTAACATAAGTAATGTGCATTAAATTTTTTTTTTTTTGCTTCCTCTCATATCATACATGTTGAAGTCGGCCCATGTTGATGTTGCTTCATGTTTTGTTATATTACCTTTTTTGGAAAACATAATTCTTATGGTGAATATACATCAATTGAGATAGACATACCAGACCAATCTATATTTTTAAAAGATATATTTCATTAGTATCAATGATATACTGTGTTTTCTTGGCAATCTAAAATTTCACCTATACACCCTTACTGACACTCACTCATAGAGTGTATACCATGGAATCTAAATCACTGTAAATATATAATATGAGTGACTGCCAATCACGTCTTAAGGGGGCTACCTGTAAGTACCAGTATGACAGTTTACCCATATGGATCTATGGTCATTTCACAGCAACGATACTGAATGTATAAACGAATGATTAACAAACTTCCTGGCCCATCTTCACTTGCACCATCATGTCAATTGGGATAATCAGCCTTGACTGCCTCATGTACCACAATGCAATATATATTCCCATGGTTATTTTTATATAACGCCCTCCCTCTTTTTTATTTTACTCGTAAACAACAACAAATATATCTCTATACTTACTGTACAATGAAACAGCCATCAATATCTTTATCAACATCAACATCTCTATCAACATCAACATCCTCCTCTTTACATGCAAATAATATCAATATCTTGGTCTTCAAGCACATCAAATAAGTCCTTCTTTGTCATTCTACAGCTAAATAATTGGTAAGTCTCTACAGATGAGCAACCATAAAGTACTTTACTCACCTAATATATTCTGTCCTTTAGTCTTCTACTCACCAAAGCTTCACTTTCTCATTCACTTCTTGCTTGGCATATCTCTCTTCAGAAGGCCTCATATCTCCGTGTCCCTCTTCTTATTACTTAATCAGGTCCCTGTCTATATATAAATGCGTAGCGCTCTTCGTGCCATGGATGGTTACCCTAGTGTGATCTCCAACCTTATCAATGCTACCAAGTAATTAGTAGTATTGTACCCGTATCGTTGCAAGTCGGGTTACAATCGCAACACTGGCCTGCCGACTAGGCATTTATGACACATCTTAATTTTATTTAATAAGAATGGACTCGTGCACCAAGGCAATGGTGGTGAATATAAGCAGTAAGTAGTCATCCAACTTATGATCATCCTTCTAATAGTAGTTTATTACCTAGTCTATTCAAGTATCCTCAATCAAAAGCAAGTCGTCATCTCATCATCTCAAGTCTGAATTTACCTACTCTTCATATCAGTCAAAAGCTCATTCCATCTTACCCATATTATAATCTATCCTATTCCATACCATAATAAACATATCTAAATCTTCATCTATTATCTTCTTCTCATAAATAAAGTCTCTATCATATCCAGTCATCTCACTTGGCTCTATCATATCCAGTCATCTCACTTGTCTCTACTCTTCTAATCACTGGGCCTGATCTCTATCTTGTCATATCACTAAGGATCTACATAATCCCACTTATTCTTCTTCTCTATCTCTATCACTTTACCCTCTTACTACTTTTCTCTCACTTCTCGTGTCTCATGTCTCATGTCTCATGTCTCTCTATTCCTGTTATGTACCAATTAAACGATTCAAGGTCTATCAATTGCTTTTATCAGTTGGTTTTCTTAAATATTACTCTTCTCAGTAGCCAACTGTCTTGTTCTCTACCTTGCCCCTTCTTGATGCCGATTTTATTAACATAAAGATGGAGGAAAACAAGTGGCATTGAAATGATATGAAACGGAATTGTATGTTTTCGTATCTATATCCTGCATATCTCTGTCATGCGTTTAACAATGCTCTTTTCTGTAAAACCATATGTGTCTGTACTCAGATACTTAATATATTCGGGAGTCATCTTCCGTCATCTATGTTACAAAGCATTGTTACCAAAAGTAAAAAACATTAATAACAATAACATTTCCTCGACAAGAACTGATCAAGTTTATAATTTGAAATACTTTACTTTTTCTATTATAATTTGATTGAGTGGATTTACTATTTGCGACTTCGCCAAGGTTTATATTCTTTTCGGTTTGGTACCTGTGTACAAGGAGTACAGGATAAGGCTTCATTTTCTGGTTTGTTATTGACTCGGGAACCGAGGCTGTACAAGTCCATTTATGTTTGTGTTTTCCTTTCCCGGAGCTTTCTTCCCATGGGAATATAGTACAAGGTATTTTTAGACATGGTTCCCCGGGGCTGAAGACCCATTCCAATTTATCCTATTTGTATTATTGTTTATTTATTGGTTCTTCTTGTTTATCTACTTTGTTTAGCTTTATTTATTCATCAAGGTAGTGTATATTGGTTATTGATTCTCTTCCCAATAAGTAACAATTCTTTTAGTTCTTACAGAGTTACTAATAGAAACAGAATTTTGAATTGTTCTGTTTTCTCTAAACGTTTATTGAAGGTATAGTTTTCTTGTTAAGTTTTGCTCCTGTTATCTAATACCTTCATTCTTTACAGGTTATTTAAGCTTCAAATAACAGGTCATGGATTACTAGAAATCCTAGCAATTTAAAGATGCTCTAAATGCTTCCCAGGGCGTGGATTGCATACCCATAATGTGCTTTGCATCATATATGGGTGGTGACTATAAACCTGCGCACACCGGTATGATTTCGTTTTCTTCTATAGAGTTTACAGTTCCATTATCTCTAGGATAAAACTCAAGATCAGTCCTTGATAAAGATTTATGGAAGTATATTTTTCTAAACCCCTTTTATTTTGCATCTTCGATCAATAGACAAAACATTCTCTGCATTGTTTGATTAAGCCCTGTGACCAGGATTTGAAGATTTCTGCTTAACGTATGGTTAGAGCCTTCTTTTTTAAGGAATAATGAGTCAACATTGGCACATTACTTGCTATAGTTATCAAGAACATTTCTATTTGATTCACCTGCTCAGAATGATTGATTTCTTTCAACCGACATGACCAGTTCCTCTGCTATATATGTCTGTAAGTACCTCTGTCTCAATTCATTCATTTTTTATCAAGGTATTGTTTATTAATTATATCTTCTACAGTCATTCGATGCCTCCTATGTTCTCTATTTCAAACCATCGAGCCTGCTACGTTGAACGATGACTTGACATCATTATTGTGCCCATCAATCCGGATATAGCGTTGAACTCAACACAGATTATCATTTCCCGGCATTTTTCCCTATCGCTGGCAAATTTTACTTTATTTGAAGCCCCTCGTAAAACTTCTGCCATCAGCGTCCCATATGACTTGTCTAATAGCAAGTAAGTGTTTCATATAACATTCAAAACAATTTAGGGACCATTTTACTAATAAAATAGAAGGTAGCCTCTTTCATATATGATTGAACCTTTTATATTAATAGGTAAAGAAGTCAAGAACATAATGGTGTATGTATCTAACGCTGCAATATGGATTACATGACTGCCGTGGCTTATCACCTCTTTAGGGCCAATAGTATTGACATATCAGGAATAATATTATGCCATTAACTTGCAGATCACAGGTAAATGATTACATCTAATAACATAGTGGAATAGATCTACTATATAAAGACCACATAAAGTTCCCAGACGAAATAAAGCTTAAGTAAAGGAACTCTATATGAGATTATGAACATAATTGATACTCAAGTCAAATACATTGCTTATTCCAAGTATTTCAAGTTATAGAGTGGTTTGAGGGGGAACCTATTATCTTTGGCTTTCTTTATTCTATCTACAATTAATAATAAAAGCATAGTATATATAATCAATGTAGATGGTGTCTTTGAATAGATAACAGGGTGTGTATCAATTGCTTAAGTCAACTGAGTATGAATGAAATAAGGGATTGAGCATGTAACTGATTCCTTATAAAAAGAACGACGATCCTCTTATTCAATTTATAAACATTGGTTACAATAACTATTGAAATCTGGCATTTACATGTAGGCTGCCAGGTATTTCATTCGTACTATGAGTAACCATTGAGGCACTTGAACGATATAAATAGATGTTTTATTTTGGTTCATGGGGGGTGTGGATACTCCATATAAATATTTGTTTGGTTTGTAGGGGATGACTTGATTTTTTATTCAAGGTCTGTTTCACATATAAATAGAACATATACTCTGAAATATTGTTACAATCTGTGCACTTACTTAATAGAATATGAACATGGCTACAAGTAGTATACTTATTGGGAGTATTATTCTGGGGCACCTGTGACAAGGGCTTACCATAAAAAAATTCTTCGTCTCCATCATACACAAAAACCAAGATTTATATCTCACAGATGGCCTGAATCACTACTTTCAAGGTACCAAATGCTCAAAAAAATCCCCCCGTGTGACGCACAATTGCCTTATATATATTTTCACGTTACACAAGCGTTACACTTATTTACTAATATGGAAAATACAGTTACACTTTCTTTAGGCATATCAGGCATTTGAGAGTGGATTTACTTTTTCTCTAGAGATCTTTACCACTACACCGACATATTTCAAGACTTGTATACCAAGAAATGAGACTTGGTCACCGTTTAACCTTTCTATTTATTTGTCACATAGAATAAAAAATTGGGAGGTCCACAGAAAAACCTATCCAAGATGTAATGGCATTGTATGCACCAAGGGAATTTGAATCTTGTGCCTCTACAGCTGTAAGTTGAGTGGGTGTAAACGTCACCCTCTTGTCTTATGTCTCACGTGTTTACTATAGTTTATGGTTTTTGCTAAATCCAACCACAATCTGCAAAACCCCAATGTTTTCTTTTGTTATTCTTATTCCTGATAATATTATCTCCCTCCAGAATGTGATCATCAGAGAACAAACGGCTAAGTGTATCAGGAATAATATTTTGGATACCAGGCAGATATATAACAGTACCAGTTCAACATTAGAGAATTAGGAGATTCCTGAGTATTCAAGAAAGTCAAACATTTATGGTCAGTATGCAAGGTAAAGTGAATACCAAACAACCATTTGTGATACTTTTTGAGCATATAAACAATAGCTAAGAGCTCACGTTTAGTAGTGCTGTAGTTCTATTCAGAGACAGAAAGCCTACGACTTGCCATACCGATATAAGAGATCTCATCATCGATAATCTGGTACAGAATACCACCAATTCCAGTGACACTAGCTTCAGTATCAACATAGAATAGGTACCGCAAATCGGGTGGAGATAACACAGGAGCAAAAGCCAACCCTTGCTGAATAGCTCGGAATGCCTTCATATTCGTGTTATTCCAGATACCTTCCAGACTTTTCTGATTGCGAAGTTCGTCCAATGGAGCACTTAGATCAGCAAAAAGAGGAATAGAGTTTAGGAAGTAATTAGCGAAACCGAGGTATCTTTGAATCATTTTCCCAGTAGTTGGAATAGGCCAAGTATGGATATTGGACACCTTACGTGGATCAGGTATAAGTCTACCATTTTCAATAATGGTCCAACCGAGAATATGAATGTTCCGTTGAACGAGAACAATCTTATCAGGATTAACTACAAGGTTTGCTTGAGTCAACCGCTTGATAACTTCAGCAACACAATCAACATGATGAGATAGTGGAGGAGAAGTACTAACAAAAATGTCATCGATATATACATTTGCATATGTAAGATCAGCAAAGAGGTTGGTAAGCACACGTTGCACCACATTTCCTACGAAAGTGATACCGAAACATGCCTTAATATAACGATATTGTTGATTAGTGAATGGACAAGTGAAAGACAAGTTTTCTCTATCCTCAGGAGCCACTAAGAAACTTGTGAAGCAACTGTGAATATCGACCAAAGTGTGAATAGATGATGCACCAATACGCTGATGAATGTCTGATATTAAAGGTATTTGCTGACGATCCGATACAATTAATATCTCATTAAGCTTACGTACATCTGTAACTACTCTAGGCTTAGATAATGTATAATTACCATCACCATCCTTCTTCTTGACAACGAGAAGTGGACTGTTAAAAGACGTGTGGGAAGGAGCTAACTCAATAACACCTTCTTCGAGCCAAGTCTTTATCTGAGATGTAACAGCTTCCCACACCTGGTTTGGTTTGAAGATGAATAATAGCATCAGGTAAGTTACAATATGTAGACTTCATGTCAACCTGGGCATTATCATTTAAGCGAGAAAAGATCTTTGTAAATAATACTTTTTTTTCTTCTTCAGTGCCATAAGGACTATTATTTGGTTGAATCTGATCAGGATCAATAGGATCTGGAATGGATAGGCCAATATGATCAAACCAAGAGGTGACTAATCCTTCAACATAAATTCCAAGTAAAGGCATGATATCAAGACCAAAACAAATGGGCACATTTTCATGTGAAAAGAAATCGAATATTTCGAAGTTATAGTTAATTGTATGTTTATTGTAAAAAACTTTTAATAGGGTTTTGCCAATTCTGGGCTCCTTAATGTTCTTGGCCCCCAGCTGAATGAAGCCTGAAGAGATAACAGATATATTAGTATTCAAGAATTTATGGAATTCTGGTGAAATAGACTACCTGTATCAACCAATGCATAACACTTGAAGTTTTCTACAATAACAGGGAGAAATAAACTATAAGGTTTCTGCAATATAGGCTTAGAAAATCTTTCATCATACTTACAGTTTTGAGCAACTATAGCAGTGTGCTCATCCTCATCAATGTTCTATTGGAGCAGCAGAAAAAGGAACCAGAGTAGAAGCGGTGGTGGCATCAGCAGAAGAACCGGCAGCAATCCATTTATTATTAGCAACTTCAGTATATGACATATACCTGAAGGCAATATCTCCATTATCAGATGAAATACTAGCTATCTGACACGCATGTTGGAAGTCCACCCCGGAGTAAAGCATTTCCTGCACTCACCCTTAGCAGTTCGGTGAATGGGAGCAGTATCAGATTGAACAGCAGAAGCCAAAGCACGACAGTCTTCAGAACTATGAGTAGCAGTGTTATGAATGCTCTAGAAAACGGCAGGAGAAGAAGAAGGACTTGTTCGGGGCTGTTTGATTTCTGTCAGTGTATTGAAAGCTGTGACTGGCTGATGATGATAGCTTGTTTCTCTTCAAGTTTGAGTTCGAAGACGAACCAGATAAGCGAGAAGAAGAAGCAGAACTCACAGGACGAGAAAA
Source organism: Pilobolus umbonatus (assembly GCA_025528865.1). NCBI lineage: Eukaryota > Fungi > Mucoromycota > Mucoromycetes > Mucorales > Pilobolaceae > Pilobolus > Pilobolus umbonatus. The sequence goes on from JAIXMH010000044.1 coordinate 53,614, forward strand.
ACGAGAAATAGAACCAGAAGAAACAAGATAATGAGGCTTATATACTTTGTGATATAATTTTCTTGTAATGGTCATAACTCGGTCAATATCATCGCTTTTCTCGGAAGCAGTATTTCGAGCATTATACAGAGGAACTGAAAGACTTTCAATATATCATGTTTGGAAAATCTGTTCATCAAATTCCAGAACTTCTTTTCAAGTTCAAGTATCGGTCATTGTAGGCATCAATGTACTCAACATGCGAAATTATGATGGACATTAGCTCAGAAGAGCACACAGCACGATCATCGAATGAAAACACACCATATCTTTTCACCATTTCTCTTTTAAAAGTAGCCCATCTATTGGATACTCCTGTTACTCGGCGTGGCTTGTTTAAAGAAGTATTCATTGGGAAGATGTAAAGGAGGATTTAAGGTATTGATCATTACTGAATCTGTATGAAAGTAGCTTATATTGAGCCGATCAATATGCCAATTGCATGGACTTCCCAATTATTTCTCTAAGAATTATGTATGAAAATGAGATTGTCGATTTAGGCAATACAATTAAGGTACCATTGTATGAAAAGTTGAGATAGAACTACAGATGTGCTGGATAGATTCTGATACAACACTATTTGTCTTGATGCCTTTGAAACTTTGAACGAATTCATATGAATCTGCATCATGTTCTTTGCTGTCTAGTTCTATAGCCCTAGATGCCTTTTTTTATCCAAATGAACCAAAGGAGGAATTTCTTCAATTGCCATTTCTTCGATTGCTTCACAGTATTTTCTTCTCTGAAGTTGCTGGAATTCCAAAGTATCATTCACATAGCCTAATAATTTTTTTTGAAACAACATCTCCTCCTTTTTCCAGGTTCACTAACACTAGAAACATTGCTTCTTCCCTCCGATTCTTCAGCTTCTTTTCCAACTAACTGCTCAAGATTGTCATGCGCAATCGAGTACAGTAATCTTACAAAATAGTTATTCTTTCCATAATCTAAAGCACTAATTGACAAGGATTCAGAACGGAGAAAATAGCCAACTGCTTGCAAAGGATGCAATGTTTTTTCTTGTTGATTCACCTGTAGAGTTGAGGAAGTCAGTAGCAAACAACGTTCAGCCCATCCAATGTTTGGTATCTGCCTGTCAAGGGGACGTCACTATCTACAGCCTTACTCAGTAAAGACACCATAGTACTTGCAATTCCAAATATCACAATGATAGGAAGCCTGTTTTAGCGCTAGTATGTGAGTGCAGTATTGAATGGTACGTGTCAAGAATTTATCATCGACTTGATCTTGCACCAGCATTGAAAGCTGGATTATTGCTGATATGATCAAAAGACCTTAACTGGTATATTGAGTGGTGAATATCAGAGTTTTCAAAGAACAGATGAAGAGCAAAAGAGGACAAGACTGTTCGCCAGATACGTGCTTTAGTTGGGCACTCAAATGACGATATAGAATGGGTCCATCAACCCGTGGCAGAAAGGATTTTTATCGGAAGCATCTGTTCGAAAAATTGCTATTGATTTCTGACAATACCCCTTAGCGTCAATAATTCAATACCAGAGAGAGCGTGATTCAGGAGTATTAGCTAGAGACCAAAATCTGAGCCAGTCGATGCTTGAAGCTGGGGTTTCGTAGCTGGAAGGAGTTTGCTACAAAGGTAATTGCGTCGAGCCTTAGGATTGTAGTACTGTCATTCGAGAGACTTTAGGAAGTGCCGAATAAAGGGCAGGTCAACTATATGATGCGGATAGCTGGTATTCGCCATGATCAGGTTACATGTTCGTTGCTTAAAGACCAGGCTGCCGTCTCCAACCTCTTTCATCAAGCGTTTGGACAACTGAGAGTAGCAAGGCGACTAATGTGGAAGAATGTATTTCAGTGAGTTGTTTTCTATGTGCAGGAAGTGCTTGACTAGAAGGGGCTCTGGGTTTTAGGATCCAGTGATCTGCAGAGATATCTGTGAATAGAGCATGTACTGGTAAATGTAATCTTTAATCGTGTCGGGGTGAATTGGATGTCCTCTCTTAAGGCACATTTCGATTGGATACTGTTATGCAACTAAATTAACGTCACTGATAAGCTTAGATTTTGGTTTTTGCTATTTGCAGTGCGTTTTTGCAGTGCGAAATCTGAGGTTAAAGTATTGGTGACGAAAAAGAGTTTTGGGGGTCTAACACTGCAGTGTGTTTGCAGTGTTTTTGCAGTGCGCACTGCAAAGTGCAGTAATGTGAGATGTTGGGAATGTCTTTTGTGTAGAAATAGAAATAGAGACAAATTTATTGTTGATAGTTGAATACCCATGAATAATCTTCAAAGTTATACCTATTACATAGAGTATGATGACCAGGATAAAGGGAAGGAGCAGTATAACCATTATATCTTGGCTTAAGTTTGATATGATAAAAATATGAGAGATACAACTGCATTAATAAAGGTTTAGAGGACTAGGGCATACCAAAAAATGGAACGAAAAGTAAGTTTCCTTCACTTGTGTACACTGATACTGTGATATTGTAAATATTGCAAGCAATCAGCGCACAGTCAGGGAAAGAAAACCACCTATCATCGTCCATTTGATCTTCCGTCGTATCTGCTAAAGTCATAAACTGTATCGTACCCCAACATGGCTATGTAAAAAGCCATCCTATTATTCAAGTAAGCCTTCATCTCCTGCTTTACCTCCTTCCATCTATTCTCATCATTCTTCACATGTCTAGCAATTGCTCTAAATCCACAGTTACCGTCAGGGCTGACATTGTACACCGATTCAATACCTACTGCACTTTACAGTGCGCACTGCAAAAAACACTACAAACACACTGCAGTGTTAGACACCCAAAACTCTTTTTACGTCACAAATATTTTAATCTCAGATTTCGCACTGCAAATAGTAAAAACCATTTTGAAGTGCGATATTTGAAAATAATACACAGTCAGAGTTCACTGAAAAATCCTTCAACCAGCAAATTCTATAATAATCCTGAACATGTACCATTTCTCTGGGACCCCAATAAGTGACTATATTTAGTTTTTACACCGTCCCAGAGCTGCGCATTAAAGAGAATATCTATTCAAATGAAGCTATGGAGCAGTTGATTCCCGGCTTTTAGGTTTATATAAAAGTTTGCTTACAGAAGGTGTTCCTGAAAGCGCTTTCAATCCATGAATTAAGAACCAGTTCTTAATAATCTGTTGAAGAGGAATCACGTCAAAAAGAATCTATAGTTAAATAGCTCCGAGATTATGCACTTGGTTTACTTGATCAAAAAAGAGGTCTGTCCTATATCCCCGTGCTTATGGTAAAGGACGATGACTAGTTCAGCACGTTAATATGAATTGCATGTCGGCTGGGTAATAGAGATAAACGGCTGTAAAAGGCCAGTTTTTCCACCCTCTCAGCTAGTAATGGGTTTTTTTTGATACTAAATGAAAATAAAAAATAAGTCTTTTAATAAATGTGTGTATAATCGTGTGTGTGTGCTAAGATATACGAATGAATGACATTTATTCTACAGTAATATGTGTGATATGGTCAGGGTTCAGTCCTCGTAACCTCGTCTGCTAATAAAAGGGGTGGTATAGAGCAGCACACTTTGAAGACAATAGCAGTCCTCCCAAAATAGAGTGAGTGGTAACACTAGAAGGTTGATCAGATTCATTTTTTTATTTATTTTATATGCGTATTAGTTATTATGTATGTGTAAGTATGTATTATATCAATGAACATGGTTAGAAAAAATAATATCAATTAGAAATTGGGCTTATCTGACGTGAGTGCATTCATTTCTGATGGTCTAACTACTCCTGGCATAGTTGATGGTTTGACAGTTTCATTAATTACGGTGTTGGCATGTGGTTTGTTGTTCGTATTCAACTGATGATCAATTTGATCCCAGTCAGCAGGGAACTCATTGACAGATTCTGCCTTTCGGACAGTTCTCTTTCTACGATTGTATAGTACACCACCGGTAATCAATACGATCTAGTAATATCACATGTAAGCTATGATGCGCTGTAGGTATCTATATGATTACTCACTACAACAATGCAGCCAACAACTATACCCACAATGGCACCTGTGCTCAACCCATTATCCTTACTTTCTTGATTTACAATGACCTCTTCTCCAACTTCGGGAGGTGCTTGATAAGTATATTCTGGTACATAGTGTATGTAATCTAAATCTGATACATCCAGAACTATAATGTTATTCAAGTACTTCTCAGATACTTTCCCGAATAATATGAAAAGATTGTCCTTGACCAGAACAGCTTTTTTTTATATAAAGGGGAGAGATATTAATACTCGTATATAGGCTAGTGTATGTGTGTTACCTGTATGTGATTCTCTGGATGCATCAATTCCAACTGGGAAAGCATCCAATGGACACTTTCTCCATTTCTTGGTATCCAAGTCGAGTAGATAACAGACCTCATCAATAGGAAAGACTGAAATGAACTTGTGAGTAGACCAATGCTATCATGGTGATCCATTTTTCCTACCTTTATATTCCAAGTTTACTCCACCATACAATAACACCGTTTTGTTATCAGACACTATTGAGAGAATAGTGTGTTTAATGGTACATATTTCTGTTCAATTGATTATCCTACTTACTGAGGGTAGTGGTGTGATATTCTCGAGGTGCAGGCAACAAGGGTGTTCGATCTGATGTCGATTCTTTGATAGCGTGTGTTATCCAAAGGTTATTAGATAATGTGAATTCTAATATAGTATCATATGGATTGGCAAAGGCAATTGAGGGGTTATTTCGGTATCTCAAAAAGCCACCGATGAAGTAGATTGAGTTTGTTCTGGGAACAGAGAATGAATCCATTGCTGTATAAAAGAGGGATTTGTCAGGTCCTGGTTCCTCAGAGATTTCATGCCATTGCTAGTGTGGATATGTTAATGTTATTGTTCCTGTGGAATAATAGTTATCTTACCTGTGTGTTCATGTCGAATGTAGTTATGTGAAGAAATCCAAAGGGCATATAAGGACCATTTTCATTCATTATGCTTGAATAAGTGACTCCATCTGCAGTGGTAGATATGTTCTCAGGTACTCTATTGTATATAAGTTAGATCACACACATATAGCTGATTCAAATTAGTTACTGAGTTAATCCACCATAGAATACTAATTTGTCAATAGAAGATACATAAGTAACAGATGCATAATAGCTATATGATAACCTTGTTAAACAGCGAAAATGTTAATCTATCAAGTATGAATTTACATTTGTCCTCTCGTTAAACCATTTGGTCTGAAGTCAGGTAATGAAGACCATTGATTATTGGTAGCATCAAACATAAGGAAGGGGTTTGTGAGTACACCACCTTGTGCACGTATACCTCCCTGTATGAACATTTGAGTGCGATTAGGGCTGGCAATTGATTGGGCTATCTCACGGTCTGCTAATCTGTTGTTATCATTTGTAGGTATTCTTTCCCATCCAAAATGCAAGCTTCTATCGGGCTTTGTTCTATTATGGACATATAATGCTATTGTATCTGAGGAAACACCGAATGTCTCATCATAAACTCCACCACAATATATACTCTCAAGAAGGTAGGAACAGTCTATAGAAAACAAAGAAATGTCAGTCAACAACATTTGAGGTCTGCAATTGTAATATTACAGGATCTTCTTATCGGATTCACAGATACTTTGTCAGCAGCTTCTACCCTGAGAAAGAATAGCCAGATAAATGGTAGTAGTTTTAACATTCAAGGAGAAGAGAAGTGCTTATTCTGAATCATAGAAAACAAAAGTTATTATTAGCCTTCGTATAAGGACAAGAAAGTCAAATTGTCGTACATCTATCCAATAACTGTGATCTGTATTCATGTCAAGTAGCACAGTGATAACTTGGTTCTATACACCGATCAGACTTTCAAATACTTAATTACTGCCCAATAATACTGTTGATACTCATAGATCTGTAGTAGTATTTTCAGGTAACTAGAGGATTTCGTGTACAGAATTTATTGCCTCCGATTAGTACTACACTATTCCCGGTTGATATATCTCTATCTTTGGCTATGGGAAAGCGTTAGAATTTATAATACCAGTTATATTAATTAGCATAAGATGCATAGTGATAATCAGTGAGAGTTTCAGAAAAAAGATAGATTCTCGCTCTCGACATTTTTGATTGAAATTACAATTAACAAAATAAGGTGGTAGCACATAAATGGATTTGCTAATTAATACTCAATCTACATCTATTGGGTAACTCTGGAGCCTATTGACCATGTGCCTATGTATGGTGTTAGTTGATTGGATTGCAGAAGAGCGAATATATGTTGCCTTGTAGATTACGGTCAACATTGTTGCTACTCTTCCGTGTGTTTATTTCAAGGCAATTATACGAGAGGTGACGATAAAATAAATATGGAGCACTGTTACTGTCAGATATTTGAATGCATTCTCTGTTACCCAGACATCTAATTGGTAACATGGTACACATCCATTTCTGTGTACCACTGATCCATCTGATGTACACTATCTTTATACGCCAGTAAATACACTGCATGTAGTTCGTTTCCATTCGGATACATGGAATAATGATAATATATGTATACTTCACATTCACATATAAATACCCGCCAATACAACCCTTGCCCTATTTTCTCCAATTTTTTTTTGAAGGATGGCATCTATGAACGACTGCCCTGTTCATATTCTATCATTTTTCCAGTTCTTTTAAACTCTTCACATGTATCTTAGGCTTCAAATAAACGCACTATTATCTTTCCCAATCGCCTGCACATTTAAGAGTAACATTGACTTTTGACAGAATAAATAGGCCTGATGGCATATGTAACAAGTATAAAAAATAAGATGCCAAATTAGTGGATTTAAAATATACATCTCTATATGGGTTTATTTATAATTAGATTTTCGCCTTTGGTACCGAAGATGTGTGCATCTCCTCTGGTTTCACAACATCATTCTTGATAGATGTATTAACAGCCTCGTTGATAGCACAAGGTCTGCTTTCATGATAACTTTCATTGAAGTCCCTATCTATTACATCCCAATCAACTGGGAAATCTATGACTGAACCCGAGGAATTGAAGGGTTTCTTTTTGCATATATAAAGTAAAACAGCCACAGATACTACAGCCTAAAATAATCTAGTCAGGCCATAATTCCAATAACAATAGATATGTACTCACCACTAGAGCACATGCTACAGATATACCAGCAATTTTACCGCCACTTAATTCTCTCGGTACCGTTTCAGTAGACAATTCGTAAACATACTCGTCTACGTATTTTATGTGATTTAAATCAGATACATCAAAGATAAGAATATCATCATAGACAGTTTTGTTGAATTCTCCAAATATAATAAAGAGGTGGTTTTGTACAAGAACAGCTATCCAGAAACACATATATAATCAATTCATATATTTTGCAGAATTAAATTCATGTCATACCTGCATGTGCTTCACGTACTATTTTTATATCATCTGGAGCGTCAATAGGGCATCTTCTCCATACTTTGGTTTCTAGATCAAGTAGATAGCATACCTGTTGGTAAGCCAATGCTATAGAAATAAATAAAAAAGCATCAGAAGACGTATATATATAAACTGATACAATATTATACTACCACCCACTGAGTCTCTGTCCTTGCCATATAACAGTACAGTTTTATTATCAGGCACTTTGGAAATATGTGTTAAACATTGGTAATACTCTTTAATACTGCTACTTACTTAAAGTGCTTGTAGGATGATTATGTATTGTCGGAATAGTTCCTGTCAAATTATGGGTAGTCCATTGGTACTCTGGTAATGTAAGTTCTGACATGTTATAATATTCTTGAGGGATGACCATGCTTGAATTCAATTTTCTTCTTCTCTCTCCACCCAAAAAGTAGATCGAGTTGCTTCCTGGTACAGAAATGGCATTTTGCGAAGAATAAAAATAAGAAGTATCCTGTCCTGTTTCATTGAACACTTCATGCCATTGCTAAGTACTTGTTTAGTAAAAACAAGTTTGTACTTCAAATACACTATTACCTGTGTTTCTATATCAAAGGTAGTTACACGATGGAATCCATAAGGAAGATAGTAACTATCTTTGTCTGACATTATGTAGTTACCAACAATGGTTCGATTAACTGCAGTAATACTAGGAACTCTATTGAATAATTAGTAAAGTATAAACATACATTCTGAATGAGTATTTACAAGGTTAATCCACCCCAATACACTAGTTTGTTTATAGACGATACATAGGATACAGAGGCTTGATAACTATAAAAATGGTTGATGGTAAGTTCTTGAAAAGATCGAGTCAAATAAATTTTTACATCTGACTTCCTAATACACCCTCTTGTGGAAAATCAGGCAAAGGATACCATACATTATCCGATGTGTTGAACACAAGAAAAGGATTATCTAATGCATTTCCCCTCGCACTGTCTCCACCTTGTAAGAACAATTTGGTATGGTCAGGGCTAGCAATGTATTGTGGCCATCGTCGGCCTTTCACCATATTGTCATTTCTGTTTGTTATGAGTTCCCATCCAAATTTGATTGATTTTGTTTGCGTAGCAGTAGTGTTATGAACATAGAGAGATATCATATCCGAAGCAAAACCATAAGTTTTTCCAAAATCACAAGCACAGTAAATGCTATCAACCAAGTATGTACAAGCTATTAAAATCTTTGTTAAGAAATCAGATACGTATCATATGATATTTTCAATATACATGGTCTCCTTAAAGGATCCACAAGCAAGGTGAGCACATCGTGGATATTGATTAAAAGCAATGCTATAAAGAGTAGGAGGGCTTTCATATTGAAAGGAAAGAGATAAAAACTTTCTCGATTTGGAATTAGAAAGAGTTTATATAAGAAAATATGGATGGACGAATCCCAGATATATAGTTATAAATCTAGCAATACTGTGTGATACAATAGCGGCTGATTAGATTCACCATCATATTGTCGTAGAACTATTGTACACTAATTATTTATTTGAAGTCATCCAGAGAGTGATTGGATCAAACATGGAGATAAACATGAACAAACCAAAGTTTGTAGGTCAGAATCAGAGATCATTAAACAGGATCTATTCAAAGTGGGTAAATGTTTATATTTCTGAGAGGATGATTGAATCAAGACACTTAATTAACCATAGTCATAAGACCACTAAAGAAATTCCATGTCATATTAGCTTGTAAAAAAACAAACAAACCGGATTGTGTGCTCACAAAGTTAAATATCAACAAAAAATCCAATTTGTTAACTTGATTATTTTTTATGCTAGTGTTCTATACTTGATAAAAAGGGGTTCCACCTCTTTACATGTGTTACAGACTTTAAATAAACAGAGCATTGTCTCCCCTACAAACCAAAAACCTGATAAAAAGGGGTTAATATGCTGCAATGACTATTAAATTGGTTATGATGGTATCATATTTCATACAAATAAAAAGACAGTATCATATTCCAGCCAGGTTTCATTAATGCATCTATATAATTCATTGCTAAATAGATTGATATGTTTTCTTTTAATTATGGAGCTCAAGACGTTTTTTAATGTATTAAAGACTATAGGTATAATACATCCCTATAAGATTATATTGCAAATTAAATATGATATTATTAAAATAAAATTTGATAACTTCTCATTATTTATGGTAGTATGTCAAGTTAGAAACTATAGACTGATATTGCTAGAATATTGGATCCAAGGGCAAATACAAATAAAGTCTCTAGGGCTTGTTCGTTTCTACTGGTCTTACTAGATCAGGGGTAGCCGTTGATTTGACGGCTTCATTGATTATTGTGCCTTCCTGCGTATTGGGAGTTTGGTTGAACTGATAATCTATTTGTTCCCAATCAGCAGGAAAATCATCAATAGATTTTGTTTTCTTAGCAGCTCTCTTCTTCCTAATAAAAAAGAAAACACCGACAATGGCTGCCACCTATTCTACCAGTGAGTTATGAATACAATAATCTATATATCTGATTCACTTACAAACACAATACATCCTACAGAAATGCCAGCAATTGTACCTTTACCTAGCTTATTAGTTTCTTGATAGTAAGAATATTCAGAAAGGTATCTAATATGATTTGCATCGGATACATCAAACACGAGAATTTCTTGTAATAGAGTTCCATTCCACTGCCCAAATAGAATAAAAAGCCGATCACGTACAAGAACGGCTTATTTGGAAATTAAGTCAATTAGGTTATTCTAATCGAAATTTCTTTTGATTTACCTGAATGATCCTCACGTAGTAAATTTATACCGACTGGTGAGTCAATGTTACAGTTTCTCCACTTCTTACTTTCCAGATCTAATAAATGACAGACATCCTTAATTGCTGCTTCTGTATAAGTTAAAGTATATTAAATTTGATGTAATAGAGCCTACTTGAACATATATTACCTCCTGTGAAATTTAGGTTTTTTCCGTATAAAAGCACTGTCTTATGATCAGGTACTGCAGATAAGAGTTTGTTTATTAATTATACACCATATACTTACATACTACTTACAAAGAGTGGTTGTTGGATTATTACGAATGGTCGGTATATTTTCTGTCAAATTATGTGTGGTGAATATAAAGTTGCCTATGCTGAGTTGTGTCAATTCACTGTATGGAATATATGAGTCACCCAAGTTTCTTGATCGAGGTATTTTAAAACCACCCAGGTAGAATGTAGAGTTTAACAAAGGTGAGTAAACAGAATTAAGCCCGTAATAGAAGTAATCCTTGTTTCCTCCATCATTGAGAATTTCTTTCCAGTCCTAAAAAGAAATTTGTTTATTATTGTTATCCTACAACGATTTGTATACTATGACCATTCTGACCTCTGATTTCATGTCAAATAAATTAACCGTTGGAAATCCAAAAGGAAGTCTGGGTTCTTTTCCATATATTACTGGGTTGTACTCAACGTTATTCAAAAGAACTGAATTATTGGTTTTTGGTCTATATTACTTAACTGGTGAATAACTTATTCCATCTCTCTACATAATGACAACTCACTGAGTTAATCCACCATAAAACACTATTTTCTCTAGACCAGGAATATAAGTTGCAGATGCATAATAACTATTGAGTTTTTTTAGAGTTATAAACAACCATGAATGCTTCTTTATCTCTTTACATCTGCCCGTATTCACCAACTTTCTTATCTGTGATAGAAACTGTAGAATATACACCATTCATCACATCAAGACTAATAAATGGGTTATCTAGGGTATCATTGTTTTTAGTGCGACCTCCATAAATAAACAACTTTTTCGAATAGATGTTGGGGAAAAAAGAGGCTCCTTCACGATCAGCCATATCGTACGCATATTTTATATTCGTAATGTGCCATCTAGTTCTCAAATTAGTCGTGGGGATAACAGAAGTGTTTTGAACATGTATCGCAACGACGTTGGACTTGAATCCTTCTGTTCCATTATATCTACCACTACAAAAAATACATTCTTCAATATATGAACAATCTAAATTTAAAGAGATAGAAGAATCAGTATGCACTTTCAATCTTTAGAGGAGAAGAGATTACATGATTTTGTGGTTGGGGTTATTGCCACATGGTCCATATTCATTGCTACTGAATATATAGCATTGATATTTAATAACAGTAATATGAAGTAGACCAGTTTGTTCATGATATAGGGAAGAAATACGTTTATTCTTGAAGGTAAAAAATAAAGTATATATATAAACACATGTGTGATACCATATGTAATAATCTTGATCTGTAATTCAATTAGTGCCCTACTTTCGGACAGAGAGAACTAGAACCTCTGACATGAACAAATGATTTTTGACATGTTTAATTGGGTCTTCAGTAGAAACAATGCCTTTTATCCTGGGAATTTTTGTCTCGGATTTATATAAATTTATAGATTGCACATCTGGAGGAATAGTTTAATGTTCTTGATCTGGACAATACTGGTATCTATCAGCTGTCCTTAATCTTGTACTGGACACAAGAAGAAAGTCAGGTGCTAACGCCATCTTTTATAGTATTCAAATTCCATAGATCGAATCAATCCACTGTGTTCTTTTGATTGGAACAATAGACTCTGTGTTCGCTGTCCTCATACACTAGTCATATGATAACTTTATTTCATTTTCCCAGAAATAGAGTAATATTTACACATGATGTCTATTTATATACACTTTTAAGTTTCGTACCTATCTATTCTCAATAAGAAGATTCTTTTTACCATAAGTGAATTAATGAAAAAGTGCTGTTCTTTTCAAGACAATAATGCTCCTTGTTGGTTTTATTTGGAACATAATTATCCCATGTATCTCCTTATAGACACTCAGATGGGCTTCCTCACACAAACATTCGTGTATGAATGGATTTCTTCATTTTATTCATATCAAGAAAGTTCTTCTTCTATCTGCTCTTCTAAATCCCAACTCTCTCTGAACTCAATCAATCGGCCATCCTCTTCCCAATTCTTGATATAGAACAACTTTGTCTCTCCTTCACTGAGTCCATCATCTACGGAAACATATGAAAGGTAATTCCTATCATTGGGGAAAGGTTCCGATCCAATCCCATTCAACGAAATATCGTCCAACGGATGCAACGTTGCATTTACCACCTCTATTGTATGATCAGGGGGCGCTTTAGGTCTTGGTGACAGCCTATTAAGTGCAGACGATCCTATCTCATGGTCTTTTCTGATGACACGACTGATCCGTTTTTTTATTTTCGGCTTTATCGTGATCTCCTTTCTTGGCTTTACATTCTCAGCCGATGCATTACTCCTTACTGAATTACTTTCTGATGCTTTCATCATGGTATCTTCTTTCTCGGTTGTCCCGGGCCGAGGATTCAGTTGACTGCTTTGTGATTCCTGGGTATAATCCTCCTCTTGTTCGGTGAATAACTGTTTCAAAGAAGGTGGGACACTTGTCTCTTCGGTAGAGGGTAGTTCTTGATCAAGGCGTTCTAATGGTGGATTCACCTTGAAGATATTTACCATTATCCAATGAGTGAGTCTAGTGAGTAAAGGGAATCGAATAGGAACAAGAGTGTCAATGTGGTTTGTGTGTCTTTGGTAAAGCAATTCACTGTTTCTCCTGTGATATTGATTTTTCTCTACATTATTGTTGATTCGCTTCATAGGAATAATCTTGGGCGAATTTTTATCACGCAGTCTCTTCAGAAATGTACTGTTTTTATTGTACTCTAAAGCTTTGGGTTTACAGATGTCACCAGTAGTTGAGGTCACAGAGATGATCTTGTATTCCGGATAATCTTGGTTGATGGACAACCCTTTTACTTCGATCAATTTGATGGATGGTAATACATTGTCTCCCGATGTGGTGTCTGTTCGAATGGTTGGATGACTAGAATATCTTTCCAGCCTATTTCTCATCAGATTAAATGTGGACAATGTATCATTCCCAACCACAATTCTCCTCAATTCTATAGATCCATCCTCGTTTCCATAGCGTAGATGATTGGATGGTTTGATATTGGCTGAACGAAGGTTTTGTATACCTGCTTCATTTCTCCCTGGTTTATAAAGCACGGTATAATAGTTATATACGTACTTTTTCTTCAATGACTCCCACCATTCTTCCATTGCATGAATAATCGCGGGATCTGTGAAATAGATGATACTGGCCATGAATCCAAGTAAGCAAGAGAATATTCTGTCGAGGATATACACGGGGTAGGGTATGTCTTTATAAAACGCTGATGCAATCTCAATGCCCACACCCCATGATTTAGAGAACAAAGGGACTAATGAGTAGATAAAATGTCAGTCCATGGTAAATAAGATAGGAAATTCTTGGGTTTTACTTAGTGGATAGAAACTACATCTTCTGGCTATCTTTTGGAATACAGATGTACTGAGTGAACTGTACTTTCTTACTCGTTGATATGTTAACCTGTTGTCCATGCCGACTGTATACTTCTCCTTCATAATGAATATGATAGATAGAGTAGAACAGATAACAGCAAAGGCTACTGTAGCTAGCAATAGACTGTAGTACCATAACTTTTGGAAATAAGTATGAGTACTCGGATAAAGAGAGCGTAGCATACACATGATTACTGTACCCAATTGAATATATTGTTCATTCGACTGAAGAAGAAGAACCGATACCTAGTAGAATTCTTTCAGCACCATCATCTAATCCCTTTCTCTCAATGCCCACTTACCAGCATGTACCCATCAAATCTGGATTCTCTCTGTTTTTTTTTAAACTAATAGGGACTACACATGCAATCACACCCGATAGTATGACTATAGCATAATACATCAGTTCCCACCTGTGTTTCTGTGACACTTTGGCAATGAATATCAGATCCAAGTTGAGTCCAATCATGGCTAAACTCATACAACTCATCACATCAAATGCAACCACCAAATGAATGATCCTTCCACATGCAAGATTTTTTGCTGGCAGATCGTCTATGATTGACTGGAATATACAGAATATGGAGTTACATAGACATGCCAGTACAATCATCCTGAGTGACACTCTATTGACTGAATTGGGCTTATATCTCATCATCACCAAGTGCAATAGCATTACCAAGATATTAGATAGAAGTGAAATAGCAATAGCAATAGTTGCAGAATGCAGTATCCCGTTCCATTCATCTACTGTGAATCGAAAAGTATTCTCCATTTGGATAAAAGAAAAGAAAGGAAATATACAAAAAGATCTGCATGATTTTTGGTTTTCTAACCATTTTTCCACACACAGACACACAAGCCACTTCTTATTGGGTGAATGATTGAGATTCAAAGGAAATGTTTTTTTGGTTTATAGGGGAGTGGTAGCTCCATTTATTTAACGTCTGTAACACATATAAAGCGGTGAAACGGACTGGGTATAAAATAAAAAGGATAAAATTAAAAATAAAAATAAAATAGATAAGTAGAAAGGCTTGTTTATATAGAATAAACAACTATGCTAAGCAGAGTTCAGCTTGAAGCTTGGAGTGGAGTTTGAGTGCAGAGTTGGAAACAACTTGAGAGAGAAAAGGCTTGTCATCAAAGATTAAACCCCAATGAGAGGACCAAATAGACTGGAGACCACAAGCAAAGAGAGAAGTTAGGCGGGGGTTATTTCCTTTGAAGAGTAGCAACTGGTTAAGGAACACTTCCAGTTGAGGAGTAGTAATGAGTGGAGAGACATAGCCAGAGAAGATATCAATCCAGACAGAGAGAAGACAAGGACAAGTAAAGAAGAAATGAGAGAGAGATTCCACAATGACAGTGCCATGAGCAAGACAACGAGGACAGTGTGGTGAAGGAAATTGGGTTGGGCTCATAGTGTGTAACAGTGATCTTGTTGGTACCTTCTTATGTAAGATACGATACCAGATAGTGCGGGCAGGGAGAGGTATTCTTTGATTCCAGAACACAGTCCAGACCTCGGTAGGGAGAGGGGGTGTTACAGGAAGAAAGACAGAAACTAACTCTTTGTATTCCTTGATAGAACCATGATGAGATGGAGTGGGTGGAAAGAGTGCTGATTGATTCTCTACAAAGGGTGCAGGCAATAATATAGATCGAATGAAGGAAGAGAGATCCCGAGGGTCATCTTCCATACGAGTGACGGTGATTCTTGGAGCATGAGAGAACAACGCAAGAAAGAAGGGCTGAAGAATCAATTGGCGGCCTCTTAACCAACGAATGACCAGATTAGTGACGTTGGGGAAGGAGATAAATTCATTTGGGCGACGGAAGCGTACGACCTGTTCAATTGTGTCTATGGTGAATATATGAAGAGCCAGAAGTTTATGAACACCAGGATGGTTTTGGAACAGTATGCTTGGATCCATGAATGAAGAAGCAGAGGAAAGATGAAGAGGACATGTATGAACTATCAAGGCAGTAAATGGAAGTTGGAGACAAGTATGAGCGGTGACATGACATTGATCAAAGTTACGAGAGATGGTGTCCATAGCACGGAATATGTTACTGACGAAAGATAGAGAGGAAGAAGAAGGTACATTAGATGACCACAGAGAAGATCTACACTGAGAGAACAGCAGAGACCATCTATAGGAAGGGAAATTATCGGATGAGTACAACCAATGAAGAGTAGCCTTCAAATAAGGCAAAGAAGGACAAGAGATCGAGGGAAAATGTGTATCAGAAGAAAGAAGGGGCCTTAGCCAGCGCCATTGCATTGCATTCTGTTGCTTTACTAGATCGATTACTCCAAGACCTCCCAGATGACGAGGGCTGATTAGCAATTCGAACTTGAGGAGTGGAAATATTCGATGGTTGATGAAATTCGAGCACACACTGCGGATCAGAGACATCTGAGTTAAGGTAAAAGGAAACAATCTCATCACATGCCACAATCGAGATAGTATAAGAGTGTTCAGTACAGTAACCCTGCCACGAATGGATAATGTACGTTGTGAATGAATCTGGCATGATAGCCTCATCTTCTGAATCAATTGATTGAAAAAGAATGCCTTTTGCTTGGTAGAGGAACAAATGGGATAGCCTAGATATGT
Organism: Pilobolus umbonatus; assembly: GCA_025528865.1. Classification (NCBI taxonomy): domain Eukaryota; kingdom Fungi; phylum Mucoromycota; class Mucoromycetes; order Mucorales; family Pilobolaceae; genus Pilobolus; species Pilobolus umbonatus. The sequence goes on from JAIXMH010000044.1 coordinate 70,125, forward strand.
GAGTGGTGACGGAGATAATCGATCATGCCATGCAGTAATGCTATGAAACGAGAGAAAGGATTGCCATGAAGGATGAGGAGAGCCAGATAAGGAGAGAGCATGTGTCTTGGTGAAGTTGAGTTTGGCATTAGAAGCTTTCTGATATAGATCTACACTGTATTGTAAGCGGTCGAAATCGGTTTCATTCTTAAGGAATACTATTGTATCGTCTGCATAAGCAAGTACTTTGACAGGTGGAAGAGTTGGTTTGAATTGACAATTGGAGGTATCGGTAGTCAATTGACCTAGATATCGAGTAAGAGAGGAGACAGGTGTTTGTGGGATAAAGCTATGAACTGATGTTGATGTTTCATTGTAGAAATCAAAACCAGTAAATTGAGCATCATTTTGGATTGAACGAAGAAATGGATCGAAAGCAATATTGAACAAAAGTGGGCTGAGAGGATCACCTTGTCGTAGGCCACGCCTTTGTATAAGCGGATCAGAGGTAATATGCCCATTGATATTGATAGAGATCTGGGTTGAAAAGAACAATCTGTTGATAGAATCTACTATTTGATAAGGTATACCAAATTGGAGCATGATGGATCGAAGGTATTCCGGATGAACTCTGTCATACGCTTTTTCTTGGTCAAGGAGTAGACCGATTGTGGATGACCTTTGCTTTGTAGCTATTTCCTGTAAAATATGAACCAATTGTCCATTTTCACCAATAAATCGATCCGGCATAAAACCCAGCTGACAGGAAGAAATGGATCGAGATAGACACGCCATCATGCGGGAGTTCAGAAGCCTTGTGAAAACCTTGGCGTCAGCATTGATCAAAGAGATTGGTCTCCAATTCTTCAGGCTAGATAGATCACCCTTCTTCGGTAACAGTGTCATACAGGTTTTGCTCCAACTAGGAGGGAACACAGAATTCAATAGTGCATCATTATATACGAGGACAGCTATATCAGCAGTAGCAGCATGAAGGAGAAGCAGAGACAAGATTTCATAAGGTATGCCATCTGTACCTGGACTACTATGACGGGGTGATCTTTTAGTACCTGTTATCAAATCTGTTATTGTGATCTTCCGAAGAAGTCCAGCATGTGCCGAAGAGGGTATACACTGAGAAGGAGGGATTGAAGAGGACAATACCTCAATACTATCATTATCAACAGGAGTTGGTGTGTACAATTGAGAATAGAAGGTTGTAGCTGCTGACTGTAATCCGTTCGGGGATGTGCAAACTTCATTAGTATCTGGGTGAATGAATGATTCAATAGATCTTTTAACAGCTCGGGATTCAATGGTTCGCTTCAGATAACCTGCTGACTTCTCACCATTCTCTCTCCAGTGACGACCAGCTCTAAGAATTGTATTCTGGGCAATCTCATTTTGTAAGGATGCGATGAGTTTCTCTATAAGTAGCAGCTTAGGAGTGATAAGCTGACGATGACCGTGGCATTCACGAAGAAGTTTGTTACGTTTACGTTGGAAGCGTAAGAGCGCCTTGGTACGATATGCAGCAGCACGTCTACCTACTGTTTTAGCTACTTTTCTGATCAAGTTTTTAATGTCATCCCAGATGTGCTGAGGGGAGAGGAGTTCTAGATCGGGAAGCCTCAGTTGACTGTGATAGGCATCAAGCTGACGATACAATTCATCTATGAAATAATGATTTTTGGCAAGAGCAGGATTTGCTCGCCATAGTCCTTTTCCTTGAGCATGATTAATGAATTTGAAATTGACCGTAAGAATTGCATGATCGGTCCAGTTACCATTCAGGTATTCAGTAGTAGTATTGTACAAGTGTTGATGAAGGGCGGGTGAGGCATAAATGTAGTCTATAGTAGATGCATTGTCACCACTTCTGAATGTAGGGGCGTCTCCGGATGAGCACAATTGGTATGAACGGTCGAGTAAATGACACCAATTAGACTTGGGACAAGTCAGAGAAGGAGAAGGAGACCCTAGAAAAGAAGATACCCTTAGATTGAAGTCACCCAGGATAACTACTTTAGAGCTAGAATTATTAGTATCACTAGATACATCATGATTATTAAAGTGCGGTAACTGCAATAGATTATGATAAAAGGAAGGACGTTGAGATGGCTGCGCTGGTCCATATATATTAACAAGTGTGATGGGTGGGAAAAGTTCGTTGATATGTGTGAGGGTGCATATGATTACACGTTGATCTATGGTGATCAAAATGGGGGTGAGAGTGATGGCAGGATTCATAGATACAATCCCACAGTGCTTAGTCCATATAGAAGATTGGCATTGTAGTTGCTTATTAAGTGAATCCTGTAGTTGTGGTGAATGAGCATGTGTTTCTTGAAAGGAGAGTATATCTATTTCAAGTGATCTAATGTAACGAATAAAAGCCGCACGGTGATCTGATTGACCAGTTTTAATAAGACTTCTACAATTTAAGGTGCATAATTTTAGATTGGAAAGGAGAGGAGAGGATTCATAGTTAGAGGGCATATTTGTATTATCATATTCACTCATTTATTGAGTGGGGGCTGTTTCACCATCAGCTTGGTACATGTCCAAATCGTTATCCTGAAAGTTGGCTGCAAGATCTGCCATGTTAGCATTTGAGTCATTAGAAGATGCTGTCTGGATGTTCGAGGATACATTAACCTTTCGGGAAGAAAAGAAGGAATCATATTGTTCTGTAGTAATCCAGGATTGTTGGCGAAATGAACGGGCAGCGGCAAAGCAAACAGGTGAACGTAATCGATCAAGGACCTTCATAAGCCTGTTGTGGTTGACTTCCAAAGCTTTCTTCTGGCGGGATTCTTCATCATCTTTAGCAAACTTGGGATCCTTAATGACGGAGGGAGAGGTGGGATCAAATTTTTCTACCAGTTTGATTCCGTATTTGCCCAATACATTGGTAGCGTCTCGAATAAAGTCATTGTGAATGAGTATTCCTACCATTCCGTTAGTGGGATAGCAAATATCCAGAATACGGTGAGATGGCACGCCCAGTTTAGTGAACACCTTACGTGTTTCTGAAGGTCGAGTTCTAGATCGAATAGGCATATAGAGATAAGAAAAACCTTGATCTTCAGAAGGAGGTTGGAATTGACGTGCTAAAGCCACACGCTTACGGGTATTATTACGCTTATTAGTCGGACGATGGCCAGAGGGAATGTGTGCCGCTACACGAGCGGCATAAGTGTCAGGGCCTGCATGTATAGATGACTCAGTTCCTCGAACAGGCAAGGCAGGGAATTCCTTGGTGGATATATCAAGAGACATATTCACATGATCTACAGTATCGGAATTCGGTGTTACAGAATTAATATGCCTCGACTTAACTTCCAAAAGAAGCTGATTGTACCGTTTGTCGGAAGCTGAAAGAGCAGCACGAGTTATCTCCAATTCAGATCGCAAGCGAGTAATTTCCTGGACCATTATGTCCATCTGATTGAAGCGAGCTTCATGTTCTCGGACAGTCCGTTGAAAGTAGATAGCCCACTCAGGAGTGTTGACATGATCAAAGTCCATCGAGGGGGAAGGAGAAGAAGGAAGCACTACGGTATTACTAGAAGTGTGAGGTTCCACATCAGCAGTAATATGATCAGAAGGAGTAGGGTTGATATCCTCATTTAGAGACTCATTAATATCAGTGCTTATTGCTGTTTCAGTATCACCATCAATCGAATTGGCACTGGCTTTAATTGCTGCCTTTGTTGTGGAGGCAGTGGTCTTCACCTTCTTCATAGAAGGAGCAGGGGCGACTTTTCGAGTACGAAGCAATTTGCTACGACTGACGGTAATAGCACTCTTGCGAGGCAAAAGTGATTGTGAGCTAGAGTTGCTTGTTTCTTTCGGGGACATAGTAGGTGAGAAAGCAGAGAATCGTCTCTTGCTGAACGCTGGTGCAAGTCGAGAAGGTAAATTTAATCTTATTGGAGAAGTTAAACTAATCTCTTCAGGCTGATCTATTACTGTTTTACTTGTGTTAATATTATCGCTAATGTTGGTATTAATATTGACTTGTGGATTTTTATTAAAGATGTGTTTGAACGGGGATTAAAAGTACCCAAAAATTCAATAGAGGGAAGAAAAGTGTCAAAGGAAATGAATTCATAGCCCCTTGTTTCTTTTTATCCCCCCTCCAACTTTTTAATTTTGTTTATGATTATGGCACCTTTGAGAACCATTGAATTCTATTCCGGTATTGGAGGCATGGTAAAGTGGAAAGAGGAGTGGAGAATAAGAGGATTCTTTTTGATATTCATGTTTATCATTTGAATTAGCATTATGCTGCTACTTTAGCTGACTGGGATCTAGAAATACTCAAGGCATTTGATATTAATACAGTAGCTAATGAGGTAAAGACCAATAGAACCACGCATACACACCACAAGAACTGAATAGATGTGGTATTAGATATACAAGCACAACTTCGACCCTAAGACTGTTGGACAAGTAAGAGAAAAAGGGATTAAACATCACGAGAGAGGGTCTAATTTGAAATTATTTGACAGAATCTGATTGAAACATTGGCTACAGACGATTATGATGATTTGAATGCTGATGTGTGGACCATGTCACCTCCTTGTCAGCCTTATACTCGAGTAGGACTTCAGCAGGGCAGTTTAGATGCTCGTGCTAAGAGCTTCCTTCATTTACTCGATGTGTTGGGTGAGATGAAGAATAAGCCCAAATACATCCTGCTGGAAAATGTGAAGGGATTCGAGGTAAACAGAAATGGACCTCATTATGATTCTTTGTTTGACCTCATCATCTATTAGTTGTCTGATTCCAAGGAGATGTTGGTCGATAAATTAAGACACTGTGACTACACTTACCAGGAGTTCTTATTGACTCCTCTACAACTGGGAATACCCAATTCCCGTATGAGATATTACATGTTGGCTAAACTGAGGCCATTGTCATTTGCTGAACCTGTCACTGGCAATATTATCAATTACATTCCTCTATCTACTCACATGTCAAAACCATTCATCGATTCCAGAGATATCAAACAGGATGAGGATTTAGTGGATGAATCTGTAGTGACTATTGATCCTATTTCAAAGTATCTGGAACACAGTGCTCATTATGAACCTTATCTTGTACCTGATAAGTTACTGTTGAAAAATGTCCAGGTATTTGATATTGTTAAACCCAGTAGTCATCGTAGTTGTTGTTTCACAAAGGGATATTTCCATTATGCACAAGGCACTGGGTCCATTCTACAGATGAATGAAGAAGCAGATGTAAAAAATAAACAAATCAGATGATCTCATATCCTTACTCACACCTCTTTCCCGATAGACACATGAGATTGTTCAACAAGCACTCCACTACAAAGACATGGATGTAGAAAAACAATTGAAGTTGTTACATTCACTCAAATTAAGATATTTCAGTCCAAGAGAAGTAGCCAATCTGATGGGTTTCCCCCAAGATTTCACATTCCCTGAAACGAGTACTATTAAACAGAAATACCGTACATTAGGCAACAGTGTCAATGTCAAATTAGTGTCTGAACTGATGCGCTACTTAAAGAAGGAACCATCTATATAAAGAATAAAAACAACTCTCTCTTCTTTATTTTTATATATATATATATATTAAGCATTGGCGGTCAAAGCAGTGATGGCTTCTTCTATACGCTGACCATACTCCGCATCAGCACGCTTGAAATTGCCCAGTTGACGTTGTTGAATGTGTTTCTTTGCATTCTTTAAGTGACCAGCAATATTGTTCACTAAATCAGTCTTTTCTTCAGCAGACATCAAGCGATACAAGTCACCAGCCTGGACGAAATCATCATCTACCAAATTATAACTGAAACGACCTGTCTCACCTTCAATAGGTTCAGGGGAGAATGTGGTGTTGGGGATATTGGTTTGATGAGGTCCACCGAATGAGTTGGGTTCATAATTAGGAGCAGAACCACCATTACCCAATACTAAACAAAAAGAGATGTTAAATAAGAAAAGAAATATAAAATAAATAACATCCTTTTACCTGCCATGAGTCCATCCCGTTGATGGTTGGCTACTCTGCTATGAGGCTGGTTGATGGGAATTTGGGCGTAATTGGGGCCAAGACGATGACGATGTGTGTCGGGATAAGAGAAGAGACGGCCCTGTAACATACGATCAGGTGATACATCAATACCAGGTACAATATGAGAGGGTGAGAATGCAGCCTGTTCAGTTTCGGCAAAGTAGTTCTCAGGGTTACGATTCAACGTCATTCTACCCACAGGTTGAAGAGGATAATCCTATATGCACCTAATTAGGAACAGCCATTTTCCCTCGTAACGTCAAAAAGAATCATTTACCTTGTGAGACCAGACCTTGGTCACATCAAATGGATTGAAACGGTAAGACTTCACATCTTCAGGATTCATGACTTGAACAAATACAGACCAGGAAGGGAATTGTCCCTGTTCGATCGTATTGAATAAATCACGAGTAGCATAATCAGGGTCAGCAGAAGCTAATTCACCTGCCTTGGATGCCTTCAGGTTCTTGATGCCTTGATCAGTCTTGAAGTGCCATTTCACGTACTTATATTCACCTGCTTCATTCACAACTTTCAAAGCGTGGGAAGAATACCCGTTCATATGACGATAGCCATCAGGAGTACCACGGTTAGAGAAGAGAATGGTGACTTGGTGGACTGACTCAGGGACAAGAGAGAGGAAATCCCAGAAGGCATCAGCGTCAGGTAAGTTGGTCTGAGGGTTTCTCTTCTGAGTATGAATGAAGTCTAATATATTTTTGTAACAATGGGGTAAATATTCCCATTGGAATATAAATTTAGAGTAAACTTTAGATTACCTGGAAACTTAGCAGGATCACGAATGAAGAACACAGGTGTATTGTTACCAACCATATCCCAATTACCTATAAAACAGCTAATTAGTAAGCCACTTTATTTAGTGTTTATAGGTATACATCTACAGACATACCTTCTTCAGTATAGAACTTGACAGCGAAACCACGGGGATCACGAGCAGTATCAGCACTACCCTTCTCACCACCCACAGTAGAGAAACGGACAAACACCGGTGTCTTCTTACCTACTTCACCAAGGAACTTGGCCTTGGAGAGATGAGTGACATCGTGTGTTACCTCTAACATGATATAATGTGTGAATTCTGGGTGTTCTTTTTATTCTATGTAAAGTGATATTTACCAAATACACCATGAGCACCTGCACCCTTTGCATGAACTACTCTTTCAGGGATACGTTCTCTGTCAAAATGAGCTTAAATAGAGTGATGAGTACTTGGTTATCTCAATTTTGTATATTCAAATAGATACCCAATTTATCAATCAAATGAAAGTCTTGAATAAGCCTAAATAAATGGGGTTTAGATACAAGAAATCTCTCTTCTTTTGTTGATTCACTTTACACTGGACCCCATTGACCAGCAGTTTGGGATGTCTGGTTATTCTCAACAGGATTACCATTGGAAGTGGTCAAGTTAGTGTTAGCCATTTAGTTAAATATAAGGAATAAAAATGAGGAGGGAGTGGGTTAAAGAAGATAGTAAGGATTGGGGGTTGGAAATGACGTTTTTATATGCCGGACAAAAGTTGGGTTTGTATCCTAATTGCACAAATAACATCGAAAATAGAGTAATATCATTGACAAAAAATGAATTAAAATAGATGGGGGGGTCATTTTATTGGAATTAAAGAAATAAATATTTAGTGCATTAAAATATATTTACACGCGTTGTCCAACCATTAGCAGTTGCAACCATCTCTGCTTCATGTTCATATGTTTGAAGTGTTTGATCCACTAATCGTATGGCTGCTGTTAATGCAATAGCATCACCTAATATAGATATGTGAGAACACTCGTCCTATGCATCCTCTCTTTTATGCACTCTCTTTTGTGCACCTCTCTGCCATAGACCCCTCTCTGTCATATACACTCTCTAATTACCTTGTTGTTGGATGAAACTGATACGATACGTTCTTCTCTTTTCAAATGTCTGAAGTTGATATATCTCCAATTTGAATCTTAGTAGAATAGATTTACCATCTACAACAAACACAGTGAATAACAAAACCATCTATTTTCATATGTGGTACTCACTATAGAATATCCTCATTTCTCCCTTCCTTCGTATTCTACCATCTGGATCCTGTCTCTCAATAATAGATCCTTCCATATACTAAAAGGTTGTTTATATCAATCTCTACAAAAAAGACATGCTTCGTATTTACCTCTTTCACTACTTGAGATATCTTCCCTATGGCCTCCCTTTCATCTCTTGCCTCACACTCAAGGGAGCACACTTTCGGTTGTTTGAAATGAAATAACCCAGGTAACCACGAAGACAACTTGGGTGTAGGTGGTGCGGATGGACCCTCTTTCTTCCAAGCGGACGAACTCGACTCGAGTATCTTCTTATCCCACGTAGGTGTCATCTTGTTGCTGGGCAACGAGTGCCGGTCCACGTTCTCTACTTTGTGGTGACGGCTCCATATATTCATGAACCGATTGATCTTTGTATCTGAGACGCCGACTGTACTGGGTGTGGTATGGTAGTTCTTGTGGTGTAGTACATTACTGGCTGGCATACGAGGAGATAACATGTGGTTGATATTGCTGTGTTGAGGGATGAGGGGATTGAACACAGGCGTATGGGTCATAGTGGTAGGCATGTAGTAGTGGAATAGTTGAGGTTGAGGTGATTCAGACTGTTGGACAGGTTGGGCAGGTGGAGCATGAGGTCTATTGAGTAAAGGAGAGTTCCTATGTTTTGGAGGGGAAAAGAAGGCGGGGAGGTGAGAAAGAAAAAATAAAAATAAATAAATGGATAGTTACCACATGGTCTGTCTTCTCTGTTGGACAGGAGTACTGGGCCATGGTTGTATATCAAATGAGGTACGTATGATGATAGGTTTGGGTGGTAATGGAGGTGGTTCATCATTCAATGGTTCAGTGGGTGGAATAATAGGGCGTAGTCTATTGATGGGCACTCTGGATAATACCTGAGACGGATGATGTTGTTGTATTCCAGGCGAAGGATGGCTGGATGTCTTTTCCTTCTCAGCCAACTTCACCATCATCTCATTCAGTCCAGGGAAGGGTTCCTTCTTATCAGAGGAAACAGCACAGATAGTGGCTGGTCTTCGGCGTCTCTTGGCTGGAGATGAGACAGAGGACAGATCATCATCTCGTTCTGTCTGCCAGTAAGAATTGGCGTGTCTCTGGAGTAGGACATAGGTGACTTTCTGCATATTGTATCTAAATCAATATTAGAATCTGTCTTATCTCAGTCTATTCCCATTTTACAAACCTACTCAGTATTTAATAAGGCAGATATCATACTCTCGGTGGATAGATCAGTCCAGAGTACTTTCAATGTCTCCAGTATTCTCTCGTCTATTTCACTCATACTAGCAACGGGTCTGCCTATTTCAGTTGCAGTGGGCGGATCAGGCAGTTTGGTGAGATTGGGTGGAGGATCCACGGTGAACCAAGGATGTGTCTGTACTTGCTTCATCTACAAAAGAAAATAAATAAATAGAAATAAGGTAAGGGAGACAAGGGTGATATGGCTGTGAATAATACTCTACTGTCAATCTTCTTTCTGGACTGATGACTAATATCTTTTGAATTAGATCTTTCGCATTATGTGACAAATGATCGGGTATTTTATATTTTCCCATCTTTACTTTATTCAATAACTGTCTAATATTATCATCATCAAAGGGTAAATGTCCACTCAGTAACGCATAGAGAATGATCCCACATGACCATATATCAGAGGCTGAACCATCATAAGGAATACCCTGTATTTAAAAAAGAAGATGAGATAGTGGGTAAGATACAGATAAATACACATGATTACATTCACTATTTCAGGGCTTGCATAGTGGGGAGATCTAAAATAATAGGTGTGTTATAGACATACACACACACACACACACACACACACACACACACACACATATTCTATGTATACATATTTACCCACAACTGGTTTCTAATAATGAGCCAGTTGGTTGTAATGAGGCCATTCCAAAGTCAGCTATTTTAATATTCTTATCTCGATCCAACAACAGATTCTCAGGCTTCAGATCTCTATGACTAAAGAAAGTAACCAGTCAAAACAGGGCAAAACATCCCCCAAATCAACTACACCCAGCTTACCATATCAGGTGCCTGTGACAATAATCAAGACCCATGATAATCTGTTGGAAGTACTTCCTTGCTTCTATTTCGGATAATCTTCCTTGAGAGACCAAATACTCAAATAATTCTCCGCCCTGCACATATTCCAATACTAAATACCTTTTTTTTAAAAAAAAGAGAGATGAATCAATGAGTTTAAAGAGAATGGGTTTCCATAGTTACAGATTAGGTGAATCAGATAAATCAATCACATCAATCAAGGTCATTATATTAGGATGACTGATCAACTTCATCACTGCAATCTCTCTCTTGACTGCTTTCTCAACGGATGCATTGGAAGCCAAGTGCGATTTAGATATGATCTTAATAGCCACTTTCTCCCCTGTTACTTTATGAATACCCATCTTGACGCGACCTGGAGAGAGAGTTGAATGGGAGAAGAATAAGGTTTAAAATTCTTTGTGTTACCTGAAGACCCTTTTCCCAGTGTCTTTCCTAACCAGTAATCACCCACATCTTTCCGCCGTCTGTTACTAGGAGACATCAGAGGAGAGTTCATCTTATTTGGGTACTTTAATATTCTTCTTTGTGGAGAAGGTGATACCATCATATCAATAGAAGTCATATTGAAGCAAGAAAGAGAGAGAGAAGAGAGAAGGAATAAAGCGTCTTTTTATATATGTTGACGTATATAAAGGGGAAATATGTTTAAATATGTGAAAAGTTTACATTTTACCTTCACCCAAGTAGAATAGAATTTCCTTTTATGGAATTTTCTGGATATTTTTGCCCTTCCCATTCAAAGATATGTATGTGATTCCCCTTTTGAAACAAGATCAATATGTGTGTATGTGTGTGTGAAATAAAGAGAAGTAAGTGTGTGTGTATGGATTTTCCTCTTTTGAACTACTTTCTATTCAATGTAAGTGGATGTCTAAATAAGGAAAAAGTGTAAACAAACCTTTATTTAGTTGGATGGTTTATAAGGACTCTCAAGAAAAAGTGCTCATTCTTTTCTTCTTTTCTTTATATAAATATCTATTTCATTCATTATGCCTTCATTTACTGATAGTTTCTGGGTAAATTAGATTGATTTGGGTTTATTTTGATGGAGGGAAACTGACTCTCTTGTAATAGGAAAGTGTCGATAAAAATGGTGTGACTACTCTGGTGGAAAGAATGAGAGGTGCGAAATATACGTGTGAACAATTGAAGCAGACATACGAAGCAAGGTAAAGAACGGGATTTTGGTTAAGAATGGAGATCTAGAAGTTTGGTTTTTATTAGAGCATTGGTGGAGGAACAGTATGGGAAGACATTGCATCAGATAGCATCGAGACAGAAGATAGCTAATACAGAAAATGGGTCTTGCAGAAAGGCATTAAATTGTGTTAAATCGGAGTTTGCATTAATAGCAGATCAGCATTTGCAACTGGCTTCTCATTTAAGAGATAACATCATCTCACCACTCTCTAAATTGATCAATAAACAGAAAGCAGTCAGAAAACAGCTACAATTGTCTATACAGAAAATTTATCATAACAGGCAGATACAGATACATATAGTGAGGAAGACACATAGATCACATAACCTTGAAATCGAAAAGGCCAATCAGTTAGTGGAGCAGCAGGAGACTGAACAAGAGAAGGAGGCCATTTACAAGTCAGCTGAGGCATCCATTGATAGACTGAAGAAACTGTATGATGAGGCATTCAAGGGCTTAAACTTGATAGTGGATGAGTGGAATATAGAATGGAGAAATACATGTGAAGTAAAGTATATGGAATAGGTGTGTGAAGGAAGCTGACTGATCGTATCTTCATAGACATTTGAGAAGTTGGAGATAGAGAGACTGGAGTTCATAAAGACAAATGTATCCAACTGTTCCCAATTGATGATTGGATGTCTAGAAAATGAAATAGAGGTAAACAGTATGAAAAGAGGGTGAGATAAACATAGTATTGACTTTGTTATAGTCTTATGAGAGGATAGATCATTCAGCTAATGAAATTCATATCAGAGATGACTTGGATGCATTCATTGAAGAGAATAAGTCTAGTGTTATTGTCCCATGTAAGAATGAGATCAACCCCTTATTGACACTATTCATCTTACATTTCACATAGCCTCTATGGATCATATCAAATTAAATGCCTATCATGAGAAACACAAAGCAATGAAAAAGGCAAAGGTGCCTGAAACAGAATTGGTGGTGGGCAAGATGGAAGTGTACCTATCAGGAGAAGAAGATGAATATGAATACGAGACAGAAACAGAAGACGAAGAAGAAATAGAGCCACCCAAGTCTGTTCAATTTGCACCCACCATTGTCCATCCTGATGGAATACGCTCATTACAGGATCTAGCCAAAGACACACCGTCCTCTACATTTACTAGTTTCTCATCTTCTGGAAGTATCGATATCTACAACCCATTCTATTCTGTGGCATCCAAGGAGAAAAATCCCCTGCCATCTGCACAGATGATGCATGATTTACTAAGAACATCGACTCCACCAGAATTTATTGACTATGGTAAGTATTCTGGTATATAGATTCAACTACAGAATACACTCAATACTCCTTTATTTGTTTGCTAGCCATTGCTCTGTATGACTATGGTGCCAATGATGAAGGTGAAATATCATTCAGGAAGGGTGATCTCTTAGGCATCTTATCCAAGAGTAATGAAGATGAACAAGGATGGTGGGAAGCCAGTCTGTTATCAGCCAACCATACTATAGTCGCAACAGGAATTGTGCCTAGTAATTTTGTATTAGTCAAAGAACCCTAGACCCACCGAGAAACATACAGTTATTAATTTCACATGATAAACACCTATTTAATAAATAATCACCTTCATTTTTATCCCCACAATCCCCCTTTTTCTTCATTCTTCAAGGTAATATCCTCTTCCGGCAGTTTAACAATTGAATAGCACACAAGATGACGCCTTGTCAGATTAAACATATCACAATTCCCGATGAAATCACAATTCATAGGCTTCATTTCTATGTATAAATAGATTTTGAGTTGTTATAAATTGAGATCTCATCCCCCAATAAAGAACATTGAGTGGAGAATGATCTATGTTTGAGAATTAAACCGCAAATGTTGAAGAGAGAGAGCGCAAAGATTATTTCCGAACAAAAAGAATGAATTCTCTTCCCCTTTTTCTCTTTAATGCAGATTCAATCATGTCTACTCAGGTCAATAAATACAAACAACGTTCAATCAGTGAATTCATCAAGAGAACGTATCGAATATTCATGTCTCTTCGATTCCATACAAAGATTGTGCCTTCATTCAAGAAGGACATGAAAACAGATGTTCAGACGGTGGAGCCCATAGTACATTATAATGGACCCATTGATACTCTGGATCAACTGACAGAAGAACATTATAGATGGATTGTCACTGGCACTGATCATCCATTGAACAATTGGCCTCGATCTATTGTGTTCCGTAAGCCCCACCTGAAAGGGTAAGCACCTAGAAGAGTATACGTTTGTATTTAAACCAATAACACACTTAATATAGCACAAGGCAGGGTAACATTCATAAGCAAATTGCCACGAAGAATAATCCAAATGGCACTTTCTATATTCGAGGTAAAAAAAATGAAAATGAAAAAGTGGGTCCATCATTAGATTTAATGGCATGTTCCTTTGTGTTCTAGTGATACAAGTACTCAATCTATCTTCATTCAAATGTAAATATCCATTTCTGTCAAACACATACAGTGACTAACTCTAGAGTGCAGCCTATAATATCAGGGCCACGATTGAACTGAATAATGAAATATTTACAGGCTCCTATGTTCCCAATCAACGATGTGGTAAACATGGGTCACAGACTAGTATTAATGAGATCTATTTATTGTTAGTTTATATAAATACAATAGATGACATGTACATGTAATTAAATCCTTAATATAGAGATATTGATCAATTATCCACTGCCAAGTTGACTATATATGGGCAACCAAAGCATCGATTAGGTCATTTGATACCTCAGCTTAATTGTTATCCTGAGCTATTTTTAGGCAGTGAATTATTTCATGTGCCTATGGAACCTACCGAGAAATCCATCAAGCGTATTCCATTGAACCATTCAGGAACAGAACAGTATCAAGTGTTAATTGAGTGTGGCACATTCATCAGTTCTAGAATTATGACATGGATAGACCATAAACGTATCTACCAAGGGTACATTACAGTCTATACAAGAGGCAAATCGATACCCGTAAGAATGATTGACACGAAGCATAGTACACATATTGACTATCTATTTCTAGAAATGGACTCGTTATTGGGCCACATTATATGCTGATCATATGAACCTGTATGATTTTGAGTATAAAGAGGTACGACTTGAATTTATAAATAAACCATAGTGGCTAATACCCTTTTATTTATAGAGTAAGCGGGCAGTGAGCAAGTTACCATTGACATCTGCACTCGATATATTTCATCCTCCGATAGACGATGATGAGCAGTTGGTGGATGTTGGTTCCTTGGGACTGGCATTACAGTTCTCATTGGATGCATTGGATGCCTGTGACCCTTCTGATTGCGAATTCAGAATGTATTTGTTACCTGATGATGTGAGTCACTCACAAGAATGGGAAGAGGCATTGTTGTATGCTATTTCATTAGTACAAGAGTTCAAACCACTAAAGCACTCATTAAATTCATTGTTGCCCCCTTCTATCCCATCCAAATATATATGGTAAACAACCATTCGTATCTATGGAAACCCATTGTACCCCCGAGATAAATCTAGGTATTAATAGATCATGCAATTTAAAAAGAAGGTCTCTATCTATACCACTTTCTGCTCTCACTGGTACCGATCCTCCCCCCCTTTTTTTTCCACTCAAAAGAACATTATTTCCCCTTACAAAAAAAAATAAAAACCATTTATTGCTTCTTCTTCTTCCCGATCATGAACACTCCTTAACAACTTCACACTCACTTCAACTATATTACTTTCATTCACCCTCCCTTAAATAACATATTAAATGATCAATAACAGAAAATACCGCAACACTCCACTCTCACATGCCATTTCGTTCATCGAACCAGTCTCCAACATCAGTTTCCTCATCCTCGACTGCCCCACCGAAACCACTCTTCCACTCTACATAGAAGAATTCAAACATCATCATGTTTCTATCGTTACCAGGTGTTGTCAACCTACTTATGGTGCAGAACAATTAATACAAAATAATATTCTAATGGTTGATTTGCCATTTAAAGATGGAGGCATTGTAAGTCCGAATACAGCGTGTATGTGTATGTTGTTTACTTATAAATAAATAAATAGCCACCCCATCCCATCATCAATCAATGGTTACAACTGATTGATGAAGCCAAGAACCAATCAAATCCAGTCACAATCGCTGTTCATTGTGTGGCAGGATTAGGCAGAGCACCTGTTCTGGTGGCCATTGCATTAATTGAACTCGGTATGAATGCATTAGAGGCTATTGAATACATTCGAACCAAGAGAAGAGGTGCATTCAATAAACACCAGATATCATTTTTATTGGATGGATATAAGAAGAGAACAAAGATGCATTACTTTTCTTTGGGAAGAATACTCGGACTCACTCGATCTTCACCTATCATCCAGCGCACATAGACACACCTGTCTTTATAGAACTTCCTTCTCTCAGTCATAGTAATCAACATGGTCTCCTGATTTAAACTGATCTTTTACTAATAAATCATACAACTTGGTAGCTGAATCTTCCATCTTAACCAATTTACCCTAAACATGATTGAAAAAGAGAGAGAGAGGAAGTGGTGGGTCATGTAAAGAGAATGAATCCATCTTCCTTGTGTTACCTGGTTGGCCATGTCTGTATATAGTTTCTGTTGTTCTGGATCACCCAATGTAGAACGTACCATCGACTGCATCTCATTATCCAATGGACCAGGTGCATAGGACAGAGTACGGATATCCTAAAGGGAATGGAGAAAAGGGGGTAAGATAAGAACAGAAATCGAATGATCACTTACTTGTTCCTTTGCTATCACCTTCAATAACATATCACGCCCTGCTTTGGCTGTGGCATATAATCCCCAATGAGGAAACGCCTCTACTGCTAATAAAGAAGATATATTCACAATCTGAAGGCTGGCCATGGTCTTCTCTGTGAGCAGTTGAATGAATCCATTACTGAAGGATGCATGAGTTCATAGGTAATACATCATTTCAAATGAAGCTTACATAAGAGTGATATAGGATGTGATGTTCAATTGGACATAGTGTTGGATATCCTCTGCCTGGTACTCGCCCACCTTCTTCGATAGATCACCTGTCGATCCTGCATTATTGATCAGGATGGCCTTGGTGATAGGAGGTGCATCGTTCTCTTCCCACTCCTACTCATACACACACTCAGATAAGTTCTATCTAGAGAGACATCGTCACTTTACCTTGAGTAATTGGGTGAGTGGTTGGATTATCGTCTGTTCTACACCCACTGCACTCTCAAGGGATACATTTCCAATAACATAACTATGAACAAGAGAAGAACTGGTATTGACGTGGAGTGACTGTGAATCACGCCCAACAAGAACAAGAGTTGTTCTGTACTTGGTGTGACGGGCAATCGTCTCGACTATGGCCTTTCCAAACCCTCTATTGGCACCAGTAACAATATACAATAAGTGTCTTTTCAACATGAAGGAAAGAAAACGTGGGAAATGAACAAATGAATCAATTTTTATTATTTTTTTAAACTAAAATAAATGGGGGAAACACGACTGTTTAACTTGAATCTTCCACATTCATTTTCTCCCGATCCACAATAATACATCTACAGAAAGGACTTTGAATAGAAGAAATTAAATATCAGAATATACTAAAAAAGGCAATTCCATAGTTACCATCGAAACAGCAATCTTGCACAATGCATCCCTATCTCATCATGATTACAGGGCATGAGTCTAGCATTCTTGGGTTCAGAAAAACAGAGAGTACACAAGGGCCCATCCCATTCGAGGTTTTCGTCTTCATCATCGGACAGTTCACCTTTATCTCCTGGACGATAAGGACGTACTTCATCTCTTTTGAAGAATCGACCCTTATTGGTACACCCTCTCAACTGCAACCAACGCTTCACTCGCTTCTTGTAGAGGTCGTCCAGTTTTCCTGCTTCGTGCATACTGCGGAAGGAATCGGTGATAGGAGGAGGACAGAACCAAGACTTCTCGCCAAAGTTGACGACCACTTGTTGATGGGTAGAGAGACTGATGGCTGGATACAGGCCATAGTACACCTTTTTCAGGGACGCGCTACATGTTGTCTTCAAGACAGGAGGTAGTGGCGCTTGTTCGATCTTGCGTCCTTGTTCGGTAAGAGAGACGACTAACGCATTGATTTGTGCTTTTGGATAGACGTAGTGTGGGGTGGGTTCAGATGAGCTAGATTCAGATGAGCTAGGTTCCGGTAAGCTAAATTCCGGTAAGCTAAGTTCCGGTAAGAGAAGTCCAGATGTGCTAGGTTCCGATGAGGTAGAGTCAGATGAGGTAGAGTCAAATGAGGTAGAGTCAGATGAGGTAGAGTCAGGTGAGGTAGAGGCACGTTCGTCATCGTATATCTTGAGCTCGTCCAGATCAATCTCGCCTATACCGTAGTCCCAAATAGATATGGTTGGCCTATTTTCATCTGGTTTCTCAAGCTCGAATGGAACACTCATACCGATGTCTTTTCCATTGACAAAGTACGTACTCATCTGACGGTCGAAGTCGATGTAACAGCCAACCACATCATAAGGTCTGCATTTTCCTCTTATTTTGCGTTGAGGTTGATCAGAATCACCCTGTTTCCATATAGCTGTACGATAAGGATCAAATGCACACCCGAACTGTAATAAGTATAGAGGGTGAATATGGAAGGCTATCGGATATTCTTTTAAAATGACTTACATCGTCGTCTCCTACACCTTCTCCATTTTCGGGACTGAATTTGGTTCGACTGGCAGCCCATCCGATTTGCATCACACCACTCGTGATAAGCATCACTTCATAGTACCATTTACCACTGCGGACATTGGCAGTAGCTCTGATAGATTCAAGATTGGGACCATCATTACGGATCTAGTTTAAAGTGATTTGAGTGTGTGGTGTGGTATCTTTGATACTCATTTTCTTACCTCTAATCCATTACTGCCTAACTTCATGTTGGGAGTACTGTCAAATGGATTCCAGACGACATTGGAACGTCCCATGAAGAATGGATAAGCCGACTAAATTGAAGAAAAGTGAGTATTCCTTCAAACAAAAAAAATTCCGGCTTTTACCAATTTGCCTATAGCCAATTCACGGTTAAGGAGCCACCTTGCACAGAAAGTGAGTTGACAATGCTTCGACCAGATATCCTTTGATTCATCACCAATAAGAATAAGTCTTGTTTCAAATATGTTATGAGTCGTATGCCCAGGCCACATTCCTCGCTTATATCTTCCGGCCTCTAAACCCTTGATAACGTCATTCAATTTCTCTCGGAAATCGGGCCTACCTTCAAGAAAAGCAGACCTCACAGATCCTTGAAAAAGAGTTGAGTCCTCTTTCATTCATGCAAAAAAAAAAAAACTTACGAGAGGCACAGAACTTCTCAATGGCTAATAAACAGAAAATACGCACTTGCATGTTTTCGCGTTTATCCAAAATAGCACGAACGAGGAAGTCTCCAACAAGCTTATCCCACAAGAGAAAGGCCTGATCGCCCGCGAATCTGTCAGCGAGTACGGCCCAGAGAACAGCAGCATTGAGTTTACGTCGAGTGAACTCTTCTGTTCTGTACTTGTAGAAATGATCGAGTCGGAACAGGTTCCTGATCATGCAAAGGATCATTCCACTTGTATGGATGAGAACAAAGGGAGAAGGAATGCTCGTTTTGTGGATGATGTGGTTCACAAACGCAATATCAAGCGAATTCTGAGTGTACATGTAGGCTACCATCAGATTGATGAACTGTTGAAATCCATCTATGGGAATACATGGGTGAATAGGAGTGTATAGAATGAGAGACAACTTTACCTTCTTGGGTCAACATAAAGAGCAAATCAAACGATCTCTGTAGCTCCATTTGCCTCGTAAAGTAGTCACCACGCCTACGTACAACTTCAGACTGGATAGAGGGTTCGAGTTCGTAAATGGATCTATGAAAAAAGTAGTAATTTCTTCCGGCGATCTCCAGATCCTTGGCATGATCATGGGCCAGAGCAGTCACACGTCTCCAAGAATCCAGGATCAATAAATTGCAGTCTTCAACTTCTTTAGTAGCCATCTTGACAATAAGTAGAGCAACAGTAATAAAGTACGCGAAAAGAGTGAGAGTGAATAATAATGAAAAAAAGAAAGAAAGAGAAGATAGGAAGATTATGACTCTATTTATTCGTTTTTTCTGGTTGACATTTGAATTATGTTATCCTTCAGAATAAGTTTCAGATTGTTCTCGAATAACTCCTTTGCATTAGAAGACTTCAGTTCTTTACACACTCGTTTACGGATACTCTTGATTGATTTGGGTTTCTATGGTAACAAAAAAAGACGAATAAGATGGTTGGTATAACGACTTCATTCTCGATACTCACTCCATTCGATAATATCTCTCTGATGCATGAATCGAGTTGATCTTCTTCTGTCATCACTGCAGACTCTTGGATGGACTCGGTCTTTCTCTTGGTGACTTTGATCTCTTCCATCGAATCACCCTTTCTCTTGGTCGCTTTGATCTGTTCGATCAGAGATACCGGTTTATCCTTCACTAAGATCTCTGTCGTCTTTGTTACTTCTGTCTTTACCACATCCTGCTTCTAAATCCGGGTCAGTGATCTATGTATTACATGACTCTCTCCTTACTTTATGCAAATGTTTCTGAAACTTCTGTTTCTCAGTAATACAGCTAATATGTGATTGATAAGACATTCCATTGAAAGTGGTTGAACAATCAATGCAGGTAAATGAAGAATGACATCGTTGTTGGTGTTGTTTTAACTTGGGTTTCTTAATAATATCACCACATCCATCACACTGAAAACTAAGAGAAGAAACATCAATGGTCCCTCCTTTTGTTTGCATGAGAAAACCCTTTCACTTTTACCTAACCATGTTGTATACTGAGGGGATGTGAAGAAGAAAAGAAAGAGAAAAAAAGGGTCTTTTTTTTTATTCTACTTTTATTCAAGCCACCTACTATAAAAGGAAATCACTATTCTTATTCTTTTTTTATTTTTATTTTTTCTATTTCTCTGCTTGAGATGAAGATTCAGTGGGTTCAGTAGGGGTATTGGTTGAAGCCATTTGCCAAGCAGGTATTCCAGCACGTGCATTCGATCCATTCAAAGTAGCTGACAATCTCGAAGACAGATCTGTAGTGGGTGTCACCACAGGATCTACAGTGCGTCTACTGGCAAACAGCGATTTCAATGATTTCATCTCATTCTGTAACTCCACAATCACTGCCGTCTGTGCTTCCTTATTACGCTCCAAAGACTAGATGGGGATTAGAAACTGCTTGTTTGTATGATATGGTGTTTACCTTTGGAATCACTTCTTTCAGAGATTCTATGTCCGATTTGATATGCTTGAATTCATCATCTCTCTTTTGATCACCTTCCTTCAACTCCTTCATCACTTTATCCAATGATTCAAGTGAGCCATCCACTTTCTTTGTTTGTGAGTGAATCGTAGTAAGAGCAGCTGAGTTCTGTTCTTTCATTTCCTTCAATGAATCTTCCACTATCCAATAAAAAAGGGAATGAGAAACCCCCCACGAGAATCAATAAGCTCTCTTCTTACCTAGTTGGAATTGAGCATCCAATCTCTCTTTGTCTTCTTCCATTTCCTTCTGAGTAGGTACCTTGAACCATGGGCCAAACAGGCGCTATCAGAAACAGTGAGTCCATTATTTACAAAGTATCCATTTTCCTTGTTTACCTTGGCCAGTGTCCATACACCATAACTGAATCCACCTGCCAAGACAGCAGCTATAAATATATCTCTCCAGTCAAATGAAGGTCTAGCAGGTACAGGTGGAGGTAATGTAGGCTGGACGAGTGGTGCAGGTGCAGGTGTTCTGCCATTCAAACGAGCCATGGCTTCTTCTATTTCCTCACTTGTCATTCCTTTGGATTCCAAAAACGACACCTTCTTGGCTAGAGGTGAACTCTGAACTTTGGGATCAGATAAGAAGGAAATGGCAGACGAGATGAGATCTTCACGCATGTTTGAATGTGGGGTAAGGGGGGGGGATAAAGGGGAAGATAAATAAATAGATGGGATTATATAAGCATGAAAGACTTTATTATTTTTTTCACATGGATTCCAGTCACATGATATTGCTGACACATACTCAAGCGGGGAAATGCCCCACCCAGAATCGATTGTTGTTTTTTTTGCTTGGGAAACGGGATGCTTATTCGACTCGTATCAAGAAGGTGTTATCATTCACTCTCCGGGAAACATGTGTTTATGTAAAAAATAGATGTTAAAATGAATAAATAGTTGTGTGAGTCATTGATACATCGAAATACACAGTACAGGTGCTTCTTCCGGGATTGGTGAAGCATGTGCAAGAGAATTCGCAAAAGAGGGATCTCATCTGGTACAGAAAGACAATGAGATTAGAGAAGAGTAAGCTGAATTCCCACTTTTTTAGATATTGGCGGCTAGAAGGGTGGAAAGGCTATCTCAACTGAAGGATGAATTGAAAGCGAAGTATCCTAAAATAGAAATACACACGCTCACGATGGATGTACGTCAGAAGAAACAGATCGATCAAGCATTGGTTGGTGTAAAGGAGGAGATCGATGTGTTGGTGAATAATGCAGGATTGGTGATAGGTGTGGATCATTTGAGTGATGTGACAGAAGATGCATTTGATACCATGTTCGAGACAAATGTAAAGGGCCTGGTCTTCCTCACACAGGCCATCTTACCAGGCATGAAGGCAAGGAATAAAGGGCATATCATCAATATTGGCAGTGTAGCAGGTAAACAAGCCTATCCTGGAGGGAGTATCTATTGTGGTAAGTTGGAGCAAATCCATAGATCCTGTTTGGTGGATTCATTGCAATGATTAGGGTCCAAACATGCTGTGGATGCTATTACGAAGGCGTTGTCCTATGAATTGGTCCATACTGACATCAGGGTCAGTCAAATATGCCCAGGATTAGTGAACACTGAATTCTCGACTGTTCGTTTCCGTGGCGATAAAGAGAGTGCAGATAATGTGTACCGAGGATTGGAACCACTTGTTGGACAGGATATTGGTGAGTTCCCGTCATAACATCTCAACTGTGATATCCACTGATCTTTCTATCTTTTTATTTAGCTGAATTAGTGACATTTACTGCCTCTAGACCTCCTCATGTGAATATCAGTGATATGCTAGGTAAAATAAATAAACACACTTATATATATGTGTGTGTACTGAGTACTCAACCCCCCCCCCTTCATTCAATAGTATTCCCTACTGCACAAGCAGATGCTACCACTGTGTCCCGTAAGAATAAAGAATAAATAATCGTTTATATAAATGAATAAAAATACATGTTTATGTTAAATGGTGGTGTGTCTTATGCCTTATAGAGAAGATCAATGAACCCAGCAGCCACATCATCGATAATAGTTTTGTCGGGCACACTGGCAGCAGTACCATAGATGGCAGCAGTGGATCCCTTACTTCTTTCTGGGTGTTCAACAGCCTCTTTGACTGCCTCTTTCAGGTCCTCCACAAATTGTTGAGCACTGCTAACCCAGAGTAAAGTAACAGACACATGCAGTGCAGATGGATTCTGTAATGCACTCACACTCCATCCCTTCTCTTCTAATTTATCTCCAATATCATATATATTGACGGGTTCATTGGCACCGAATGAGAGAACAGGGCCAATGGGATCACCTTTCACATGTAATTGGGGAGTAGAGCGTACACTGAATTATAAATAATGAGCTTATTATTATTACAATTATGATGTGCCGTATATTTACCCTTCTTCCATTATCTGACGAGCACGAATAATATCTTTACACGATTGAAGGTATCCATCTTCACCCATATACATCAATGCGGACCAACAACCAGCAATAAGTGCACCTGGTCTAATCAAAAATCATAAATACACCCTATTCATTTATTTTCTATCCCTTACCTGGATCCAGCTACACTGGGAGATGCATAAATACCACCTGTCCACTCAGAACATAAGAAATATTGATACTTTCTAATAGTCGAATCACGGTACATCACTACAGAAGATCCTTTTGCTGCAAATCCATACTTATGCGTGTCACAGGAGATGGAGGTGACACCTTCCACTCTGAAATCAAATGGGGTGGTTGGAAGATTGGCTTTTTCTAAAAAGGGCATAATAAAACTACCCAGACAGCAATCCACGTGTAATCCGATCTGATGTTTCTTTGCCAATCGACCCAGGCCAACAATATCATCAGCAATACCATGAGGGAAATTGACTGCAGAACCAGCAATCTAAAGAAAGTATAAACAAACAATGTTCATAAACAAACAGTTCTCTTATTTTACCATGACCGTATTCTTTGTGATGGATCGAGCCATCTTCTTCAGATCGACTTTCATTGTCACAGGATCTATGGGAACAGTGATCAACTTGATATTGAAGTAACCTGCTGCCTTCATAAATGCAGCATGAATAGTCACAGGAACGACCCTAGACAGATTCAACTCATCAATAAAAAACAATCCTATCCCCTAGCCATATCAACTTACATTTCTGGGTAATGAATGCCCTTGATGTCCTTATACATATCACGATATGTCTTGCATGCCATCAAGATACTCTCTGTTCCTCCACTTGTCATGGTACCACAACCCGTCGCAGGTGCATGGTACATACTTAATACCATAGCTACAGATTCAGCCTCCATACGACGAATACCAGGGAATATTTCAGGGTGAAGTGGATTAGCCACTGCAAAAATACTGTATGCTTCGGCCAAGATACGGGTCAAGTCATCACCACCATGGTAGACAGAACCAGACACTTTACCTCCTCTCCAATCAGCTGCTTTTAAGTCCTCAAATCTATAAAAAAATAAATCAGCTTGTTCTGTATAGGATGATTCTTTTTTCAATTATTGTCTTTGTACTTGTGTAGTGCTTCCATGACTTCTTGTTGACTCAATCCCTTGGCGGGTAATGTCAGATTGGTCTCTAATCCTTTCTCTTTAGACATCATGGAGTGTTCCATATCAGCCAATGTCTTGCTTAATGCTTCATCAATCTTCTTTTGAACAGAAGGTAAGCGACGGAGTTGTTTAAATACGAACTGAGACAAAGAGAGTCAGTATACACACACACACACACACACACACATTTTATTTACTTTGTAAACATAGGTTTTCAGGTCAATATAGGCTCTACGTGGACCAGCAACGAGAACCTTGTGATAGAGAATAGACCAATAATGAAGAATGACAAGGACAAATACGATGTTCTTGGCTATTTGTATGTATCGATTATCCAGAAACTGTTCACTTAAATAAATGAATGAAGTCGCCATTGGTTTAGAGATGATATGTGCCATAATAAATAGAGCGGGGAGAATGAAAGGAGAAAGAAGGGAGGAAAGAATCGAATATATAGATATATATATTTTTATTTTATTTTTTTATCTGGTGGTTAATTGTTTGTTTGTGTGTGTTTCAAACTCAGTCTAGAGTACATCTACATTGGTAATTCTTAATACAGTGTGTGTCTGTTTATGTTCAATTGTTCTCTTATAATTCTTTCTTCTCTTCTTCTTCACAATCTGAATCAACTTGCTCTTGGTGTGTTCGATCACAGTAGCATGAATATCGTATATGTCTTCTGCTACATAAGGTGCACCCTTGAGTGTATAGTCTTTGGATCCAATTTCCCTCACTTTATCGAGTTTCAGAACATCACCGACTTTGACATCATTCAGGCGGTGAGTGATCACTTTATCGTTCTTTGTTATCAATAAGGGTCGACCAGCAATATCGGCAATAGCATAATGGCGCGGTTGTTCCTTTAGTTTCTGTATTAATTCTGATGTTGTCTGTAATTGACGAATGACTAGTGAGAAGAATGTGAGTGTTTATGTCTTTTCATGAGGTAAATAAAGTATTATTTTACATTGAGAGGCTGGGCGTTGTAGGAGAGAACCTATGAATAATCATTAATAACTCTTCAAACACACATACACACACACACACCTCTTATGCTATTCACGAGTGATAACATCCTTTTAATTGACGGTCAGGGAAAAGGGGAGGGGGAAAAAAAATAGTGACAGGGCAAAGGGAAAAAAATAATAATAACAGGAAATAACAAGTCACGTTTTTAATGAGTATAGAGGTAGACTCTTCCTGCAATATCATTCACTGCTATTCTATTAGTGAATGGATGGCTACTGATACCAATCAATTCATCCTGGCTTATCTCTATTTCACCCTTATATCCAGTAGACAGGTCATGGCAGGACAGAATACCTGTTTCTGATAGGCCATAGACGAGTTTACCCTGATGAGAGAGTGCAGCAGATATGAAATCACCTTTTGATTTATCCTGTTCAATCATCTTCACTCGTTTACCCTGTGTGTTTAGTATATGTAGTTGATGGCTCTTGGTGACTGCTATGAATTGACTAGAGTAAGGAATAAGAACAACGGACTGAACAGCCACTTTATAGTCTGGTTGTATTGAGTGGAGACAGACACCAGATGCAATGTCCCATATCTAATCCGTAAGAATGAATATAATATATACAAGAATGAAGCCCTGTTTTACCTTGACTTCTCCATCACTACTGCCACTGATCACTTGTGTATAATCCGATGAATAGACAGCTGAATTGACAAAACTGACATGTCCATCCAATGATTTCACCAGCTTACCTGACTTCACATTGTGTATCTTGATTGAATGATCATAGCTGCTGCTTAATATATGAGTGGTGTCTTTATTGAATGCCACAGATGTCACACCTTGACTGTGGGCAGGAGATATCTTCCTCTGACAGTGACCAGACTGCACTTTCCATAGAGCTATTTTACCATCTGTAGATCCAGTCACTAAGGACTCACTATCTTGGCTGAAATTAACACAGATCACAGATTGATCCATAGCCATCAAGTTCTCCTAGCAAGACGAGAATCAAAACAAATGATTGCTCTTTCTATTTCTGATGACACTTACTTCTGCTTGATATTTCAGGTCCTTCCTTAATTTACCTGTCTGGTGATTCCATATCTCAATAAACCCATCCACTGATCCAGTCACCAGATAGAGTCCATTGGGTGAAAATGCAGTGCATTCAGCATAACTCTTCTTACCTGGAAACTTTGAAATAAAAAAGAATCTAAATTGAAGTCATCCTTGTCTGTGTGTCACTCCTTATTACCTTGATTGTCGTTTCCAATGTCTGCACCATCTCATCCTCTATCTGAATGACCTGATTTGCATCCTGGAACAAATTCAATGGTGTATCAGGAGCCAACAAACCTTGATGTTGTTGCCACTTCACACAATCCTCTAACAAGGTCATCAATCTCCCTGGTTCTACTACTGTCACTTCATTTGCCAAAGCTAAGAAAGAAGGTTAAAAAGGTGTCAATCACCATGTTCTCTTGGTTACCTTGTGCTATTTTACTTCTCATCTTCTCTTTTGTGATCCCATTCACATAGATCTCCTTGGGATCAAAAGCAGAACGAGATAAGATATGTTCTAATCGCAAGTACCGTTCCGGAAACCTGTTCTTCAACAAGAACATCGGTTCTGTCTGTCGTAGCAGTGTACGGGCTGCACCCAGTTCACGTAATTCCGTCAGTTCAAGTACGACCTGTTCATAGAGATCCATGAGTTTGAGTGGTGGAATACGCAAATCAGCCACATGACGAAGCACCATGTCCCATTCGCCGTCCTTGATTTCTTTCATGAACGATTCTCTGTTCTCGATCGTGTTGATCTTGACGCCTGTTTCGGTTTCAATGGCTTGGGCGGTTTGGTTGAACGAGTTCTCTTTCAGGAATTGAAGAACGAGACGAACAATACTATAAGAAGCAAGTCAATAAACACAGTCTGTTGGTGGATAAAAAAAAAAGCCCTCACTCTTCTGCTTCGATCTCAATCGACATGTGGGTTTGTTTGGGAAAAAAGTAAAAGGAGGAAGAAATTGTCTGGGAATCAAAATAAAAGCATGGAGGGTTCAATTTAACTTTTCTTTATTATGAGTTTATTTATTGGCTTCTATTTGCTCAAATAAACTAAATGGTTTAACAGGTTTTTGAAAAGTGGAACGACTTTAGAAAAGGGAGTTAAGTGACAGTAAGAGATAATGATTTCGTCCAATCAGAGAGCATCAATTACATCAGAGAAAAGTTAAAAAGAGGATACTCTATGTAACATGTCAGCTGGCTATAAGATATAACCTTGAAAGCACAAAGAGGGCGGATGGTTGGGTTGGAACAGCGAAAGTGTGCTACTAAGAATGTCTTTGCAGACAAACGTGCGTAGCGGTGAATGGCCTGGACCGTGGGTGCGAGTGATAGTCAGAAGAGACTGTTGGGGGAAGCGAGCGAAACGAAATCAATGAAGACCTGTTGGGAGTAAAGTCATGGAAGACCTGGATAAAGCGTCATGGAAGACCTGGATAAAGCGTCATGGAAGACCTAGATAAAGCGTCATGGAAGACCTGGATAAAGCGTCATGGAAGACCCGGATAAAAGCGTCATGGAAGACCTGGAAAAACGTGCCATACAAGGCGAAAACCGAACTGTACACAGACAGACAAGAGTGACCCACAAAGGGCAAAGAAAAAAAGCAAAGAAATCAAAGGGTTCCCTCTATTTTATAATTTATTTTTTCCTCCCCCACTAGAAAAAAAAAGTAGTCTTGTTTAGAGTGTGTACACATGTGATGTGATCCCGTGAAAGAGACTAAACAGTTGGGGTTAGGATAAGCATTCCAAGTCGATCAATTTTTAGTCTATGCAAATTGGCGTATGAACTTATTGAATGCCTCCTTACTATCACTTGTATAAGGTAAATAGTGTCTAAGAAGAAGGGGGGATGAGTACTCTTTATCTATGTTATTCGCCTATAATATTACCCTCCAGGATGACGGAATACAGTGGGTTTCTCAAATGCAGCAGTGAGTGATAACATCGTCTCAGGTGATATCAGTGTATCAGTATCACCAATGTAGTGCAGGCTAGGAGTCTTCACAGCTGACTTCTTCTCCAATAACTCCTTAGTGGCTGTCTGATATTTAGCATTGAAGCCTGCTACAATAATAGCAAATCTGAAGGGAGGATGTTCAAATGTGGGAGGAATAATATCAGGTAAATCACTCCTATCCTCCATTAATTTAGTGAGTAATGCAGCAAATCCTGCTCCCTGTGAGAATCCAAGAATGCCATCAAATGGTCCCTTTTGATTGCATGTATCAGAAATAAGTCCATATTTATCCCACATGGTTTTTTACCTCTTTTATCAACACATCCTTAATGTACTCAACTGACTCTTTGAATCCTACAAGATATCCATTCTGTGCAGGTGCCAATTTGGGTAATAACCACCACCCATAAGGTTTATGCTCTAAATATTGGATAATCCATTCAGTAAGAGAAATAACAAGGCATATTCGATTGTTTACCCTCTGAAATATCCTCTTTCTCTGCTTCCACTCTCTCCGATATGGAAGTCAAGGTGGGTGAGTGTATGTAATGAGGGGCAGTAACGTACACTAATGAGAGTGGTTAATATAAACAGTCATCAGTATATGTCTGAATTCAACTCACCCAGATCAGCTATATCTTCGACACTTTGACGCACTGCTGCTGTTCTTTTACTGAACATGATAGCATTCTGTGTATAGCCATGTAAGCATAGAATCCTCAATCTCTTCATATTGGATACAAGAATATAAAGAAAAATGGGAAAGGATACAACTAGTATCTCCTACCTACTGAACCAATCATTCACACTACATCACCGTCTACAGTGTTTGTGAGAAGGAAGGATTCATATTATTGGGGCGTGTTGATAATAGCTGCAACAATAATAGCCTATCATTTAAGTGGACTCCAAAAAAATACACTGTGATGAACCTTTAATTAAAAAGGGCTCATATCCTCTGATAAGGAATGATAGCAAGAGGCATGCATATTGTGTAGACATCATATACAGTCATATCAAGTAGCCATCTATTGCATAGATTAAATTGTATAGATGTGAATTAATTTTATTGGTTCCTATGGAAACGTCACTCCTATCATGTGGCATAAACAGTAAATATCCCCTCTTCTTCTTCTGCTTTGTTGCTCCACGAGCACAAGAATAACAACGAGGAAGCTAGTTGAGAGAGTCACAACCTATTTTTACCACTGTATTATAATGATTCTCCTCAGAGACTATTCGGGCGGTAGGCCTACATGTAGTCATCCCTTAAAGAGTGTCGAGGAACTCACCGGTGATAGGGGGTAGTTGTTATGGTGCTTGGGTAAATTCTATATGCTGGTGGAACACATCTCATGGGTTTTTTTTTTTTTTTTTTGTATTGAAATCTCATGGGTTTAAACCCGCTACTTTTGGGATCAGATGGGCTTCTCACCTTCTCGTTGGTTGATCCTGTTGACCAAGTAGATAATACTTGAGAACTAGGAAGCCCCTTTTCAATATAATAAATAAAAAGAGTCTTTTGAATACGTGTCTTTACGTCTTCCTTCTTACATACACTCACTACATATGCTTAATACGTTTACTACCATTATTTTAGTTTGTAAGTTGGGTGATATCTATTATATATCTGTTATATATTTGAGAGTACTTCTTTCTATCTCTCTCTATCTTAATCACGGACACTGTCTATTCTCATCTATAGGGAAGATAGATGGCTGGCGAACTGTTCGGTATATCACACTATGGGTCGTCTAATTTACAGTGAGTAGTCACTCAAGGATATTCCTATTCGATAAGGGCATCAAAATATCACAACCTATTTTTATTCTTCGGGATTACAGAAGATGCTCTGTTTCCGTGGGGATTGTGTACCATGGATACACCTATCCAATCAGATAATACATCATATCTCTAATTATTAAATAAAGGTAAAAGTATGGGTGTGATAAATACTTACTTTCACAGGAGCCAGTTCATGCTGCATGGCTAAAGACAGGCTGTTAGATATTCCATTCATCCACTGTCTTGATTACTATTTTACCTTTCACTCTCTTCTCCATTATGGCAAATGACTCTTTAATATTCAATATCACTCTCTTTCTCTTCTGTGTAATGGCATTGTTGCTTCTATTCCTTGAATTGATGAGCTCAAACGTAGGCAGGGGATTCAGTTTGGAATGTCACTTTGGACATTTAGGGTAGCTAATGGTGATTGAATGTAATGGAAAATAAAAGATTGAGAGAAAAGGGGAGGATTGTCTCTGATTATCATCAAGATAGATACACACTCATGGAAACTGATTCATGCATACTACTTATCTTGGCTGATGTTACATCTGGTGCCTGCATTTATAGTAAATCCAATGCAGTACTGTTTCGGTCTGAGTGGTACTTGTGGGCCATTGCAGTAACGGGTGGATGTGAATTAAAATCGACATAAAGGGTGTATCAGTCTCTTTTGTGCATTGTGAGTCAAATGTCTCTATTAAAGTGTATATTCGCCTAAATCCAGTCAAGTAATAATCAAAATAAAAATACTTATTCCAAATCGATTGTGTGTAATATGGGTGTGTAATATACATGTGGGTGATACTATAATCCGGGAGAATAAATGGGTAATACATTGAACCCAATGGGATGAGTTATAAGAAATAGAAGGTTTAGGTTGTCATACAAGTAAATGTACCTGATGGGGATTTAAATAGGGTTTATAGCCCCCAGCCTTACCCTGCTATCAAGCTATTGATATTTGAAGCAGATCTTATTGTGGTGTAGCCAGAGAACAATAGATAGCACCATTATGTGATGTCCAAAATAACTGATCCATCATATCACTCTCTTTGGTGCTATTCTTAAATAACGTCATGAATCGAGCCCAAGAGTAAATAAGTTGGCTTTGGGGTTGAGTAGATGATTGCTCATATTAAATACAATTGAGCTGACAAGGTATTTTGTTTAGAAGAGAGTAGATACATGAGCAATGAGAGAAAGGTGGTAAGAAGGTAAAGTGATATAGATAGAGAAAAAGATGGAAGAAGATAAGTTAGGGAAGAGTGTGTTATGGAGAACGTCAGTGATATGACAAGATGTAGATCCTTAGTGATATGACAAGATAGAGATCAGGCCCAGTGATTAGAAGAGTAGAGACAAGTGAGATGACTGGATATGATAGAGCCAAGTGAGATGACTGGATATGATAGAGACTTTATTTATGAGAAGAAGATAATAGATGAAGATTTAGATATGTTTATTATGGTATGGAATAGGATAGATTATAATATGGGTAAGATGGAATGAGCTTTTGACTGATATGAAGAGTAGGTAAATTCAGACTTGAGATGATAAGATGATGAGATGATGACTTGCTTTTGATTGAGGATACTTGAATAGACTAGGTAATAAACTACTATTAGAAGGATGATCATAAGTTGGATGACTACTTACTGCTAATATTCACCACCATTGCCTTGGTGCACGAGTCCATTCTTATTAAATAAAATTAAGATGTGTCATAAATGCCTAGTCGGCAGGCCAGTGTTGCGATTGTAACCCGACTTGCAACGATACGGGTACAATACTACTGATTACTTGGTAGCATTGATAAGGTTGGAGATCACACTAGGGTAACCATCCATGGCACGAAGAGCGTTACGCATTTATATATAGACAGGGACCTGATTAAGTAATAAGAAGAGGGACACGGAGATATGAGGCCTTCTGAAGAGAGATATGCCAAGCAAGAAGTGAATGAGAAAGTGAAGCTTTGGTGAGTAGAAGACTAAAGGACAGAATATATTAGGTGAGTAAAGTACTTTATGGTTGCTCATCTGTAGAGACTTACCAATTATTTAGCTGTAGAATGACAAAGAAGGACTTATTTGATGTGCTTGAAGACCAAGATATTGATATTATTTGCATGTAAAGAGGAGGATGTTGATGTTGATAGAGATGTTGATGTTGATAGAGATATTGATGGCTGTTGCATTGTACAGTAAGTATAGAGATATATTTGTTGTTGTTACGAGTAAAATAAAAAAGAGGGAGGGCGTTATATAAAAATAACCATGGGAGTATATATTGCATTGTGGTACATGAGGCAGTCAAGGCTGATTATCCCAATTGACATGATGGTGCAAGTGAAGATGGGCCAGGAAGTTTGTTAATCATTCGTTTATACATTCAGTATCGTTGCTGTGAAATGACCATAGATCCATATGGGTAAACTGTCATACTGGTACTTACAGGTAGCCCCCTTAAGACGTGATTGGCAGTCACTCATATTATATATTTACAGTGATTTAGATTCCATGGTATACACTCTATGAGTGAGTGTCAGTAAGGGTGTATAGGTGAAATTTTAGATTGCCAAGAAAACACAGTATATCATTGATACTAATGAAATATATCTTTTAAAAATATAGATTGGTCTGGTATGTCTATCTCAATTGATGTATATTCACCATAAGAATTATGTTTTCCAAAAAAGGTAATATAACAAAACATGAAGCAACATCAACATGGGCCGACTTCAACATGGGCCGACTTCAACATGGGCCGACTTCAACATGGGCCGACTTCAACATGTATGATATGAGAGGAAGCAAAAAAAAAAAATTTAATGCACATTACTTATGTTAGTACTATGGGATCAAATTCTCTCTCTCATTTCTTTTTCCTGCTTGCCCTACCTACACCCTCCTACTGTAGGGCAAGCCGTTGATCCCAAATGGTCCCCCACCATTGTACTAACTGCTCTCGAGAGTTCTTAACTTTGGAGATCGGTCGGGATCCATGTCAGAATTCTGTCATTGAGGTGCTACACTAGAGTTAAATTTCACTTGACCACCTACCTCACTCCAGCCCAAATCTCCGCCCAGCTTATTTTTTTGGGCGATCCCACTATAAAATTGACTATTAGGCCTATCTCATATACACAATATACATTGTGTATTAAAGTATGTTATTAGATGGAGTAACTTCTATATGTGTTAATAGTATTTATTAATGGGATAAATAAGATCTAATAGAATATAAATATAACATGCATTATTACAGTACAAACTTTTGACTTCAGAGTAAAATGTCAGTGCGTTGAATCCCGCTCCAGCGTGTAGAGAAAGAAGAGAAGTTGTAAGTAGAAACTACCAAGATACACAAAGCATGAGTGTTGTTGAATGCACATCTGCTGGATATATGTTTTTATATTCACTCACCCTGTTTTTCAGTGCATGAGCAATTATGAGTGGTGATATTCGCTGTATACTCACCTGAAAAAGGTGATGTCAATTCTTTAATAGTCATCACAACTCAGTGCTACTTATGATTGCCATCTGATGTATTATTTCATACCGTAATGCCAGTGGATAAAGAAAGAGCTTATAATTGATAAAAGAGTGGTGAATAGGAAGGATCATTTCAGTTGATTGGATTTGACATGGCTAGTAGCTGAATATAGTTTATGATATTAGAGTGCACTCCTTCATCCTGTAATGTGTGCGTTTGCTATGCTAACCACACGTGTAAACTATAATCTATTAATAGCCCTAATAAATAGTATGAGATGAATATTATTCTTGATGGATGTTCGATAATGATATTACTGTGCATAGCGGATGAGTAAGTGTAGAGAGAGAATGTTGTATGTATGATGGATTCCAGCTCAGATATGAATATATCAAAATGAATAGAAATTCACTTTTCTCGTATTAATGAACGTAGAATGGGATGAGCATGGATTTACATTTATGGGGGAATCACTAGACTCAATAAATAGATTGGACAAATACTATGAACACCTCCTACATTCAGAGTATTCATCAACAACAAGGGCATAGAATATTGCATTGACCTTCGTAGCTACAGGAGATTGTATTGTTGGTATTGAATGTTCTTTTCTCTGTTACTTTCTAATAAAATCACCTATCAATTCCATGTGTATTTGTGTGTTTTCTAGCCATGATGATGTAGGTATATACAGTGATGGATGGTAATTGGTAGGATATCTTGGGTGGTATTCTTTATGCATATTGATAGAATCATGCTCAGATGAGGAAATTGGTTATAAACACATATAGACAACGTACACTGCTTCATAGATATCAATCCCTAGTTACAAGCAATGTCCTAATTAGGTAATTGATAATCTAAAAGACAATGGACAATTATGATTGTTGGTTATATTTACAAATATAGGGAATAGGTGAGCCAGATTTCCTCTAGCATACACTTAACTCGTTGTTTTCCAACAGATAATGCTTGAATCAGCTCTATCTAGATCGCATCATCTTACTACAGTCTTATTATAATCACATTCATTGCCTTATAGAATAAGCAAAATACGTTCTTTATACATTCAGTTATCATAATTGACATATAGGGAAGTGGCAATAACATTGGTAGTAACTAATAATAGACCATTCATTATACTGAACACCGTCACTGCTACTATATAAATAAACCTCACTTGAGCATATTTCATCCCTAAAAGTATCATGAAATTCATCGTTTATTCAACTATCTTTGTAGCTTCATTGATTTTATCAGTTGCTGCCTCAAGTTACAACGAAGAAATAAGAAAGA
This sequence comes from Pilobolus umbonatus, assembly GCA_025528865.1. NCBI lineage: Eukaryota > Fungi > Mucoromycota > Mucoromycetes > Mucorales > Pilobolaceae > Pilobolus > Pilobolus umbonatus. The sequence continues at coordinate 105,032 of JAIXMH010000044.1, forward strand.
TGAAGAAGAAGTTGATGCACCATAAATGTAAAATAAGTGTTTTGGTAAACTATATTCTATATTGAATGAAGAGTGCTACTGCCATAAATCCACCCCCAGCGATGATGAATTTCGCCTGTCACACCCCAATAATTGAAGGTTGGCAAGAAAAAGAATCAAATGCCGAAGTTCATAAACCCAAGACCCGTAAAGCTAAGAAGATTCCCCGCATACACAAAAGCTTCAATCCTAAGATTTCTACTCTCACACAACAATCAACGCTTCTCTCCCCACTGATAATGGAATACTCCATTTGAACTCCCATATTGTATAGGAATTAGTATACCTAATATCGTTTATCCCTTGTATTTCATTGATCAATAAAGTTTGCCTTTTATAATTTTATCATCCATTTACAGATTGTCTTATTTCAAACATTGTGGAAGTAAAAAAATGGTTTTGGTTATAGAAACAATGTCTGTATTTACTCACCGTCTGGGTACAGCTGTGATATTTCAATCACTTAACTCCATGGTAAAGTGCAGAATGCTTATTCAATCTAATAAAGATCATGATATTTCTAAGCAAACGAAGGTATGAGTAACACATATAATGTGACATAGCCATCACTTACCATCTACTGACAAATGCTATAAACAATCTTTGGTGGTATCAAACAGTAGAATATATTATTCTCTTTCCTTTTTTTCGAATGAGGATGTCCGGGGAATACAGACCAATGAGGCCAAGGCAATTTCGAGGTATATCGGTTCCTTCTTCCAGGTTAATGAAGAAATCATGCGCAGTTTGTCTCTCAGCAGGAGGAAATAATACAAATAATGTGGCAGAGCTGAAAGAACACAAGGATAATAAGTAAGACCGGATCAGCTCTCAGATATAATACTTGTGTGTAGCAAATAAGGATCAATCAAAGTCTATTATCAACACAAATTGACTTACAGCCTCTTTAAATTATCCTATGATTCTCTCACTTTTTCTATAAAAGAGTACAAAGAGGAATTCAGGTGGTACAAAGCAATTTATATAATAGGAAACTAAAAATAAATCATTCATTTCTCTCATTTTCCCTTGATTAGCAACCATAACAGTAACCAGAAGTGGCCAATACTAGATACAATAATTACTATGAATACAGCCATGGATACAGATATCAGTGGTGCAACTGACATTCTCAATATCATCCTGTTACCACCAGTGTCTGATCTATGACAATGATGCATAGGCATAATGGGTTGGATAGAGTGAGGAATAACCCATCTCTTGTTGAAGCAATAGACCAGTTACGGCTATGCAGTGATAGGTGACGGATCAAGTAAAGACAACCTGTATTGGATGCTCACAGTACCCAGAATTCCTTGGGTATAGTGACAATGACTGAAACCAGTGGGATATACTTCTTATGATTGAAATCAGGAGATTCATGAACAGATTGAGTGGCAATGGAAACAAGGTATAATATACCAGACCCTCCGCCTACTCTGTCAACCGAATGTCCTTGTCGAACTCACTCCAATATTTACTAGAACAAGGATAAATAAGTGCGGTGAATGTGAAATCATCAGATGGGTGAATAGAGGTAAGGATCGACTCAACATAGGTAGTGACTAGATAAGAAAGGGTTGATTATTCTACATTGTGAATGGTGGATAAGTGTTATTACTGGGTATGTGAGATGAGTGACACTTCAGTTCAGTGGAATGAAATGGCTGGATGAGGGGCTGTTACTGGTAAATAGTTTATGATATTATAGAGTTCAATTCTTTACTCTTTTTGAGAAGGATAATTGCCTTGTATCAGTTATGACTATATTAATCACTATGCATTAGTTAAAGCCTGATTGATGTAAGCATCAATGGCTCCAAATATCCCTTCACATCCCATGCTTATCCCTAATTTATCTTCACAGTCAATGGATCTACATGGATTTTTAAGCAAGCATAACGAGGCAATGTGCCAAGAATGCCGTTACCGCTTGAATATAGCAGGATTAGGTTCTGGAAATCTCTCATATATCAATACATTTGGTACCTGCCTCTAATGAATATACTGCATATTATCTGGTTGAACGTTGTATGCCAATATTTATAACAGTGACTTGGGTAATGTATTATACCCCGGGATCTTGTTGGAAAACTAAGGAGTCAATTGTGATATGCTCTTGTAACTCTCACTCAAGTGTCTTCTCATTCACCTGTCATTAGACTGACACTATTAATTACAACTTGCCCCATGCACATGTTCAACTTTGTGTATATTCCTCTGTTATCCCAATCAGGCTGGTCATATTCAAGTGATGTTGACACATACAAACAATAGCAAGCTATGCTGAGGTTGATACAAGTAGGAATATACCCTCATTAGAGACATTAAAGCAGTGAATATGTATACCCTTCATTCACTGATCGTAATATGCACCCCTTCTGAATTGTCTATAGTGCTTCCACCTATCCAAGTTGCTGGTGTGTTCTCATTAGTCTATACAAGTGATGAACAGTGTTCTGGACTGAATTGAATCCCCCTTGTGTCTTTGTGTATCTTTAATCATGTCGGAGTGAAATAGAGTTTATGAGTGTGAATCCTTTTGAGAGCATCCTTCATGAGTATAATGACACCACTTCCTACTTCTATTTACATGGAGTAGTCCCTATTGTCATTCAATTGCCCTATTCATGTTGACTATACCACTCTTTACTTGACGTTATCATTTTCTTATCTGGCAATTATTCCATAAACACCAAGTGACCCAATCCTTTATTCCCACTACCCATCTATTATACAATCATCTACTCTATTATCCCCCATCCATTGTGAGTAGAGTGCCAATCATAACCCATTTCACTACAGAAGTGTCATGGAGTCCGTGTTCCGAACTGGGTTTAATCTTCATGTGATAAGGTTACCCAATTTAATCTTATTTCCCCCTTTCATCTTCTTTATTGTTATCCCATATGCATGCAAGATGAATGACATACAATGACATGTTTTACGGTATTTACCTGCACCTACCTTGATGTCATCCATTTATTGACACTTGAACAGTTTTAGTAGAGTGCTCCCAGTAATAGAGATTCACTCCTTATTTCTATTTATGGTGATCAGTACGCCATGTATGCTCTGAAACACTAACACTTTATTCATCCCACAGTTATGCTCATAACATATAACCCACTCATCCCATTCTCTCTTTTTTCCCCTTTTTTCCCTTTCTTTTTCTCCTTCTCAGAATTTAATAATGTCTTTACACAGCTATAATTCATCCATCAACAACTTTTCGGGCTCTACCACATCGTCTAGATCTCAACTATCCGATCTAGATGATGTTGGTACCCCAACTTTCTACTCCTCCCCGTACTCCCCTCACCACACCCCAGCTCCATCCCCAGGACTGGGGGCTGCCGATTTCTTTAACACTGCAGTCTCACCGTTAATTCAGCCTCTTCAACAGCAGGTTGAACACATTTCACCCATCTCTCGCCCTCTTCAACAGCAGGGTGATATCCCATTCTTCTTCCTCCCTCCTCCCATTTTTGAGGAGGCTCCATACGACTATGAAGGTAATGTATGAATCACAGAATAGTAGAAAGAAAACTCAAACACTTTTTATTGTAGACATGGACATGGACATGTCGCCCCCTCCCTCTCCCTCTTACTACTCCCAGTTCATTGACGATCCCATGGAGTTATATGACCCCATGGACGTTGATGAATGGGAGGTCAATGTGGACTACATGGATATAGATTTCTAATCACCATGGTAACTATCATATTTATATGTTTATCATCATAAAGGAATCTCATCTCTCTCTTTATAATTATAGTAAGTCCCCCATTCCGCTCGTTTGTTCCTTGCTGCTCCTTTTCTTGCCACTTGTTGTGCCCATTGCCGTTCCTTTCTTTTTCTTTTTCTTTCCTTTTGCCGGTTAGTATCTAGTTCCCACCTAGGTATTAACTGGTCTTTTTCTTTTTTCTTTTTTTTCTTTTTTGGCTGGCATCTGGTTCCCACCCAGGTGTCGGTCAATTTTTCTTCCTTTCACTTTTTTCATACCGGACAATACTCGGAGCCCGCCTAGGTATTGGAGGATGGTATTTTGTTGGTTGGTTGGTGGAGGTAGGTTGGCTCCTTTATGCCCATATGCCCTTATGCCCTTATGCCTCTTTTGGTTGGTTGGTTGGTGGAGGCTGGTTGGTTTTTTATATGCCCAAAGATATGCACACACTGCTCAAGATAACAAGCTATCTCTTGTATGCCACATATTCTCATATGGGAATAATCACTCAAGCATGAACTGTATCATCCATCTGATATTTGATGGTCTTTCTACTGCAGGAAGTAATAATGGTAAGAGCCTTTTAGATATTCATCATAAATATACTGAATATAATTCTTACATTTTATCCATTTTATAGAACACTATCATTCTGTATCTCTCTATATGGCATAACATCTGTATCTCTTCTACATTGGGCAAGAACATCTGTATCCTTCTACATGGCATAACATCTGTATCTCTCTACATTGGGCAAGAACATTTTATCTCTCTACATGGCATAACATCTGTATCTCTCTACATGGCATAATATCTGTTTCTCTATACATTGGGCAAGAACATTTAATCTTTCTACATGGCATAACATCTGTATCTCTTTACTCTGGGCAAGAACATTTGTATTTTATTACATGGCATAACATATGTGTCTTTCTACATGGCATAACATCTGTATCTCTTTACTCTGGGCAGGAACATCTGTATCTCTCTACATGGCATAACATCTGTGTCTTTCTACATGGCATAACATCTGTGTCTTTCTACATGGCATAACACCTGTATCTCTTTACTCTGGGCCATAACATTTTATCTCTCTACATGGCTTAACATCTGTATCTCTTTACTCTGGGCAGGAACATCTGTATCTCTCTACATGGCATAACATCTGTATCTCTCATCTTTTAGCAAGAACATCCTTCTCTCTCTACACGGGGACAAGAACATCTCTACATGGTGTCAAAAACATCTACTTGGGGCAAGAACATCTACTAGGGACAATAACATTTTTACTTCGGTGGCAGATCATCTCTATCAAAGACAATAACATCTCTACTTGAGGACAGGAACATCTCTACTGAGGTTAAAATCATCTCTACTTGGGGACAAGAACATCTCTACATGGTGTCAAGAGCATCTCTACTTGACGGCAAAAACATCTCTACTAGGGACAAGATCATCTTTACTTGGGGGCAAGAACTCATCTACTTGGGAGTTCAAAGTCAACTCTTCTGTGAAATCAAACACATCTTTCTACTTGGAGAGGGTCAGCACATATCTACTTGGAACACACAGAGACATTTCTAATTGGCCACACATGGAATCTTCTCTTAATCAAGATGTACATTGAATGAAACAAGTGTTTTGTTGTTCATATGCCATTTCATCTCCATATTCTCATGCCGAAGCATGTGTATTGCTGGTCAAAATGACGCTACCATGTCCTGCTGTTATTCCACTTGTTGTTTGGTCATCGAATATGCACTGGGCATAGGTAACTATAATATCCCATATCACCTAATATCAGCATTTTCTTCTTTTTTTCTTAGTTTAGTGACAGGTCTTTCATCGTGAGTGGCAAATACAAGATTACTAGAGAGCAAGTAGGTATCTCTACTGCTTATACAGTTATCAGTGCCCTAATTACAAGATGCACCTGTGCTTCTAGTGACTGTAGATTCCTCGACTGGCAGAATGGATCCCTTGCTTGATGCAGTAATTTGACATGCAGGATAATGGTATAGTCACTTAAGAAAAGATAAACATTCTCTCCTCATCTAATGACGCATTTCTATTCTCTAGACGATCATACACCCACTGGACTTGGTGATGTCTTCAATACAAGGCGGCACAAATGTACTACTGTCTGACAAGGCACACACGGGTCTATTTCACAAGGTACATACTCCTCCACTTGACTATATGAATACACAGTGCATCAGTAACAGATACTCTACCCCTTATTATTGGTATTCATATTTACTTACTTTATCCAAGCACATAAATATCAATGATCAAGTATAACACACAAATGAAATCAATTCATGGCTGATGCATAAACAGTACCTTCCACCTCATATTCTTGATTTATCACACTTAATAAATTATACACTCTTCATATTGTTGGATACAGTGACTACTATCTGAGAGGTGTTTCATAGTAGAGAGTGTGCCCTCTACTGCTATAAAGAGTAATAGAGGCTTCTTCTATTGGGTTGAGTAGGGTAAAAATAGATATCACTGCATATCAGTAGACCATATTGTTGTTGCCAAGATACCATCCTCCAGTTATAGTAGTGAGTGAATATGCTACCGAGAAGAAAGGGCAGATGAAGGTCTTTATATTCACTCCAATAATTCAAACCCAATCAATGACTCATCTGTGGATTTACTGCCATCTCTAATTTCCAGTGTCTAAATATCTCCTTGTGTATTTACTACAGATTGAATATATATGATATTTATGAAGAAAGAAGGGATGATTCCCAAGATTAAACAAGTCATTCCCAAGTCAAAGGGAAGAATCTCTGTCAACAGGAAGAAAGGGCTGATATCCTAATCAGTCAACATCAACCAGATTCTTGCTTATTGTTCTGCAGTGAATGAGCAGAGCCTTCGACAATCAATCTCTTACTCTGTCAACAGACACTATTTACCATGTTCGACTATTACAGCCGTACACAGTAGAATAATTATCAGGTAAAGTAGTCATCATATCCACTAGATCTGTCAGTTAACTCACATATACTGTAATCATTTCAGATTTATGATATTGGATATTTAACTATAGGAACCTTCTTTCATATTTAATGAGCGTAATGTCATTGGGAGTAGTCTGTATGAATTAGAATATCAGATCACGGGCACCTGTAGTCAAATCCCATTGGAAGATGAATTGGGTTGTGCTAGACTGTGTGAAGGTGGTATAACATATTGAATAAAGAAACTCCATCAAATGGAACTGAAGTGATTGATATTTGCTTATAGATCTTACCCTTCCAATATACTCAATGGCCTTGTGGCTTTGTATTATAAAACTGACAGCATGTCTTTGATCAGCCTGAATACACGCAGAGTGCTCAATGATTCACTCTCTAACCAATCTCATGGATGAAAGTCTGAAGGTACAATATGACATTTCAACAACCACTTCTCTCTCTACTTTAACTGGTGTGTATCAACCAATGGAGAAACACATAATAAACAAGGCATATCAATAAGGAGAATACTTCATATATGAATGGATAACATCTGCCATCTACTATTTTGAAGGGATGAAAGGCAGGTATAATGGTTGTACTTCAATCTTAAATCAGTCTACATCAGCCATTCAGGAAGAGCAACGTCGGATGCTATGGCAGGCAATTCCTCTTCTACAACTGGCCTGAGCTTGGGATGTTTGGGTACACCGGGAACCTTCTTGCCCCTACTGGGCTTTCTTTTTGGCACCGTTGATCTTGCGAGACTTCAGGCTTTTGGCTATAGGATTAGCAAGCTTCTTAAGAGGAATATTGGGATTTCGCAAGTACAGATTGCATTCTTTCAGGTGACACGTTCTCCACCCCAATATGCTTAGCATCCCGTCATAGCATTTCCTGATAATTTCCCAGCAATAACTGATACAGTCAATGAGACAACTGAGATGGCTTAAGAAGAGACGAGTTTCATGGTCATAGAATAATAAGGAAGTAAAGAGATGAAGTATGCTCAAATGAACTCTATTTATATAGAAACAGTGAGTTGATCTGGTTGCCTACATGCATAGTATAGCATCATACTGCTATTAATAGTCTTACGGTATTAGCTACTTCTATCGATGTTGATAGTATTCACTGATGAGGATAACACGATAAAATATAGTATATATACCATATTGGGCAATTAATCTAGTATAGGGTTCTGGCTTCAGGCCCCTTTTTTTGTTGTGAAATGTCAGTGCATGAATTCATGCGTGTACCTCCATAGAAAAAAAAAGGTATAAAAGACGAAGTGAAGTCATGAGTGGCAAAGGTGGAGATACACACACCATAGGTGTTCTGCATCTCACTGTTTGTCACAACATGGATGAATGTTCCTTCATCCCAATAATCCATATTCCTATCCAATGATATAAGCTCATGACACTCAGTGTGTACATGAAAGAAGGACATTGGGTGGCATACGATGATAGTCTCAGGATCTTATCAACAGCTGAGATAATAGCATAGCACTGACGGGGAGTAATGTCTCTATTCCTTGCATGTCAGAAGACCTATAACATGATATAGTATTATTAGGCTGTATATTTTTATACTTACACTTAAGTACCCCATATGAAAAGTGGATATACTCGCTGTAGGGGGTTCATCTCAAGAGAAGGGCATCTACTTCTTCAAAGGAATCACCACTCAATGATGCTTACATAAGTGATTGTACTTACCTCGATGGAGTAACTAGAAGTAGATCGAATGTTACTTGTTCCATCGAGAATAAATAACACCAGTTCCCATATCCTTATCATTGGAATTCGATGTTCGATAAGATACGCTCTGTGTTCACTTTACACGAATAACAGAGAGAATTGTCATGGTGATAACAAATCAATTACAAATCCCGCTTATAAATTTCACACATACAGAATATTCAACTTTATGAAGCAATGATGAGCCCTAATTAAGTAGGCTGTGTACAAGTAAATAAAAAAATCCACTTTCTTCTTGATATTACGTACTTTCTAAAATGAACAAACTCTCTGTCGAGTTGATGGAAGATATCAGCAGCCGACTGAGCAGTGAAGATCTCTATCAGTGTCTAACAGTCAACAAGAGCTGGTACCTGGTAACCGTACCCTTGCTCTATGCCACAATCAAACCAAGAGGGTATAAATACCAAAAAATGTTCTTTGAGTCATTCTTATTGAACAAAAGATGTACAAATGCAGGTGTTTTTATCAAAGAACTCGATATGACCTTCCTTCTCTCTGGAGAACAATTCAGTTCTCACCCGGTAGTTGAAGCAGAGTTTATTGAAGTTCTCCATCATTGTCCTAATTTGGAAATACTGTCAGTATCATCTCAACCTTCTTTCGTACAAGGTTTACTAAGGACACCCGATCTCAAGAAACTGAAGGAACTCTGGTTTTCCCAGTTCTGCTCGAATTCTCAAATAGTAAAGGAGATCATGGACTGCCAGTATAGATTCAGATCAAGTCTGACTAGTTTGAATCTAATGCAGGTTGCAGGGTATTATTCACTTGACAATATTATCACCTATGTCAGCTCGTTCTCGCACTTGAATAGATTGAAGCTACGTGAAACCATCGGCTTGATTAATGTTTCTGTGTTTGATACTATACTTCCTCGATGTTCTCATCTCACCCATCTTACCTACCACTGTTCATCATTAAAAACAACATCTTCTATTGTCAACCATTCAAGTATTCAGAGCCTAAAAATAAATATGGGAGATTTGTGTTTGCAAGATATAGTTTATATGAAGACTGCATTTCCCCATCTGACAGAATTGATCCTGACTCCTTATGGTAATGAAGACGGTGGGTGGGACAGAATACTTGAATTGATATTGCAAATAGTGACATTGACACACTTCCAGATGTCATTCTCAGTCAATTATCAGGAAAGCCATGCCATATTCTCTATATGTGCTGATCTTCTATTTCAAACATCATCTCATAAGGCAGTCATCAATGAAGCTGTGTTCAAAGTTTCTTATAATAACAACGATAGAATAAATCTATCTTTTACTAAAAAGCACAACACATGCAGAAGAACCATTGTCTTTGAAATACAAACCACCACATCTCCTGTAGAGAAGTATCTGGAGAAGATAGGTCATCATCTGGATATACTACATCTAGATATCGAAGTTTCTGATTCAATGATAGGTTGTACAAGTATCAATGTTCTGTGCCCGAGACTCTCTGAACTTTATTTGGCAAACCAATCTGTTCTTCCTTCAGCCCCCCCAAACCACAACCTGAAGACACTGGTGCTTAGTGAGATTGAAATAAATAGACCCTTATTTAGGACAATAGAATCTGCTTATCCGTTGTTACAGAAACTGACGCTGACAATCAAAAATGGTCAAATGAATGAGGTCACAGAAGATATTTATGAGATTCACTTATCTAACATGCAATTGAAATTATTGACAGTAGAGTGGAGTTTCTTTTTACGCAGTAGCATGATGGTCATTAATGATGGCTATTCTGTGTGTGGGTGGCATTTTAATTATTCCAACACCGAGAAGATCGTTATTAAAGATAAACACGACTTGAATTCAGCACTACAGTTTTATACTGAGAGACTACTGCTTTTCAGGTGCAAGTCAGTAGAGAATGTACACTTTATTATGCACTAAATGTATAAATAAAGTTGAAAGAATAATATATGAGTCTATATCTTTTGTTCTGGTAAAAATATACACTTTAATGCGTGAACCATTCTACTTACATTCAGTATGAATAGGTGATTAAGTTGGCATATAATAAATAGCTTATCATAATGATCAGGGAGAAAGTGTAGGAAGAATCTATCTATGATTGTAGATAATAAATAAACAGAGGTCTTCAAGATGATTAGTATCTGTGAATATCCTTACAATAAAGTAGTATGCCACAGTGGCATTGGAATCATTAACGACAGCCAAGTTCATTCAGCTATATATACTTCGTAAAAAGTAATACACTACCATAATACGTACTTCTGCCTGTACTACATATGTGTAAGAGTTGAACATAAGAAGTATGAAGGAACTGGGTTTTATTTAATATTACTACAATATAATAGACTTTAAAGTGTACATACAAACTCTTACAATATGGATCTACAGATATCTTCAATTCGCAATTTCGCTTATCATAAACCTATTTTCCCCTCTATTCACTGACCATGGATCGATTGTCTGCTGAAATATCAGACGAAGTGATTATAGATCTTGAAACCATTCATCTATTTCACTGCATACAAATTAGCAAGCTTTGATTCCTCTATTTCAGAATCAAGCCAGCCGGTGAGCATCATTTCCATTTATTCGCGAATTTAATGACACAACATCTGAAATAGGTGGAGGTTGGACACTTAATAATAAAAGCTGGACTTGAGATTTTTGGCAATTGATTATTAGTCACTTATAAAAATGAACTTGGCATAGTTGATGATCTCTCACCCTGATTGAATTTATAGCATTTACGAATGGCTTATGCTTATGAAAATGGAAAAACCCTTTATGCTACGATCTGTTTCCAGACAAGTATGTCAAGTATTTTCAGTAGAGATAAATGACAGAGGAGTAGTTATGGGCAGTTATCATAAATTTAGATCCAGTTTAACCCTGATTTTCAGTAGTAAGATGACCAACCGAAGAAATGACTTGAATCCTGTAATACATAAGAAGTAGAATAAGACTGATCTTTATGGTAAGAATATTAAGCACATGCATATCAATAATATGGCTATGCTCTTCTTTGATGAATAGTTTTTTTATTCAGTGCTTATCATATGAGTATCTTTTTTGTTGTGTTACACATAGAGTATAAAAATTGGAATGAGTACAGAGGATGAATTTTTCACGTAGATAAATCTAGAGAAGTGATGGGTAATGAGTAGTGAGTCTAACACTTGATGTTACGTTGGAAAAATGGTACACACTCAAATGGTAAAGTAGAGTATTACAGATAGACAAAGAGCACTTCAGATGAGGTTGATAGGTATAAGGGTTCCAGAGTATACATAGCAGCTACTTGAAGGAGTCAGCTGTGCATAAATTAAACCTTAATTTATGGAAGCCCCCATATATTAGAATGAGATACCTGCTATACAAATAAACAAATAAACCATTTTTATCTCCTACTTTTACGCCCTATATTTCTGTTTGTTTTTTCCTTTTTTCCCACTTCTTTTTTCTTTCTCTCTTTATCTTTTTACCCGCGTCGATTGTTTTCAGTTTGTGCCGTTTCAGGTAAGTATAAGAAGGCTCATGAGGTAAGTCAAAGGGGGACATTTAAATCAAATATGTACTACTCTTGACTGTTAGGAGATCCTTCAGGAAGCTCTCACCTTCCAAATGAAGTTAATGTGACTAGAAAGGCTCAAATCCTTTAATTGTATAACAGTCATTCAGTGATTCGAACCCACGGATTGTACATACATACATAACCGCAGTCGTTTATGCCAGTCAAGGCCTTAATTTTTCCCTGCGTAAAAAAAGAAAAAGTCGGTTGAGGCCAGATAACTCTCCACCTTCACGCGGTTGGCCTTGTTAAACTCATTTACTTGAGCACTAAGAGAGAGTTGAACTAAATAAATAATCATAAATAAATAAAAGTCTTCTTAAATATCTTTCTATATAAACAATGTCTTTATCTGAATGTGTAGTTTAGAATAAAAGTCTGTTTAGTAAATGAAATGACCTCGTTGCCCTTATTCATAAATATCTGTATGAAGAATCAAGTCCATATCTTCCTCAGTAAAAATATTAGACGGTTTGGACAATGATAGCCATCTTCGATTTGATTAGAGAAAGATGTGATCTCAAAATACTTCTGGATTGCTATGGCTACATCCTCATATCATCCAATTACAAATCACTTCAGATTTATCATTACCTAGCAACATCAATTCAATTATGTACAATTATACCATAGAAACAATGTCTACTGATAATAAATGGATAGAAGTAACTCTAGCATGGACGCAATGATTACTAGCTTTACTTTTTGCTTTTTTATAGCTCCGTTATACATAGATGTTCTTTATACACTAGAAATATACTACATAAACCGTCAATGATTACTGTGGTAGTCAAGAACTTTAATATCGATAGAAAAGGAATTACTGACAGGGTTGATATGTATCAAAGCATGCCAGTATTTTTCAGTAAGAGAATCAAAATTGAATGATAGATTGACATACGAATTAGAGAATGGAAAGAGAATACTGGTGGCTAGTCTCTATCCATCACTAATATTATCAACACACAAAGAGTAAAAGATAAAGATCAAAAAGAGAAAGTATCAACAGCTTTGATGTGGTACAGGATGAAGCATGTCAAAGTTCATCAGATCACACCTACAATACAATTCACGGTATGCACCTGTTGCTCTAGATTCCTGAACTTTACATAGCTAAATCGTATCTCTGATTACCCTCTCACCAGTATACACACAGATATATTTTTACGTATGGATTTATATCAGTTTGTGCTGGAAAAAGAGAAAGGATAAGTCCATAGAACACATATTATTTCCAAGACTAGGAATACATCTTATAGTGCTCAAGAGGTAATAATAGATTACAGGTATCGATACAGAATAAACCCCCTTACCTCCCAGTATGCATAACGAGTCATCAGGGTACAATCAAGATAATCCTCATTACTACTCTATAATGCATGATACTAATTAGTTATAGCTGGTATATGAGATTGCTATCGTATATCCATCCCATAAAAAGAAGAGAAAATAGAGAGCATGTTGATCCCACGAGCCATACCAGAGTAACAGTCCCTTATCCTACTTCGGTCATGCCAGTTGAAGTGTTACTCATGTCAAGCTCAGTAATAACACTTATCCATCATCCACAATGTAAAATAACCAACTCTATCTGTTTTATTCACTACTAACTATGTTGAGTCTATCCTTACTACTATTCACTTACCTGATGATTGCACGTCATCCACACTTATAATCTTTGTTCTATTAGATGTTGGCGTAAGTATAACGAGAACAATGAATATCTGTTGATAGAATAGGTGAAAGGTTTAGTAAACCATGCCCGGTTTCCTTCACCATTCAATGTTTATAGTGTCCATTGTTGGCCTGATCTCAATAATAAAGAGAATGACCACTGTTTCCAATCCTTTCAATCTTTCCACATCCATAGACATATCGATAAGCAATCTGTTGACAGAGTGTATCCAATATAAGTTCTTTATGACTGGCAATATAAGCATTATCCTCAATGTGTGAGTTGTACTTACTTGATTGGTATTCAATTATTCAAGTAGATTGACTGGTCGATTACTTCAACAAGAGACTGGTCATTCCTCATTCCATTCCAATTATCATACTCACACATCATTGTAACTGATCTGACACTGTTGTGGACTGAATGATCTTGAGAAATAATATTTATTCCTCAGATACCTGTATCTATGGCTGTATCTATAATAAGGGTATCTATGGTAATCAATGTATCTGGTGTTGGCATAACAGCCAGCTCGAGGTTTCTATGATAGTTGGTAGTCAAGGGAAAAGAAAGACAATTAAATTGATTTTTATTTCCAGAGGAAATACAACCCAGTCATTTCATTCGGGGTTCCCCACTGATTGAAGATCCTTGAAGTGTATAATATACTGTTGATGCCATTTCTGGCACGATTTACTGAGTCAGGAAAGTCAGGAAAGTCAGTAAGTCATCTGCATAACAAATTAGAGCTGTGTACCTATCTGGAAGAGATTGAGAATAATCATGTTTACAGCTCGAAACAGAAATCGGCTCACAATCATCTCGGCCCATTTCCCGCGAAATCCCATTCTTCGGTGCTAGATAGAACAACATAGTAATAACCAATACTTGAATAATGCCGGAATAAGAAGAAACTGCAAATCAAGTCTATTTATGATTCTAACCACTATATATAAGTGGTTATTAAGATGGGTAATAGTTATGAATGCCATTACAATACAGTAGTAGGCCGCAGTAGCATTGGAAGCATTAATGTCAGCTACAGTTGTACTACTTTCATTCAGCTATATATACCTCGCAAAGCATGATACATTACCATAATAGGTATTTCTGCCTGTACTACATATAGCCCTACAAATATCCTCAATTCGCAGTTACATTTATTTTAAACCTATCTTCCTCTCTATTCACTGAACATGGAGAAACTGCCTATTGAACTATTTGATGAAGTGCTTCTGTATTTTGACAATATTGATTACTACAACTGTTTACAAGTTAGCAAGCTCTGGTTCAATGTATTCACTCCGATTCTGTATTCCAGTATTAAACCAGAGAGTGAATACCAGCTTCATTTGTTTCTGGCGTCAATGACACGACATCCCAAATATGCAGAATATGGATACTATATAAAGGAGCTTTATTTGAACTATATGGAAAACTCTGACACATACAAAATCATAACCAACAATAAACTTCTCATCATTGATGTCCTCTCTCGCTGCCCCAATTTAGAAAGGATGGCAGTGGGCTTTTTTGAGGATACAGTGCAAGGCCTTGTAGGTGACGATATGCCTGTCCTGAAGCACCTCAAGCACTTCGAGTACATTCAACCATCCTGGCCACCCTGGCATCAAAACAAATATAAAACATCAGAAGTGGTCCTAAAAGCTTTTCATAAATTCAGAAACACATTAACCAAGCTCGATCTTGAATTTACCTCTGAAGCTCTTAATAATTTCCAACTGATAAACTTGTCAACTTATCTTCAGTCATTTCGTTCGCTGACTGATCTGCGAATCGTTGTACCCAGTTCGTTAGAAAAAAGTCCTGTTTTTGATACCGTGTTTTCAGACTGCCCTCACCTTACAAATGTCTATTTCTGTGGCTTCAGATTGAATGGTCAGAAGCATAACATCTTGCCTTACCCGACTCTAAAACAATTACACCTAGAAATGACTTACTTTGATGTCCAATACATATATTATATCACCCGAAAATTCACATGTCTTTCCGACCTGACATTCACCTATGACCATGGCTTGGAAAAAAATATAAAGATCTTGTGCCACAATATGTTCTCTATGAATTCGCTTGGCAAACTTCTGTTAATGCAAAGAGGACAACCAGGAAATTCTTTCTGTCAATCTACTAAATACATGATGCAGTTCCCTCTGATTGGTACCAGCAACAAGATTCTTTTGAGTGCATCAGGAATCCATAAGCTCATGAGCTCATTTGAGTATAATAAGTTCACTAGGACCAGAACCTTAAGGATTCATGTATCCAACAACAATTTGGGCATAGTTAATTACGAGAGTGCCCTAGCAATTCCTGGTCCATACATCGATAGAGTGGAAGTCCATAACAAACACTTTTTCCCTTCCGTCAATCGTGAGAGGTTTAATCAGATATTTCCCAAACTCTCTGAACTCTATTTGGGCAATTCAAGTAGTGCAACAGGAACCGAAGTCCTCACTCGCTGTTATACTCTGAGGACACTTGATTTGGACCGAGTTACGATTGGGCAGTCGTTATTTGATGATATCCGATACGCCTATCCATCATTGCAGAACTTAATATTGAAGCTGAACTCCAAAAATATGAATATCACAAACTTCTATCCGGGTACATTAGAGCTTCCAAAAACCGGTTTGAAGTCACTGACCATTGATTGTACTACAGCTTTGCGTAGAAGTTTTGTGGTACTGAGGGCTGTGGGCGACACTATAGTCAGGGCATGGAGTTATGATCATGGGACTTTAAAAGTGACTGTTACTGAACATGAAGAAGCATTGGCTGTATCACAAAAACGTAATGTGAAGAAGATATTCTTTCTCAAGTCATCTACAATAGAAGATGTCACCTTTCTTAATAGTAAAATGTTATCATGAATAGAGTTGTAATGACAATAATAAAATAAATAGATAGATTGTTTATAGACCGAAATCACAATCAAGTTTATGAGATGATTGAATAATTCAAGTTGTACATGCTGGTCACTCATCACCATCACTCCCCATATTTAGGGGGCTTGTACCTCCATCTCATATAATTTGTGTTTACTCAATGAGACAATTTATCTGCCGTGTTAGTACTGTATATTCTTATTTAATGGAGCATCTATCTGTTGAACTACTACAACAAGTAATAAAGTGCCTCAATTCTAATGCCATTTATCATTGTATAACAGTCAACAAAACTTGGTACGCTACAGCCATTCGTTATCTCTATAATTATGTGAACCCGCAAGATAGTTATCATCAAAGGCTATTGATGAAATCCATGACTCTTTATCCAAGATGTTCGGGTGCGGGTATATATGTCAAGAAACTCAACATCAGACGCATATATAGGCAAGAAGAAGATCCTCTTGATATATTCACACAGACGATGGATGTTCTTTCGTACTATCCGAATATAAAACACTTATCTCTGCCTAGAGATGATTACGCAGTACAATGTTTATTAAGTGACCGAATGACCTATCTGAAATCCCTCAAAAAAATATCTTTTGATCATGGCACCCTATCTTATGAAATACAGATAGAGATTTTGGAATGCTCTCATAGATTCAGATCTACCTTGATCTTCCTTGACCTCACAAACCTTGCAAAGGCACTAGAACCAATATCCTATACCCAACTCCAAATGTACCTTCAGTCATTTCCTCTACTGACTGGACTATGGATAAATGAGCCCTCTTCACTTAGATATAGTACTTTATTCGACTCGATATTTTCCTGGTGCCCTTGTCTTACACACCTATATTACAGCGGCCACCATAAACGAAGCCTCGATGAATCCAACGCATCTTATCCAAACATGAAAAACCTCACTTTGGTATTACTTGAACTGGATATGAACTACATCCGCTTCATCAAGAACAGGCTGACATCTATTACGCATTTGACAATCTCCTTTGAAATCGATTTCTCTCTCTCCCGGAACTCAATCATGCCTGAAATCATGTCCATACCGACACTTCAGAAGTTCACAGCCAAGTTCAGACCCAATAATGAAAGCACGAACAAGTTCTGGGTACATCAGAGACAATTCATGACCTATCCTTTCCAGAACATCAAGAACCGTCTCTTGTTCTTCCAAGTCCAAGGATCAGGTGACTGAACGTCTTTGGTATATAACAAGAAAGCTGGTACCAGGACCATTCATTATTTTATACCCAATCTTCATCAATCAGAGGATATAGTATACCAAGAACTGGAGAAGATTGGTTATTATATAGATGTACTAGACAATAATCTGGTTCACTTGCCGCACATCCATCGCTTATTCCCCAATATTACCCATCACATGTAAATACTGTGCACACACCTGTATGGCATAGTATATCTACCTATTCATAGTAGTACAACAATGCATATTGTATATATCAACCATGGATTCCTTTTACCCATCGAATAAACCATCCAAGCATGAATTTATAATCAGTCTTCTTTTTTTATTA
Organism: Pilobolus umbonatus; assembly: GCA_025528865.1. Classification (NCBI taxonomy): domain Eukaryota; kingdom Fungi; phylum Mucoromycota; class Mucoromycetes; order Mucorales; family Pilobolaceae; genus Pilobolus; species Pilobolus umbonatus. The sequence continues at coordinate 123,226 of JAIXMH010000044.1, forward strand.
TGAGTGAGGTGGGGAGGGATATCTTGTTTGTCAATGAAGTATAATGGGAACCTTGAACATAATCAAATCAAGGTGATATCTTTAAAAGGTGAGGATTCTTCTGCATAATTCTTAATAAACATATCCTTCAATAGAAACGACAACTCAAATACGCCTTTCCTCGTCGACCTCAACCTGATTGCGGTCTGTAATAACACATACATACTCTTTTTCACTTTAGTCATGACATCCAATACCGAACCGAACTGACAGACATGTTGATTGTCTTCATCCCATAGTCTCATTGTGACTGATGAAGCCATCTTGGCGAGTATCCAACTATAGCCATCTTTCTCCACAATCCTCTCATCAGATACACGCACAAGTGGTTTCAATTGCTGCAATAACCAGTGCATACGAGGAATGGGTATGCCTATACATGCCCATGTACCCAAATACACACTCGAGAACCTCTTCCCGTACTTCTCATGCATGGATTCAGTGCCTGCATAATCTCTGTATTCAACAATGGCGTCATAGAATACATAGATATGACTTATACTTGTATCTGGATAGACAAGTGCAGTGCCTATCATATGGATATCTTCATTCACATAATCACTTATATCACTCAACTGGCCTAATCGCATATCCAGCCCAATTGGATCATCTTCTGGATCAGGGTACAGAATACAGTCATATGTCTGTACCAAATATCCATTCTTATCACTCTTCATCACATAACTCCCACCTGCTCTGTTGTTAGGGTAAATTGACATTTTGAAAGAAAGAAGTAAGGCTTTTGTTTCTTTATGCAAAAGATCGGGAAAAAGATTCTTTTCTATCCCCCCCAATGACATCGGTGTTTCAATTCTCGTGACTTAACCACAACCCCTAAACAAAAAAGTAAATAAAACTTTTTTTTTATACTTTTTCTATTTTTTTTTTTTACCTTCTCCTTCACTTCCAACATGTTGAGACGTACATTGACCCAGTCTCAAAGATCCTTCTCCACCGCACCTGTGATTCTTGCAGGCCGTCAGTCATTGGGTGGACGTAGAAAAGCAGAGAAGAAGTTCGATGTTGATTTCATGCCCAAATTCGAGTTCGACGATCAAACCAGTGTAGGTCACAACTTGTTTGACAATATTAGAGAAGTACGTCAATACTTGAGAAAGACCGAATTCGAATTACCCAAGCTCAGTGGTAAATAGAGATAAGCTGATCACACACATACCTCATACTCATCTTTCTCTAGCTTATGCTAAACCCTTTCAACCTCCCACGGACACCCAAATCATCAAGTTCAAGACCCACACGTATTTAGGTGAAGGTCATCCCGTAGAAAAGAAAGTAGTGATGAATGTGAAGCTATCTGATCTGAAGTTAACCGAGACTGAGAAACACAAGTTATTGTTGTTGGCTGGACCCAGATACAATGTGAATACAGACGAATTGGTGATGTCAAGTGAGAGGTTTCCTTATCGTAAACAAAACAAGATGTATCTGAAAGATGTCTTGAATAAACTAGTGAGAGAAGCCAAAGTAAGTTGCTTTTATTTTTCTCTCTCTCTCTCTCTTTCTAAAGCTAACTTCTCCCCATGTGTAGGACACAACCGATACTTTTGCTGATATTCCTCTTCATTTACCAAAGCCAAAACAGAGATTAGAGTTCCCTAAAGAATGGATTAAACAATAAAAACTCTTTATTTGCCTAGTAATTTAGAAAGTGCACTCTTCTGTCCATCTTTATTTGCCTCTAATGAAGCCATCAACTTTGAATAATAGTTGGGGTTTCCAGCAGGATTCAGTATTTTATCCGATATAGGGTACTAGAGATGATGTTCAGTTGTGTTCTTCTTCACGTGTATGTATCATTTACCTTCTCTTTGAACTTGTTGGATAACAGACTCTCCAAGGCATTCAATTCTTGACGTGCACCTGTCAAATCAACCGTAGTGTCTTTATTTCTAAACGACTCTTCTACTCTCTTTGCCAATACTTGCTTCATTCCTCTATTGGGCCTAATCTTATCTACAGGCCAATCTTCCACAATACGCACATAAGAACGATACAATGACAACAGTTGTTCTCTTCTAGACATCCAATGGTAATTTTAAAAAATAGAAAGAGAGAAAGAAGGGGTTCTATTTATTATTTTTTTTTATTATTTTTTTTATATCTTTTTATTTTCAACTTCAGTTGTTTCTAGCCTTGACAACAGGTTCCCATGCTTCTAACTTGGCTGCAGTGGTGTTATAAGTTCTGAAGGCTTTGGGAGTACCTGTGAAATTAGGAATAGGTTGACCCCACCATTTCTTAGGTTGGTAGTTCATTTCAGTAGGTGGTTCTTGAACAATACGACTCAACCACATGTACCTAATGATATTCAATAAGTTGACCTGTCTCTATCTGTGTGTGTGTGTGTGTGTCTATTACCATTCAGGTGCAATATCCTCGGGATCAGGTTGAGTACTGGCATATTCTACCCAACGCTCACGACCTAAAAGACAGTGGTTGATATACAGCTGACACAAATGAAAATATATTTACCTGATATTTCATCTTTTGTGTTCTCAAAGTATCTATTTCCATTAGCATCTACACCAATAAGGCGACCCCATTTAGTATCTCCAATATTATCCATTTGTTTAATGTAACTAGAAGGTCCAACCTTCATGAAGTTCTTGATAGTACGGCCAAGAGTCGACATAGGTAAGTTTTTTTGTACAAAAAAGGGAAAAAAGGCTGAAAGAAAAATCAAAACAAAAAGTTATTTATTTACCTTTTCTGCCCTGGGGGTGAAGTGGTGTGTGTTTAGTGCACATACTTCCATCTGATTGGCTTGTGACGTCAGGAAGGAAGCATGCTCTCTCTCGTTCATTTCATTTGGGCTTACCCAAGTTGTATCCGCCAATCATATATCAATAAATGTTCATGAGGGAAACACAAATAATAATAAAATATGAAAAGTATATAAACCCCTCATTGAACCTACTTTCTTCTCCTCAAATTACAAAATATGGAAGAAGTGGGTTCTATTTCGGTGAAATCCAAAGAATCAAAACAGAAGGCAACCATTGGCCTTCGGCCTTACTTTGAGAATGACAAGAAATACGTTCACTACTTATTCTACTCCACATACTACAATTTAGTGCCACAAACCATTCTTCTTCGCTTGAAATCACCGTACATTCTCACTCCATGGTTACTCATCTATGCTATCTTAGTTACACTGATACCTGAATCACTGCGATCGAATGGAGACCGAGTGGTGCTTGTGGCCAGGATCGCCGTGACTGTACTGAGTGTGTTGGTAGGTGTGGTAGGACTGGTAATGTACATAGACAAATACGATATCACCAGTCGAGTGATTGAAGGTATAGAGAACGACTTGAGAGACCCAGAACAGTACCGACAACATCGAGGTAATTTCTGGGTACTCACACTGAACGATGAGATTGTGGGGTGTGTGGGGATGGACGCCAACCCAGATCCTGTCTATGCTGCTTCCTTGCCATATATCAGAGCATCTGAACGACCCCGTGCTGTGGATGCACCTGAGATCCATCAGGCCAAATGGAAGACAGTGGCCATTCTGATGGCGTATCTAGATGATTTCATTCGACTCATTCTGGTAGGTGTGTTTGATGTGATCAGAGATATGTACTTGAAGGTCTACCCCATCACCGAACAGAAAAAAATGCTGTTTGAGCCTCATCGACCTCATGAAGCAAGTGTACGTAGACTGGCTATCAAGACAGAGTGTCAGAACCATGGATTGTCCACAGTCTTATTGAAACGAGTGGCCTTCTGGGCTCATTCTCATCAGATGGAGTATCTTTATGCAGAAACAGATGAACTGCAGACAAAGATGGCTACTATCTTGGTGAAGAAACATGGATACCAACTGGTGTCCAAGAAGAAAGAAGGCTTGTTCAAGACGAAATCACTCTATCGATTGGATGTGAAGTTATGGATGAGTAAGGAGCTCGAAAAGAGGGCTGAAGAGACTAGATCAGAACAAGAACGAAAAGAGAATGAAGAGTTGAAGGAATACATGTAATACACCCCCCTATCTCCATTGAATATTTATTCCCACATAACAGTTTGTGTTTAATTAAATAATGAGGCACTTTTAATATTAAAAAAAGATGTTTATTACTGTATATGTGTCTGTGTGTGTGTGTGTGTGTGTGTGTAAATATAAATAATAATAATTTATATAGTTAATAAAAAAGGGGGGGGTTTGGGATCTACAATTTAAAATAAACACCCCCCTTTTATAATAATATATATACAACATTGAAAAAAGAAGAAAGAAAAATGTTTGGTTTTAATACCCGATGGCGGTCATGATACCATATCCCAATGTAAAGATAAGTGCAGTAATGACCAAACTAGTAGGGATACCAACATAGATGAAATCCTTGGACTTCAAATAAGGCTTTCCAGTTCGATCTTCCATCATAATAGCCGACATATTTGGGTACCCAGATACAGGTAACCCCATACCTGCAGAACAAGCTAAACCAGCACCCAAAACCAGTAAATTCACATGAGGTACAGGTAAACTCTGCCCTACTTCTTGTACGATAGGCACAATGATCAGGGCAGCGACTGTATGTGATACAAAGGTAGAGAAGACGAGAATCAGAATGGCAAAGATAGCGAGGATAGCAATAGGATGGAGCTCCTCGATGGCATCTTTGATACGAAGAGCGATATCTTTGAGTAGGCCAGAAGAAGTAACAGCGTTACCCAAGGCCATACCACCTTGAGCAAGTACGACGACAGACCACAAGAACGCATTGAGATCTTCTTTATTGAGAATACCTGTTCCAAAGAAAAAGAAGAGTGGGATGGTAGCGATAATGCCAGTATCACCTATATGTTCTTCAATGGTGGATTCAGCACACCAGAGACCGATGGTCAGGAAAGTAACCAGACAGATCACAACTTGTACAGGTTCGATCTTGGATTTAGTGGCTTTGATTGTATTGAGATGGGGAACAGCACGATCAGGACGGTAGACGAGTAACAGGAATCCCCAACAAGAGAAGATACCGAGAATAGCAATAGGCAAGGCAACGCCAAACCAGATTCCCCATCCAGGATTGGGGTTCATGAATTGGATGGCAACGATGTTCTGTGGAGAAGAAATAGGAGAGACCATGCCACCGATACAACTAGCAAGAGCAATACCCAAGAGTAAACAAGGAGCCACTGGAGATCCATCAGGCAAGGTACGTAAGATAGGATCGATGAGAGAGAAACAGAGAACAGGTGTGGCGACATTAGAGATCCACATACACAAGAAAGTAGCCACTGCCATGATAGCCAATAACACCCAACGAGGTCGAGTTCCAGCACGAGATAAGACATGGGATGCAAATGCCTTAGCTATGGCATATTTGGAGAGAGCAGCTGCAATTGCAAATCCTCCGAGAAGCATCATAATTGTCCCGCTAAACATGGACTGGAATACAGATTTTGCAGCTGCTTTTGCAGCCATTTCAGTACCGTCTGAATTACGTAAAATACCCATTGGAACAATCAAGAATGGAATCATTAAGGAAGTAGCGTACAAAGGAATGGCTTCAGTAGCCCACATCACAGCAGCAAAGATCAAGAGAGCAAAACAGTAATTTTCATGCTTCTCGCCCCAAGTGTTCACACTCAGTAACACAATAAACAGCACCACGGAGAATAAGAAGGCGAGAGCACTATTCACTTGCTCTGAGGGAAAAGAATACTTGGTAAATGGAATATGCGTCATTTTTATCGGTTTGTGTTCCATCACTACAGCACCCAGGGTCTTTCGTTCTTGACCGACCAGGTCCTTCCAGACAGTGTTACGTTCATAAACCACTTGGTCACGCAAATGAGTTTTCATCTGACGAACCGCCATATTGGTGTTTCCATTGCAGAAGGCATCTGCATACAATTTCTCCGATCTCTCAATTTGAGAATGCAAGTGCTTGACGACAGGAAGAGTGAATAACCTGGCATCACCCACATGGTCTCGCAAGTAACTTTCCTTGAGATTGGCTTCAAGCACTTTGTCATGTTTCTTCAAGATCTTCTCTATGGCCAATCGATTCAGATCCACATAGGCTTCTAGTTCAGAGAGGGATACATACAACGACACCAATCGAGTACGAAGATCACCAAGACGTTCCATGACCTCCACCGTAATTGAGCGAGTACTCATACGAGACTCGAATGATAACTTGCGTTCTTTCTGAATGGGCTGGACTGAATCCAGTCGACTCAAATTACCATCAGGATCAGGGTTCTCTTCCAGCATCAGCTCGAGGATGTCAAGCTTCTGATAGAACTCGGCTTCCATGTCATCATAGAAAGTGGCCACCTTGAGTAATTGTTCATCAAGGGCTTCTCTGAATGAATGTTCATTTGTAGTAATACATTTTTCTGAATCGGAATTTAATAGATCAACTCGGTCTTTTTCCATTTGAAATATGATCTTCTTGAGTTGGTTGTAGCTACATGATAACTAAGTGTCAATAAACTTCAAAAAAAAAAGAGCGAGAGAATAGCCCGGGTAACCCTTTACCTGACATATTTATCAAGCCAGTCTGGCACTGCATTGAATTGGAGTGAGTAAGCAAACTTCATTTTTGAGTGTTGAAAAGTAAAGAAAGGAAGGAAAGAAAAGGGAAAGAGAAATGGGAAATAAAGAGGTCTTTATATATAGATATTTTGTGTGTGTGCGTGTGTGTGTGGATATATAATATATATATTATAAATTGAGTTTATTATGATAAGAACCATCTGCCTTTATAATAGACGAGAGTGGGGGATCATAATCTTCCGGATTCAAGAAAAAAAATTTTATTATAATATATTTCTTATCCGATTTAGGTATATTTAGATTGTCATGGTTGAACCAGCTCACACGACGTCGTGTGATGAGTGAATAAAGATGATGATTGGTCATATTGAGGACACTCTATCATTATCATTGGTTTAAATGGGTTCGGACATGTAGTGTATTAATAGACAGATACAAAAGCCTTTTGTTTACCCAGCAAATGACTTTACCTATTGTATGGATGATGATATTAAGTGACAGAGGGGGTAATAATGTGAAGTGATGAAATAGTAGGAAGGGGTGCATATCTAATTTATAGAAAACATTGGATCATATTGATTCATTTTTATATATGTTGGGGGTGTTGTACATATACACTAACATATAATTTATATGTACAGTAATATGTCAAAAACTGAATTTAGGGTATGTCCTTCTATCCTACCATCTAGTCACATTTAGAACTCAGACATTGTGAATGTGAGCGAGAGAGAAAAAAATTGCAAAAAAAATGGGACGGGGGGAGGGGGGGGAGAGGTCTCTTGAAAGGGGGGGGGAGGGGGACCCAACTCTTTTTTATTTATCTTTTTTTTTTTTTTTCACTTACACTTAGAATGGTCGTTCGTATCCGTCTTGCTCGTCATGGTCGTCGTAATCTTCCTTTCTATCATATTGTAGTTGCTAATGCACGTACTGGACGTAATAGTAAACCTATTGAGAAACTTGGATCGTTCAATCCCTTACCTGATGCAGATGGTACCAAGCTGATTCAGTTGAACTTTGAACGTGCTAAATACTGGTTGACGGTGGGAGCACAACCATCAGAAACAGTCGAGAAGTTGTTTGTGAAAGTAAAGTAACCATATCAACTGACATTCCTTTTACTCATTTATGTTTCTTTAGGCTGATTTAATGCCTCAAGCACCTAAACCTTGGTTAGAAGCAGCAAAGAAGATGAGAGAACTGTAACACATACCATTTCTGTGGAGTATACAACACATTGCATTTTATTACATTGTTTATTTGAATCCATATGACACATAATTTCACATATCACAAATTAAGCACTTATTGTAAAGAAATAAAATAAAAAGAATGCAATGTATAGAACTTTAATTCTCGGTATCCATGACATCCCACGTTGCTAGGTATTTGTTAATTTTTTCTTGTTTGGTCATGAATTGGAATGATCTATTGTCCCTCTATGTCATTGTTTTATGGATTGGGATAATGGGGGTTGAAGAACAATGAGGAACAATGGATGAGACGGGGGAACAATATAAAGCGGTTCCAATTTTACCCTTTTTGTTATTATTATTCTTTCCTTATGGTATTTGGGTGGCTACGTACGGCATTTCACTTCGAGTTGAAGTTTAAGAGAAAGAAGAAGAAGAAGGAGAAGGATAGGGAACATGCAAGTGAAACCAAGGGGACAACTGAAGATACCAGTAGGAAGAAGAGTAAGTTTAACATCAAGAGAAAGGATCTGAAATGCCATAATATTGATGATAGTGAATGGGAGGATGATATATGCCAGTTGAGAGATTCTGGATGCGTTATGGGGGAGTCTAGATGTACTACTGAAGGCACCAACAATTCTGGATCTACTGCCAAAAAAGGTGTTAGGGATCCTAGATCTAATGCTAATAATCATGCCACTATGAAGTCCAAGTTGAAAAGGATTAGAACACTAAAAAGACGAAGCACGCTTCTAAGCATTCGATCAATGATTCTGATGGAAGACTCAGGAGAAACGGATGATGAAGACCTAGAGGAATGCAATGATCGTACTATAGTGGATGATTGGATCAATCATAATAGAAATCAATGAATAATGCCGAGTATAAATCAATCATGGCATATGCTATTTATTGGCATGGGCCATTACATGAATAAGGATATTTCCTTTTTAAGAATACTTATGGGAATAAAGGGCAAAATAGAGACAATAAAATAGAATGTTTTTATTCATATTAAGAGAGAGATAGTATTATATTTGGTATAAGCATACAAGGCGTTGTAATAAACATGGAGGATTTGAATTTAATACTTGAGAATGATGTAGAGGGCATGGACTATATAAATGAGTGGTGAATACAGCGTATAATAAGCAGTGATAACATGAATAACTTACTAATACCGGGGATGAAACCAAGACAGGTCAAACCAATGTTGATGAGAAGATCACAGGTACATCCTATGGAGTATCATATGTAAGTATATACATACATAAACCCTTAACCACTCTATTTACCTCTTTCAAAGAAGACACCAAGGGGAGGTAAGATAACAGCTAATAGAAGATAGTGTGTTAGTAACAGTGTATATAAAGTATACAGACAATAGAGTTGTATATAGACAGTAGTATATCATAGTGCATATACAATACATATACACACTAGAGTGCATACATACACACTAGAGTGCATACATACACACTAGAGTGCATACATACACACTAGAGTGCACATACACACCATAGTACATATACACACTAGAGTGCACATACACGCCATAGTACATATACACACCATAATACACATACACAATCGCCTATATACACCATAGTCTGTATTAACAATAGAATAATTTACCAACAATGATTTTGCAGATATCGGAAGTAGTAAAAGCCATGTTTAGATGTAGTTTATTTAGAGAATAAAAGTGAAGAAGAAAAGGGAATAGATAAAATTGTTGTCAATTATTTATATATTCGAAATAGACTGGAAATGAAATAAAACGTATCATTTATACATGACGACAATGAAGTACAATCATTACAGTTGGTCACAAAGAAACGGAGTCAATAACTACGCACCTATATTAATATGAGCACATTACATCATCATATATCTCTTAATCGATAGGATCCATGTGAGAAACTGAGAGGAATCAGACAGCCTGTATCTGCTGTAGCCAGTACTTTGAATGTGATGGCATCTAACACGAGTATGAAAGAAGTGGATTTGGATGCATCCATCACTATACTCATGAGGACACCTTCATCTTCTGCTACTTCATCCCCAGCACCAATAGAAGGACGAGGAATAAAGGTAGGTTCACTTGGATAGCAATTGTGTTGGTGCCAAGATGCCAATACGGATTTCGACTCCAGATTCTTTTTTTATAGAAGAAAGAAAAGGGTTAATAGGCAATGCGCAGGTATTCCAAGTTTTAACCTACAATCTTCACTATACTGTCCCACATGGCTCCCTTCTTCATCACATTGGATGCTGAGAATCCAAGGCCATACATGATACTGTGTTTGTACATCTTATAATAAGGGTTAATAGAAGGTGACTCCACTGATGGCTGAATACGCTTATTGTATGTGGCCACTGGCATCCATGAATACCATTTATTAGGTGTCTTTGCCCCATAAGTCTCCTCTGACCCGCCATAATTAGCAGGTGTTGATTTGCCTATCTTGAATACAGAGGACAGACGTGACGATATACTCGTGAATGAGGGAATAGAAGACCCATGAGATAGATACTTCAGCTTCTCTTCTCCAATATGGAGTAATGCATATCTCCTCACTTCTGATTCCATCAATCTCGGTGGTTTCATCGTACTGGGCTCACGAAGATACTGAGTCACCAGTTGGTCTGCAATACGGCCATCTGGGTAACATATCATGTCTATAAACACATTGTCTCTGCTGTCATCTTCATATGCATTGATGTGGTTGAATACAAAGCAAGGGTCAGATCGATAAGTGGCAATGACATCACCTGATTCACGGGAAATAACATAGAATAATGTGGGTTCAGATTGTCTGAATGAAAAGGATTCCAGGATACTTTCACACCAGTTATACTTCATACCACCCGCATTGGGTAACATGGGACAGATAACCTTAATAAAGGGTACAAATGAGTACTCTCCAATTTATGGTAATGTGTGCTTATTCATAGTATATCGGCCCACTTACCAGGATGATATATTTGGGTGTGATAGAGAATGTGTTGATGTGTGCCATGGGTGCACTTATCGACCCAATCACTCTTCCTTGTGGATTCCTATCACTTATAGAGAAGAAGTGATATTTGACTGACTGATATCCTACTTCCATTGTGAAATTGATGTATTCTCCAGTTCTAGTATCATATTGACCGTTGGGACATGAACTGGAACCCTTAAAGGCAGGATTCACTTCATTCCATGTCAATAATTTGATAGGTTTGAGATCAAATGGATCCAATTCCTGGATCTACACTCTTATGGTGATGAGACAGGCTTCTCTTTCCTCCATTAGACTCCTTTTACTTACATGGTTGGCATAGTTTTGGCAGTAGAGTCTACCAGGTAATCCTGGAATAGAGGTCAAGATAGTTGCACCACAGGGTTCTGCATCTGGTTTGCTGGCCTTGGATGAATTCTTGATGAGTTTAGTGAGTACTGTCTGATTGGTGGTTGACATATAGAGTCCTGCAGGGTGAAGAGGGGAATAACCATGGTGTTCACGTATCTTCTCCACCAATCGTTTACTGGTTAATCTATTACGGTAGGTGATACTATTACGCTCACCATGTAAATCAAATCTATTCACCAAAGGTAATCTATATATACATATATACTTGATATCAGCTGAACCCTCTGTATATATTCAATGTACTCACGCATCAAACCAGTGTCCGAATGTATAGACTGCACTTGCATTCTGTATCTGTCCATCTATTTCTACCTTTCTCAGGTATTTGATGTCATAAGTGCCTGGACCCACCCTGAAGTATTCGGCCACCAACCATTTAGGCAGTTGACCTACTATCTTCAGATCTTCAATACTCTCTGTATCCTCGAAGTTTTGAAATCCCTAATACATTGACTATCAATAACATAACATCAAAACCATTCACTCCGAACTGTACTTTGATAGCTGTTAAATCGGGTATAAGTGTATTCATACTTCGATCAATCACAGGAGAAGTCAGATTGATGGTCTCTGTCACATTCTCACTCTGTTCTTCTGTAATATTCAAAGAAGCACTGTCTTCTTTGGTATCTTGAATTGACAAATCTTGTATTGTCTTGACCTTTTCTTCATCCTGCACTACTTCCCAGTCACTATTCTTATCTCCAGTATCAATCAAGGGTAATTCAGCCATGTTATTGATTGAAAAGAGAGAGAGAGAGGGGGGAAAAAGAGTCTAAAATTTTATTTATTTTATTTATTTTATAGTGCTTTCTTTAATGTCACAAACTGTACATTGTCCACTAATAATTTATCTACCCACACAAATGGACTTCTTTCTCCTGTGTCCTTGAAGCCTAGTTTTTGGTACCATTGAAGAATCTCGGGTCTATTATCGAGTACATGCATCATCGCATTCTTGTATCCAAGAGACTTCATCTCATCCATTGCCCTTCTCACCAGCTGTCCGCCGATACCACGGGACTGATATTGGGGATGTACACTGAATAACCCAATTTCAGCATCAGTGGTAGTAGGCCATGGTTGTATCTGTACAGTCCCAATCACCTTATCATTGTCATAGGCAAATAAGAGTGTATTTGGTTTCCCATTATTAAGAATAAAGCCTTCAATATCTTCCAATGTACATCTCTCACCCTTCACAATGGATTTCTCGGTAGTCCAACCCCCTATCCATCCTTCATTCAATATACACTTTTGCTTAGATCTTCATCTTTTTTTATATACCTTCACTACGATAGGCTAAATTCACTACTTTATGTGCATCTTCTTTATGCACAAGATCTGACAGATCCACTTTACGAATGAAGATATTCTTGATAGAAGACATTTTATTCATTTCTATAGAAGAAGAAATACACACAACAAGGATTTTAAAATAAAAAAAAGGGGTTACTTTATGCGGAGATTGCAATTGAAGGATGAGTCAACAGAAAACTTCCCTTGTTCTTAATGGTCTTCTTCTTCAGTACCTGGACAATTCTCATCAAGATCTTGTTGGTTATTGTATTGAGCTCGACACCAAAAGCAGTAATGATATTGTGATCTTAGATAATCTGTCAATCTCACTAATTGTGTTTCCATCTATGAATAAGAGGTTTGAGTACATGGGTTAATTATTTATCCATTGACGAAAGGTTACATCTAATCCTTTAAGCTGTATCACTTCTTCCTCTTCCTCCTCCTCTTCCTCTTCCTCCTCCTCTTCTTTGTATTGCAATGACCATAGTATATTAGACTAAAGATGAACAGATATGAGTCTACCATGCACCGAATATACAATCTATTCTTACTTTGATATCTGCTCTCTCATCCAACTTCTGACAGACAGCTGCAGCTGCATGAATGTACTTCAAATACCTGGACTCTTTCACTTTCTGTGCCATCATGCCTCTATAATCCTCAATATCGACCTTCTCGACCTTCTCCTCGCTCTCCATTTCTTTTCTCTTGACACCCAATCCCTGTCTGCCTGATTTCATCTCTACTCGTATAGGTTCACTTATCCCATTCTTCCCTAACCCACCTCCTTGTCTAGAGAGAAAGTTCAATACACATCACCCAACCACACCAAGCCACTTACTTGTATCCCATCTTCATCAACATATGCATGCCCTTATTATCTTTCTCTATCGTCTTGTTCAACCCAATCTCTCTCTCCTCTCGTTCTCTTTCCGCCAATGGTTTCATATACCCTTTCCTTTCACTCTCTCTCAATTGGCGTCTTCTTTTCATCGAATAAGATTCCACTTTTTGTGTTTCATACTGTTGAGTGAGTTGAGCCAGCAGTTTATCTGACATATAGTCTTCTTCATCACTCATAATTTATAAAGTTTCGGAAAGAAAAAGGGTGAAATAGATCATTTTCTTTTTTTTTGGTTATTTTATGGGTTTAACCAAACATATAAAAATGGCATGCACTGAATGGGACACTTTTTTTTGCTTATATTTTTTTTAATAACTAACAAACTAATGAAATCGTTGATTCTATTCTTTTGTTTCCTATGCATGGTGATGGCCGAAGAGTTCTATGGTCTGAACTACGGTATCAACCCTGACGCTTGTCCGTCACTCGAAAAAGTCAAAGAAGATTACACCAAGATCAAAGAATATACAGACAGAGTCAGGAGTTTCAGTCTTCATGTGTGTGATGAAGGACAACTGGCTCTTCAAGCAAGCCAGTCATTGGGTATGAGGATCTACCTCGGTATGTGGATCGATCGTCCAGATACATTCGATGCAGAAATGAACGCACTTAAGACCATTGTCGAGAACGATGATCTGTCGAATGTGGATGCCATCATTGTGGGTTCAGAAGTACTGTATCGTGGAGATACCGATGAGAATACCTTGGCTAACTATATAGCTGAAGTCAAGAAACTGGTTGGATCCAAAGGTGTGCCTGTGACTTCATCCGATGTGTATTATAAAATACCACCTGTTGTTGTAGACCAAGTTGATTTTGTCATGATGTAAAATGAAGAAGCATGAGGTGTGATTGTTACTTACTCTTTTCTTTTTGTTTAGGAATGCATTTCCTTATTGGGAAGGTGTCAATGTCGAACAAGGAGCTGAAGTCTTATTGAACCACTACAACTATGTAGTCAGTATCGCTCATGGTAAACCTGTGTTCATCTCAGAAACAGGATGGCCTTCAGATGGTGGTGACTTTGGTGCTTCTGTTGCTTCACCCGAGAACCAGAAGATTTATTTGAGAACTGTGTTATGTGCTGCTCAGAAACGAGGCATCTCTGTGTTATGGTATTCTGCCTTTGATCAGCCTTACAGAGGAGGTGTGGAGGCTCATTGGGGCATCATGAATGAAAATGGACAACTGAAGCCTCAATTGACTCAACAGTTACTTGAAAACCCTTGTTAAACTTTTGTATGTGAAGAAAAAAGAAGAAAAAAACCCCCCCTTTTTTGAAACCCAATTAAAGAGAGAGAAATTTTTTTTTCTTATTCTTATTCCTTTATTTTCTTTACTTTTTACTCATGGTGGAATCATTAAAGAGATCAAGAGAAGAAGACGAGACTTCTCATAAGAAAGTAGTGTTACCTACTTCAGCTATTTTATATAAGGAAGAAGATTTCCGTATTATTGTGGGTACCTATGAACGACTTTTGTATGGAATAAACGCCTTTTGGAATGCAGATGTAAGTTGGATAGAAAAGAAGCCATTGATCACGCACATTTAACTCCTTTCCATCAGAAAACACAACTGGATCTCGAACCGATCTTCATTATACCTGCACATACTGGATGTATTCGAACTGTAGCTATTGGTGGTCATTTCTTGGCTTCAGGCAGTAGTGATGAGATTATTCGGTTATACGACATAAAGAAGCGTAAGGAATATGGATCATTGGGTGGACATCAACAGGGAGACATTACAGACATCAAGTTTCATGGTAAATACATGTTGACTGCAAGTGATGATCACTCTATTTGTATCTGGAGAACAAAGGATTGGGAGTTCCTGAAGACATTGAAGGGACACAAGTAAGTATTCGAAAGTGATGATCTTGAATGAAGTTGGGTTTATTCATGGTGGTTCTTAGAGCCAAAGTCAATTCAATCGCTATACATCCAACTGGTAAAATAGCATTGTCTGTGTCTACTGATAGATCAGCCATCTTATGGAATTTGATGACTGCAAAGAAAGCAAGTGTACATAAATTAGGAAGAGGTAAAGACAGACTGTTATTTATCACTCTCTTTATTCTAAAAAGTGTAACTTTTATCAGAGGAACCAATGCTGGTATTATGGAGTCCTGAGGGTGATCAATATGCCATCATGTTTGATAAAACCATCAATATATACAATGTATCAGTAGGTATAGAATATGCTTTATTACGTTCAAATGCACTTATCATTTGATTCATAGGATGCTAAAATAGCCACTACCATCACACATTCATCCCGTCTCCATTCAATGCATTATTATCACTCAGATCAATCAAGAAAGGACTATATTATTACTGGCAGTGAAGACAAGACGATATGTATTTGGGATAAAGATCAGCTCATCAAGGAGATCAAAGGACATCAGTTACGTGTGAAGGGATTGTCTCTGGTGAAATCAGAAGGAAAGGATGTATTGGTGTCTGTTGCATCTGATGGAGTGATTAAATGTTGGAATTTAGAGGATACATTAGAAGGAGAAGAAGGACTGATAGGAGAATACAATATTAAATCTAGAGCCATTTGTATTACTTCTCATGTTGGATTCTCCAAAATAGAAGAACCAGTCAAGGAAAAGAAGACGCCGGTGAAGAAGGGGAAAAAGAAGGCAAAGAAGGAGAAGGCCACTGTCACTCAATAAATCATCTTTCCTTTTTCGCCCACCATAAAACTAATAATAAAGTTTCGAACGCAGAAATATAAATATATAAAAATTAAAAAATTAAATTCACACACCTAATCTTGCTTCATATGAACACTATTGAACCTTCTTATTCGACACCTATTGAACCTACTTATTCCACACAACGTAAAAGACGATCAAGTCTTAACACTGAACAGACCAAAAAGAAATCACTTCGTGCTTGTGCTCCCTGCAGGAAAAGAAAGGTATTCCCAATGAACCTTAATTTTTATTTTTATTTATTTTTTATTTTTATTTTATTTTTTGCTCTTCGAAGGTGAAGTGTAATGGCATTCTACCCTGTGATAGATGCTCAAAGACAGACAATGACTGTATATACGATAAACCACAGAAGAAGAAAGAGGCAGTAAAGAGTGGAATAGAAGATCACGAACCTCGATTGAGTCATCTAAAGAATGTGTTAAGTCATCTGTCTATTGTCCTCGACACCCATCACCCAGATGAACCCTTTTATACTCACCCAGATCCAGTCGATTTCTATAGTAAAAAATAAAATAGAGTCAGATAACATCCTTGGAATGAAATATACTCAACGCTTATTTCTTTTTTTTTCTACTTCTTCTTTGTGTTATAGTACCTCATCCATTGTCTATTGACACAACAGGCCAAGGATTATATGTTCCCGATACAGTACTCAGGACAGATCGAGTGCCTTGTGTGTTTAAACAAGGAAACATCATCACAGATTCAGTATCTGATGTATCTACTGAACCCATTCGTGTCCATTTACTCCAGATATACTTCAAATTCGTTGACCCCATCTTACCCATCCTCCATAAATCATCGTTCCTGCAACACATCCATACCAACAACGAGTTATTGCTGAATGCCATGTACTGCGTCTCTTCTCGATGGGATATGGAGACACCTACAGTTGGAGATGCACCTCGTGGATGGGGGTATTACCAGAAATCGATTCTGTTACTGGATCAACAGAAAGAACCTAAACTGACTACGATCCAAGCACTGTTTCTGTTGTTGAAATACAATGAACACGTAAGAAGACCAGGGTTTATGTGGAGAACAAGGTTTTATTTCCAGATGATGGTTCGATTATGTAAGGATATGGGACTCCAGCATGATCTGTCCACAAGTCAGATTTCACCCTCTGAAATAGAAAAAAGAAAGCGTATATTTTGGGCTGTCTATTGTTACGATGTGATGATGAGGTATATTTGCCTATTTAGACACACACACTTCTGTATTAATAGATTCTTTTTCTTAAGTATTGAGAATGGTACTCGTCCTCATTTCGATACCAAGGACTGTTTATTAGACATACCACGGGTATTGTCTGATGAAACTCCAGAACATGGGAAAATCATGCAATTCGTACTGTTGATTCAGATCATGCGTAATCAGGCCGATATTGTGGATTTCCTATTGAGAAGAAAGGGCATGGGCATCGAGGCTAGTGCGGAGTATAAAAGAATCTCGAATCAACTGAATACAACTGTCGGCATGATTCAATCTTCTACCAAATTCCCTCAGAAAGAGAATATGTGTTATGCCGTGTGTTTTCTCTACCTGTCCTCTTGTTTTGCCACTATCTTGTTACATAGACCATACCATTTATCTGTCTGTGTAGAATCTGCATTGAACATCAAGCGTATTATTGGACTAGTACTTGAATGTGATGCATTTGAAGATATGTATTGTTCGATAAGGGGATTACAGCAGATTGTGTATTATTTATCAGCAGCTGTGACTGTGTTCAAGGAGTGTCATCGGGAAGAAGATCGTGCCCAGACATTGTTACTCACACAACGCCTGGCTTCTATCTCACCTGCCACAGAAGTGATCGGAAGACAGATGAATGTGAGACCGTTGTTGAAGGATGCGAGGCACATTGCTAGTGTGAAAAAGGCTAATATGGAATATGAATATATGAACTTATGTGATATGAATAATCAATCGTTATTAGATTTACTCTATTATGATGAAAGACACTAAGTATTTTTATTTTTATACTTATATTTATTTATATATGCACATACACACACACACACTCTCACACTCACACTCACACTCACACACTCACACACATATACACACAAACAAATATTTATACTCTTAAACATAACATATAAGCACTACCAATTATGATGACAATCCATGACATTGTCTATATTCCTCCATATATGCATTTATTAATTCTCGTTGTATCTAATAATAATAAAAAATAAATAAAATATAATATTCCCCTCTACCTACACCAACTTACATCTGTAGCTGTCACTATCTTCATCTTCAGCCTATGTTTTCTTCTCTTCTTGTCTTCTTTCTTCTTCTTCTCCTTCTGTTTCTCGATCACAATCGGCCCCATGTCATCCATCTTCTTATTGGATCTCAATACTCTAGAGGCAGATACGATTCGATCATATTCTTGGCATGGATCTGTACTACTGTCTTCTTCAGTCACAAAAGAAACGACAGAAGGTGCATCTTGGTAGAAGAATAAAGAACTAGGCAATGATTTCTACAGAAATAACTTCATTATGATGACTTCTATTGAAAAGAAAAAGGGATGCTTACCTTATTAGGCTTATAGATTATGCCTTGTGTCTTTAGGTAACATCTCTTTGAATGTTCATTGTATTTATGAGCAGGTACTCTATGCTGGCTATAGGGACACAATGTCATCTTCTTCTGTTCCTACTCCTGACTGTTTAAAGATATATGTCTATTGCATTTGTCTCATCTTACTTGTGCCCATGCTTTTATTTCTTCCCTGGTCCATCCTAATTGAGATATCAGACTGTCTATCTTCTGATTAGCTTCTTCCACACGTTTAGATATGAGCACATATTGACTATGTCGAGTATCCATATTTAGGTAATAAGAAGTGTAAAAATAAAAATAAATAAATATCAACCGGACCGGATAATATGCACAAAGGATGATCTGATTGGGTGTCTTCTTTCTCCCCAACCAGAGAATGATGTAAACATTAATCGGGAAAGGGTACTTGTCTATTATAAGAAGTGTCCATGATTAAGCCTTAAGCGAATATATCATATTACATCATGTATGCTTGTATGTGTGTGTATATGTGTGTGTGTCTGTGTGTGTGCAAAGAAGGAAATACATATAAATACCACTTTCTCTTACTCTTACTCTTTCTTCTTCATCAATTAAATACATATCTAATCTTCTAATACCTAATATGAAAATCAGTCTCCCTGCTATTGCTGTCTCCCTTCTATCTATTTCTTCTTTCACTCAGGGTGCTCGTGTCAAGAGACAGAATGATATCTTGGCTATGTACAACAACCTTGACATTAGTAAATTAGATGGTTCATGTAAGTGATAGGATCATTTCAATCGGGTATGGAGACTTATTCCCCCTTCCATTTTTTTCTCTAGGGAATTTGCATGGTGTCACAGACAATGTATGGGATCTCTATGAATCCTTCTCCAAAACCCTCGGTGTTGAAGCTGGCTGTATCAAATTAGATACCCTCAAATCCAATGACACATCCTTTGATGCTATGGCCAGTGCGATGTTACAACACCCCACAGATACCAAACAAGCCTTAGCTATGGGTGCAGGTGCATTCTACTTACAAGACCCTACTGCTGAGGTTGCCCTTGATCAAAATGAACAGAAGTGGACCGCCTTTGTCTCCCAAGTCTATGTGAACCGCAATGAATGGTCAGACTTCACTGGCCAACCCACTGAGCCCCAAGAAGGCAGTGTTCCTATTCCCGGCAGTTTACCATTCACCACTACATTGTACAGTAAACTGATCGATTCTGGTGCTGAAGTCGGAAGCAATCAACTAAACAACATCGATGCTGTCTTCCTCTGGACTGACTCCATCAACACTATCAAGCAGAAGCGTACTAACAAGAAGATCTACGGATTCTTGTTCTCCAGACAACCCACTTTGGATGAGAATGCTTATAACAACACAATCAATCAACTGCCTCCTGCTATTGCCGAGAATAAGATCAGTATGGTCTTAATAGAGGATAAATGTCCTGTTGAAGATAACGGCCAACAAGCTTAAAATTAATCTCTCTTTATTCATATCTCCCAATAAATCATATATTTTAATATTCTTTTTTATGTTTTATTATGTACATAAACATCAATGGGTGAAGGGGGGGGGGGGGGGGGAGGAAAAGATGGGGAATAAGAGGTGATTAAACAAAATTGATTTCTTTCTTTTTTTTTTTTTACCAAAGATGAGTGTTACGTACTTCTACTTCTTTACCACCCAAAGCGGCCTTGGTAGTGACTGTACCTAATTCATATACGGTTTCATTGACAGTCTTCAATAAACGAGTGATTTCAGGAACATTGGCCTTATCTGTGACGATAACCATACCAATACCACAATTGAAAGTTCTTGTCATCTCATGAGCAGATAATCCACCTGCTTGTTTGAGCCATTTGAAGATATCGGGTAAAGGATAAGACTGAGCATCGACAACCACAGCTAAATTTTCAGGCATGACACGAGGAATGTTCTCCAAGAACCCTCCTCCTGTGATATGAGCCATTGCTTTGATGAGATCTTTCTTGACTACAGGTAACAGTTGTTTGACATAGATACGTGTGGGTACCAAAAGAGCTTCACCTAGTGACTTTGATTTATTCCAAGGACAAGGAGAATGGTAAGTTAATCCAGGTTGAGAAGACACGATCTTACGGACCAATGAGAATCCATTGGAGTGGACACCAGAAGAAGCTAAACCAAGCACGACGTCGCCTTCTTTGATCTCGTTCAAGCGAGGCAAGATCTTGGCACGTTCCACAGCACCTACTGTGAATCCAGCACCGTCGTAGTCTCCAAGTGCGTAGAGTCCAGGCATCTCAGCAGTTTCTCCACCGACAAGCGCACATCCGGATTGAAGACATCCTTCCACTACACCAGCTACAAAGTCTTTACCGACTTCGACTTCGAGTTTACCACAAGCAAAGTAGTCAAGGAAGAAAAGAGGTTCGGCTCCTTGAACAATCAAGTCATTGACATTCATAGCAACTAAATCAATACCGACTGTATTGTGGATATTGCATTCTTGGGCAATCTTCAATTTGGTTCCGATACCGTCAGTAGCGGAGACCAAGATAGGGTCAACGAAGCCTGCTGCTTTCAAATCGAAAAGACCACCGAATCCACCAATATCGGAATCAGCACCGACACGGCGAGTGGATTTCACAAGAGGTTTGATCTTCTGGACAAGTAAGTTACCGGCATCAATGGATACACCGGCATCAGCATACGAAAGACCAGACTGAGTGGTTTCTGATTTCTCAAATGCCCTAAAAATGAAAGTAGGTGAGTAAAAGTGTGGCTACTCTATCTAAGAACTTACTTGTGGGCAATGTCTTTACGGTAGTACATTTGATCGAATTGAACAGCACGTACTCCTTCGTAGGCTCTGTCGACTGCTTCACGTAATGTAGTAGCAGTTGCAGATACAGCTAAAACACGACCACCAGCAGTAACCAGTTTCTTCTCTTTGATAGAAGTACCAGCATGGAAGAAAGTGACATCTACAAAACCAATGAATATCAAACAAAAACCTCATTGTTCTTTGTCTATACCTTTCTTATTCTGGGGCAATGTGATGACTTTATCTTTAGCGTAGTTACCAGGATATCCACCTGAGGCAATAATGACAGTAGCTGCAAAGGCGTTCTTCAGAGTAACAGAAACAGCATCCAATCTACCTTCAACACAAGCCATCATGATCTCAGCAAGATCGGTGTCATCAGAGAGTAAAGGCAACACGACTTCAGTCTCAGGATCACCGAATCGAACATTGTATTCCAACACTTTGGGTCCAGATTCGGTCAACATGATACCTGTGAACAACATACCGATGAAAGGGAAGCCGTCTCTGCGCATACCGTCAATGGTAGGTTGGAGAATGGTACGTTTGACTTGTTCGATCAAGGATTGTGTGCCGATGGGTGTAGGTGCGTAGCATCCCATACCACCCGTGTTGGGTCCTTTGTCACCGTCCAAGGCACGCTTGTGGTCCTGAGCAGGGGGAAGAGGGATGATGGTGTAGCCATCACTGAAGGCTAAAATACTCAGTTCTTCACCTTCTAAACATTCTTCGATCACTACTTCGCTTCCGGCAGAACCGAATTCTTTGGTAACCATGATAGTTTTGAGGCCATCGAGGGCTTCTTGTTTGGTTTCTGGCATGAGAACACCTTTACCTGCAGCTAAACCTGAAGCCTATGTGTTGGAAGTCAGTTACTTTTGTTCAAGTTTTAACAAAATAGGTTCTTTGTTGAATTACCTTCAATACGACTTTATGGTTGACAGATTCGATGTACTTTTTGGCTTTTTCATAACAAGTGAAATTCTAGTTTACAATGAGTAAGAAAGACAACATTCAGCAACAATGGGTATTACTTACTTGATAAGCGGCGGTGGGAATATTGTGTTTCTTCATGAAGTCCTTGGAGAATGCCTTGGATCCTTCCATTTGGGCAGCCTTGGGAGAAGGAGCAAAACAAGGAATACCAACTAGGTGATCATAAAAATAAGCATGGTTTTCATTTTTCTTGGTTATTATGACTTACTCTTCTTGAATACAGCCTGTATTCCTTCAACGATGGGTTGTTCAGGACCGGGAATAACGAGGTCAATCTAAAATCATGAAGTCCTATGAGTATCTCTTTTCTTTCATGCCTACTTTAACACTCTTGGAAGAGAAGAATGTTGCATTCATTCTACAGACGATCTCTTTTCAACTCCAAGTATTCTCATCTACTGTATCTCATTGTCCCACTTCTCTATTTACCCATCTGCCCCTCATCCCCCCCATCTCCTTTCCTTGACAGCCCCCACCTTCTACCTAGTCCAATTGTCTATCTCTATTCTACTCGCACCATTGTATTATCTACCCTTCGCTGTTCCCTACTTCTTCCTATTGTTATTCACTATCTCTATTTATTCCCCTTCTCTCGCATTGGTCGTTCAAATGATCATTACGATTAGAAATCCAGCCCACATCAGTGTCGCTATACTCTGCTTATTCTCTTTTCTCTTATATAGTCTCACTGAGGAATCCAAAGCCAATTTACTCATCCTCATCCACCACACACTATCCATCATTCTCGCCATCCTCACTCATGATGTACTACATTGCATCCAATCACAACAGATCTTACCTGGTTCTTAATAGCAAATTCTGTCAACTGGCTGAAATCACTCACACCAATATTCACATTAGATATTTTGGATCCCAGAGTTCCACCATTACCTAAAAAGGAAACCGAGATTGACTATAGGAACATCATACACATCACTTTCTCTTTTACCTGGAGCAACATAAATATGCTTTACTCTAGAAGACTGTGCCAGTTTCCATGCAATGGCATGTTCACGTCCACCAGAACCAATCAAGAGAATATTCAAATGATCTTCAAAAAATACCTTTTTTTTTAAATAGAACACACTACAAAACTCATTCTTTTTGTTGTTTTACCTGTCATTAACAAAAATACGAGGAAGGGGAGAAAGTGGAAGGGGAAAATTCGTTTCTTTTTCCCCAAGAGCTATTTAAGTGATTTTTCCAACCATCTGACTCATCCTCCATCAGTTTTTAAGCCACCCAATCTAAGATTTCTTTTTTTTTTAAAACTTTTTATTTTTTATTTAGGATGAAGGTTGATAGACTAAGATCAGAGGAGAGACTTTACTTTCCCAACTATCAGGTAAATGAGGATCGGATAACAACTTGAGTGCTTTCCATCTTAAATAATAAAACCCATCATTGACAGCGACCATGTCACCTAGATTATTCTTTCCAATGGGTATCATGGTGGCATTCCAATTCTGGGTGAATACGAAATTGGATTCGGAGTTTGTATTTCTGGAAATAAAGAAGTCTTCATAGGCCACACCAATCACCTGCATGGCTTCGTTCAGGACTTCTGTTCTGAACCTGGATGTGCCTGTTAA
This sequence comes from Pilobolus umbonatus, assembly GCA_025528865.1. Classification (NCBI taxonomy): domain Eukaryota; kingdom Fungi; phylum Mucoromycota; class Mucoromycetes; order Mucorales; family Pilobolaceae; genus Pilobolus; species Pilobolus umbonatus. Next base: position 147,299 of record JAIXMH010000044.1, read on the forward strand.
CAGGCGAATGGCCACCGTCACATAGGAGTTGGCACGGTCGAGTCGGTTGATGACAATACCTGACATTTTACGACCATCGACGGTAGTACGGTCAAAGAACTGGGTGCTGTTTCGAGTCACGAATTTGGGGAATCCGGTGGAGAAGATGGGGAGTTCTTTGAGTTCGCCTCGGACACCTACGTAGGGTAAGAAGATGGATTTCTGTGGGCCATGGTCAGGGACGAACTCGATGTAGCCTCCGTAAATAGGGAAGGGCTGGTCAGGATTGGTACCTGTGATCTGAGTGACTTCCAATGTGATGTCAAGGTGGTCGCCTGCATTGAGGGTCATGGATCTTTGGGAAGCATAAATAGAGGCAACAATGTTGTTGGTGGTATAGATGGGTGGTTCAAGTGGAATAAATCCTTGTTTGGTCATGTTGTAGGGTGCGATGGCTGCACTTGGGTGGTGTTTGAGTTGATAGGTCACTGGTTCTGTACCAGCATTGGTGATACGGACGACTTGAGATTTGATATTGGCTGTGTCATTGAAACTGATCTGACCAGGAGACACATGGACAGCATTAAAGATGGTATCATATACTAAAAAAGAACTAGTGAGAATCAAAGAGGGCATATCGATGCTTTACTTACATTGAATCAATCCAGCTCCTTGTCGAGCAGGGTTCTCCATCAGATCATTATGGATAGCGGGTTTAGCATAATTCTGTAGGTGTTCTCGAATATATGTTATTCCTTTTGACTTTCCATGGGCTTGTAAGTAAAGAGCGAAGGCACCTGTGAGATAAGGAGTTGCCATGGATGTACCGGAGAGTACACCATATCCTCCGTTGGCCAAAGGAAGAGTAGAGAATATGTATCCTCCAATACCTCCGAAATTGGGCTTCATGCTCATATCATACAAAGGACCTACACTGGAGAATTTGGATACTGTCTCTGTGGAGGATAGCTTTTGAGGTGTTAATGCTGTATTGAATTTGACAGGAAGTCCATCTGGGTAATTGGATAATGTCCTCCTCAATTCAGTACCGGATTCCATAGAAATTGAAGCAAATGGAATATAGACACCCAGTGCTTGTGGTTTAACAATATCCTCTTGAACATTGTTGTATAATACAATACCCAGACCACCTTGTCGTTGAACTGAGAATGCCTTGGTGCCAAATGTACATGTGCCTCTTTGAACAAGTACTATTTTGCCTTGAATATTCTGATCAGCTACACTCCCATCACATGCATCTGCCTTGTTGTCTGTTGTTGAATAGGCTACCATTTTACCAGATGGAATCTCTCCAGACGTGGTGGATAAGACGTAAGCTACAATACATGGAGGAGTAAGTATACATGCCCAGTCGTGTTCTCTCTATTGTTTTACCGTATTGGAAGCCCTCTTCACTTTGCATCATCTGTTGCAACACGTACATATTATCAAATGAGGCAACAGATATCGTATCAATGCCTGTACTTGGAGATGATATATAAAAAGCACCTTCCCCACCATCATTTCCTGCAGCTGCCAGAACTAGAAAATGAATGTGAGTTGAATGCTCTCTTTTCATGTGCTATTATAGTGTGCTTACTTATGCTTCCCTTATTGGATATTCTATTAGTCACAATGGAAATCGGATCTTCTGCCCAATTACTAGGCGACCCTAAACTTAGATTGATAATATCACAATCTAAAAAAAAAAGTGAGTCACTTGCTTAAAGATCTTTCTAAATAATAAATAATCCTTACTGGCTTCATAAGCACTGATCAGAGCCTTGATAAGAATGTCATTTGAAGTAGCACCATCACACCCAAATATTCTCCATGCTCCCAATGTGACAGCTGGTGATACACCAGTGAAATTCTATTTTTTATATATATTAGAGAGATCAGTGATACCCTATTGAGAAGAGAGATACCTACAAATAACTTATCATTTGCAGCAATGATGCCTGCTACATGTGTGCCATGACCTATAAACACTTGTTAAGATTCTTTTCTCTTTCTTCATGCTCTTTAGCTTACCATTTCCATTTTTGCATGTATCCAAAGGTGTGTCTTTTTGGGCTATGGAATCTATATCGGATGAATCAAAGTAATCACCTACAAGATCATACCCATATCTGACAGTATGACCAGCTCCAAATCCACCTCCAAAAGCAGGATGTAGATAATCAATACCTATTTTTAGACATGCATCAATACCGACACACTTGTTATCTAAATGTAGAGTTACCTGAATCAATGATTCCAACCAAAATTCCTTCTCCCTTGTACTTTTCCTGTACTCGATCAATCTGAGCCAACGGATGAGTAAAAGGTAAAGCAGGTCCATCCTTCAATATATCCAGTACAGGTGTACTTGCTGTCATGTTGGCATACACCTCGAAGTCTCTGTGATACTGTATATTCGGTCTTGGTATTTCTGTCACAGGATACACATGCTTCACCCGATGCTGTTGTAGTATCTCTCTCAAGAACGCATTCTCCACTGTCTGCATATGAAATGTGACTTCATCTCTCTTGACAGAATCACCTTGCCTGAGGTCAATGGAGATACCTCGAAAGATAGAAGGAGATGAATTGTAGTCGTGGGCTATACTCAGTCTCACATGTGCAGCCAGATTAGGCTCTGATTTCATCCATTCGGTCTTGATATCGTTGACGAATTCAAGTGAACTGCCTTCGAATTGGCTGATGAATTCAATGATGTAGCGGCCTGGGATCACATGGTTGAGTGTGTTGGGGACGTATTTGGTATTAGCGATAAGTGATTCGTATCTCTCATTCTCGGTATTGGTGGTTTCACAATACACAATGGCAATAAGGGACAGACAGGCTGCCGTTGTTATTAGCCTCATATAATCAAGTTACAATTGAAAAAAGAGTATGTAAGGAAGAAGTTGATTCGACCTTGTTTTTATATATAGTCAGGATCACTACATATTTCATTCTTCAAGTTGGTTGATTTCAGTAAGGTAATTTATTAGTTCCATTTATGTTATGGATATAACTGAACTTCATTCCATGGATAAATGTACGTTTGTGTATAATGGGTGGTGTTCATATGATATCATGGAATGGAGTTGGTCATGAATATCAACTCCATAATGTAGAATTATTGCCTTATGGATTCCAACGAGCAATACATTGAAAAAAAATGAGTGGGTTCTTTATGGATGAGTTATGCAATTGTGTACTTCAGGCAGTATATGAATTCTTTGCTGAGTCATTAAGTGATATAGGCCACTGGTTTTTATTTTATTCGATGATGGACAAATCAATGACTTGTACTAAGCATGGGTCCTTAAATCTGTCAAAGTGAATATTATATGTGTTAATAATAATAGTGAAACGTTGTGTTTTGACAGGGAAATGATTTCCCTATGCTTGATCTAAATCAGCTGATCTCACTCAGGATTCTTTTCTTTTTGTATTTTTTGGTAGGTGGAGATCAGAGATCCTTAATATGAACAGCCCTTGAATCATGGATCCCGATACGTATGTCCAAAAGGGTGGGTGCATTTCATGTGATCATGTAGTAATTATTTAAGGTAGTGTTATCATACTACATAAATCACTTGGGCCAGTTACCCAATATGAGTATAGTACCAGAGAGTACTACTTGGGATTTAATCAATGGGTTGTGTGAGAGTGTTCTGAATAGGGGTGTCTGCTGATACATTTATTCTAATATAGATCATCTCGATCCTGCAATGACAATGTGGGGCTATATGCAAAGAAGGATGAGGATGAACAAAGAGTGAATAACAGGATGACCATGGTCCTCTTTTTTTCTTGTAAATTCATATATAAATAGATATTCACTTTCTTCCATCATCTTTTATTCTTTCCCCCCCATGATAATACAGTGTATATGAGCTATGGAATGATGAATGATATATATACCCACATATGTGTTATGATGGGAATGCGATAAGATAAACTAAATATATAGAGTTTCATCCCACCCTACCCTTGTCAAACCTCTAACCGAATTGTTTTTTTTCCAGGAACCTTGTTCTTATCAATAAGAATAATCGTTTCACTTTTGTAGTCATCAAGAAAAGGGACTTTGGTAGGGAGATCAACTTGGTTTTGTACCGTTTTGCCTTTTAGCAGATAGAAGTGTCAAAGGATTCGTTATAATTATCTCCTGATATACATAACCTGATAAATCTCTGCAGCATTTATAAATATGACATTACAACAGCGTGATTTTATTTAGCTCTATCACCTGGGAATAGGATTACAATACATTCGGGTACAAACATGGATGCCGCCCGTGATTATTAGAACAAGCTAAAATGATCTATGGATGCCACTCTCCATTGGCTCTATATCATGAACGAATCCCCTCAAGACCCCAGTTATGAAGAAAAGTGATCGGACACCTTCTTATAATAAAAACAACACAAAGCCCAAGAGAATACATAGAAGTTTTTTTCTTTATTTTTCGATAATGCCCATATAAATGAGCTGGATATATTTTATAAATCAGAATACTGACTGCTGTCATCTGAATCACTGGCGATATCACTTAAATGGCGATTCAGTTGGTACTGTCTGTTCTGGAATGGATATGATGGATGGATACTGACTTCTTCATCTGGTTTGGATTCACCTATTTGGTAACTGACTACTTGACTATTCACGAATCCCTCTTGGGCAGACTCACTGTTTTTATTAGTGGGAAAGAGGTCATCATCGTCTTTAATCAGTCCTTCTTCGCTTGTTTCGTCTCCGAATAATGAATCCAGTGGGTTTTCTGCACTCTCGTCAATCAGTCCTTCTTCAATTTCACTAGCCAGACTGTCCAGGTCTGAATCACTCATAAGTATGTTTCTGGAGTCATTGATATATTCGCCAGGGCCAAGACGTTGCTTTCCTTTATCGTTAGTCATAGGTTGCTTTCCTTTATCGGCAGTTGAAGGTCTCTTTTCAGCGATAGGTAGATTCTCAATCACAGACTTCTTTGCAGTGGTAGGTCTTCTTTCATTGGTATATTTATCATCGGTAGTAGGCTTCCTTTCGTTGGTAGACTTCCTTTCATAAGCAGGCTTCTTCTCTGGAACAGGTTTCTTTTCATAAGATGACTTCCTTTCATCAGATGGCCTATTCTCAGGGAAGAGTTTCTTTTCATAAGATGACTTTCTTTCATCAACAGGCTTATTCTCAGGGACAGGTCTCTTTTCATACGAATACTTTCTTTCATTGGTAGACCTATACTCTGGTACAGCTTTCTTTTCATAAGAAGACTTCCTATCATCAGCAGGCTTGTACTCAGGGACAAGTTTCTTTTCATAAGATGACTTTCTTTCATCAACAAGCTTATTCTCAGGGACAGGTCTCTTTTCATACGAATAACTTCTCTCATTGGTGAGCCTATACTCTGGTACGGATTTCTTTTCATAAGAAGACTTCCTATCATCAGCAGGCTTGTTCTCAGGGGCAGGTCTCTTTTCATATGAAGGCTTCCTTACATCAACAGGCTTGTTCTCAGGGACGGGTCTCTTTTCATAAGATGACTTCCTTTCATCAGCAGGCCTATTCTCAGAGATAGGTTTTTTTTCGTAGGATGGCTTCCTTTCATAGGCGGGTTTGTTCTCTTGTACAGGTCTCTTTTCATTAGAAGAATTCCTTTCGTTGGCAGGCTTCCTTTCGTTGGCAGGCTTCCTTTCGTTGGCAGAACTTCTCTCTGTAACTGGCTGCTTTCCTCTATCAGGTTGTTTCCCTTTATCAAGCTTCTTCTTTGTATTGAACTTGTTCCAAACAACAGGGTACTCAACACCTTCAACCAGTCCAAAGTATTCAGGGAAAAGGGAAATCAATGGATCTCTTTCAGTTAACTGTTCAACATGGAGTGGAGGTACAGAGGATTGGTCTTCAGTCAAGTCCCACATCTTTTGGAGAAGTTCTGTTCCCAGTGAGTATAAGTTCATCAAACGGCGGCCTAATAAAATGGCTTGGTGAGTTCAGAATGAACAATGGAGTGTATGCCAGTACTTACCAGTAGTTGGGTCAGTCTTGTAAGCGATCTTTGAATGGACGTTGGCTTGGAGCAACTGTATAAGTTCTCTCTTCTGGTCGGCATTCATTTCCACAATGCGTCTTCCTAGTTCCAGCATATTGATCTAATAGAATGGTTAGTCTACATAGTATATTAGATTATTGTTATTTACTTACTGGTGGTATATCCCAGTGGCTTCTTTGTTCTGCATTGAGAAGGACAGTATGAAGAGGATGTGCTTTCCGAAGATCAGATTTGTGAAGTAAATCAAGTGATGCGGGGTTTTTGGGGTTTTGACCTGACTGCGAACTTCCTTCAAAAATTGCAGTCCCTACTGTACTACTTGGGAGACGTAAGGGCTGGGACGTGATTGGATCGGCTGGGTGGTATGTTTTGTTAGACGGCGTTTCTGTAGTTTGGTATACAGTGTAATTTTCAGATATAATAGGAGGTATCTTTTCTTCTTGTTCTCTGTTGCTTTTTAGCTTCTTACGCGCATCCCTTACTTCTTGGTGATCAGGCTGGGTAGATAACTTGCCACTGATGGTGTCTTGAGAGAGTTCATCTTCCTGTAGAGCTGTGCTCAGTGTTCGTTTTTTACTTGCTTGTTCTTCTCTTCTTCCAGGACTTATTTCGTCTTTTCTACTTGGATTCCTCCTTTCTTTTCTAGAGGGGCTTCTGTCTTGATGACTGATTCGTTCTGGCAACCTCATCGTTGTTCTTTCGGCAGTTCTCTCTGATGGTCTTGGGGGAGCTCTCTCTGCATCCTTTCTTTCTGGGGCTCGTGATGAATTCCTCTCAATACCCTTCTCTGGCATCCTTCCTGGATTTCTTTCTGTTAATCTTTGAGGGCTTGTATTTCTCTCTGGAATTCTTCTTGAGGATCTCTCCATATCCTTGCTCACGTTTCTTTCGATTGCGCGCAATGGGCTTCTGTCTGTATCCTTGCTTGAAATTCTTTCATTCAACCTCCTTGGATTTCTGTCTGTGTTCTTGCTCAGACTTCTTTCAGGTATTCTTGCAGAACTTTCATCCACCAGGATAATAGGGCTGTCCGTATCATTGCCTGCACTGCTTTCAGTCAATCTTCTTTGACCTCTTTCATTGGTCTTACCCAAGCTTCTTTCTTGTATTCTTACTGGGCTTTCATCTGCTAAGCGTGCTGAAGCTCTGTCCATATCATTACTTGGATTCCTTTCAGTCATTCTTCTTTCGCTTCTTTCCGTGTTCTTGGATACGCTTCTTTCTATGTCAGTGCTTCTGTCAGCCATCCTTCTTTGGGTTCGCTCCATGTTCTTGCTCAGACTTCTCTCTGGCATTCTCACTGAACTGTCATCTATCAATCTGATAGGACTTCTCTCTCTGTTACTGCTTGTATTTCTTTCCCTGTTTCTTGTGGGGCTTCTGTCTTCTCTTCGCGGGGGGCTTCTCTCTTCTTTACGTGCAGGGCTTCTTTCTTTGTTCCTGCTCATGCTTCGTTCTTCTTTTCTGCCAGCCATTCTTTCAGCCATCCTGCTGACGCGTCTTTCTTCTTTTCTTCCTGGAGCCACCTCTTCTTTCCTGCTTAGACTTCTGCTGTCTCTTCTGATAGGGCTCCTTTGTTCTCTTCTGGATGGGCTTCTGTCTTCTCTTCTTGATGGGCTTCTTTCGGCCACATTTCTACTCCGAGCATAGTCACGCGAACTTTCGTTACTTCTGCTAGAGCTGCGTTTATTGTTTGTATCACCCAAACGACTTGAACTGTGTCTCTTTTCAGACCGGTACTCCTTACTCACTCTCTTCATTGGCTCATCCTGGCTTCTGTCTGTATCCTTACTTTGTGTTCTTGAAGAGCCAATGCTCTTTGACTTAAATGCAGGAGAATTCTTGTTCTGATGAGCCGATGAATCCATCAATGATTTCAACTCAAACGCGTCTTCAGGTATGGGTATTTCTTGTATTTTGGAGTACGATGCTTGTGCAAAGTTCAAATCAAACAAGATCACTTGTGGACTCATATAGTTCTCAACAAAATACAGGATCACACGCATATCGAATTCTCCCCAGCCTTTTTCCTGCAATAAGTAAGGCTCTCTTGACATAACTAAAGAAAACAAAGGTGAGAATAGAAAACGTGGGTTCATGTGTATGTCTATTTACCTCTTTGTGGTTCTTTGAAGCTGGGATGTAACACGTATTCAACGTGGTCAAGGATATTCGATAGTTTCCCTTTGATTTCTTTGTCATTTTCCATTGCGACAAGAGTGATTTGCCAGTTGCGCCACGGATGTCCGTCAACTGATTTGGCACCTGAGTCTTTTATAATGCTGTTCTGGCAGGATATTTTTATTTTCAGTGAGGATGCCATAGTGGTTGAATTAAAGCAGGAAAGGGGGCAGAGAAAAAAAGAAATAAAAGAAAAGTAAACAAAGGCTGGCAACAAGAGTGAGAGGGGAAAAAGGGAAACAAAGGTGGAGGGACGGGGTTTTATTTGAAAGTCCGGTAGTGAAAGGGAGATCAGGAAATCTAGGCACACAGACCCCTTTTGAATGGGGCGTATTCATCACTGTGAACTCATGGTTTGCAGAATGATATAAAACACTGTGAATCGCCTGGTTCTCAATCATGAGTAAAGGGGCTTTATTGACACTGTTAATTGATCAAGGAACTCAACTGAGTCTCTGTGGGGAGGATAACACGCAGACAATACGTATTTACTAATAAATGGTTTTACAATTGAGGGTTCTGTGATTTGAATACATCCCATGCTTCATTCAATGCAGAGAAGATACCACTGGCCAACATCCTTTGTTCGACTGTAACATCTGAGGGTAACTGCAGAGAGAAAAGGTAAGTATACTCTATTCAAGTCTATGTGTGCCTTCTTTTTTACCTTATCAGGATGTACTTTGGATATAGCCTTCATGTAATTGATCTTACATTTCTTAGGTTGTATAAGATCACTCATGTCAGCACCTTTCCATTGTGCACCAGGCCATAGTAGACTATCTAATGTAGCCAACAGTGATCTCAAATTATGTTCTTTTCCTTTCTTCCATAACAACAATCGAGCATTCACTTCATCAATCTTCTCTAATTTCTCTGCCTCATCCGCCTCATCTGCAGCTGCTCTCTCCCTGATTGCATTCACTGCTTTACTCTTATTCAGTTCTTCCTCAGACACAACAGGTGTAGATGAGATGGTTATAGTGGGAGTGGATGGCTGTGTTGGTTTGGGTATCAATGCTTGTCTGCAACGTGCCATTGATTGGTTGATCTTGACATTGTGAGTTCCTTCGTATTTCAATAATTGATGGTACACTTGAAGAGCTTCTTCATATTTCTCTAAGTTTTCTAATGCTTCTGCTTTTCGACTGTATGCTCTGATAGCCTGGTCTCTCCATTGGATAACAACACCCTCTGATTCAGTACTGCCACTACCTGATTGATCTAGTAATGACAGAGCTTGGTTGCAGTCTTCAATACATTTCTTGTAACTGCCATTCTTCAGATGTGCCATTGACCTGTTGTTGTATAAGAGTACTAGGTGGTCATGTAGAGGAGGAAGGATATCGATGGCATGACTATAGGCTTCTTCAGCTTCACCGAACTGACCTAATTTGAATTTGGTATTTCCTGTATTTCTATATTCATTTACTCTACTCATTACGGCAGGATCAGCATGAACAACAGGGCGAGTGCGTTTTTTTTCGGAATGAACAGATGGCGTGTGTGATTGTGTTGGTTGTGTACGTTGTGTGCGCTGTTGAGAGGAAGTATTCTCACTATAGACACTAGGTTTCGTCTGTTCCAACACAGTCATTGTTGATCTAGGCACTACCTTGGGTGATCCTCTACGACGAGAAGGTGAAACATACACATCCTCATCCTGAATCAATGCAGCCTGACGTTGCTTCTGAGGTTGTCTCTGAGGCTGTCTTTGGGGCTGTTTCTGATGATTTCTCATGGCTTCCATCTTTCTCTTCTCCTCTTTAAATATCTCCATTTCACTCTCACTGTCTTCATCATCTGCAAACCTCTCTGGAGTGGTCGTTGATAAGTCCACACGACCGTCTCCTGTCATCCATCTGGGTCTAACTGCTGATGGATCATGTGTTCTCTGAGATTTCTGTTGTTCCTGCCAATCCTCAACTGCCCTTGACACTTTATCTCTGCTCTGTTTAAGAAAAGAGGATGCATTCTTGAACAATAAACCACCCAATTCCTGTGCTTGTTGTTTCACTTTCTCTGTCTGCTGCTGAAATGCCTCTACGCCTTCCTTTACATTCCTCAGTGACTGATGATCAGGTGAAGTCTCATCAAACACACTTCTCCTTGCCTTCTCTGTGTTCGATCGAGGAGTGGTGAGCTGAGATCGATGGGCGACTTCTGAGTTCTGCAAGAGTAAATCAATAGCAGCCTGAATATCCTGCCCTTGAGTTGCCTCTAATGCAAACTTGGCTTCTCTTAAACTGAATCCTATATCCACTAATCGTATTAGCATCATGTCATAGTCATCCTCACACACTTCTATCTTTGATTCACTCGTCTCTTCCAGTTGTGTCTTCCCACTGTATTCATCCGTGGGGTCGAGAATACTCTCACGATTGACAGGCTCGAGAATACCACCATGATCGACAGGTTCGAGAAGAGGATCATGGTTGACAGGTTCTGCTAGAACACCCAATGGATTATCGTCGTCTGATAACTGGTCTTGCTTTCTAGTCTGTTGGATAAGCGAGTCCATATCAAATGGGTCATTCGCGGTAGTCATCAAGTCGAAATTCCACATATCTGTCTGTTCAACCAAAGTACTCTGCTGTCTACTATAGATAAAGAAGAGTCAATACAACAACATACACTCTAAGTACCACTTTACAGTTGGTTCAAGGGAACTGCTCTGTTATCACTCTCCTTCTTATTGAATCCAAAGGGGTGAAGTATATCATCAAATGAAGAATGAGGTGCTACCTTGTTCATAGAAGGAGAGAGTGATGAACTCGACTGGGCAGATGATGAGGCTACTGGAGTGGAGGGTAATGAAGAAAACAAAGAAGCAAATGCATCTGGTTTGGTCTCCTTGTTCTTGGCTGGTGCAGGTGGTTCCCAGGACAAGTCAAGTAAGTCATCCATCTTGCAAATAAAAAGACGTTTTATTTGTTTTGTTTTTTTAAAAAAGAGAGGGAAAAGGGTGAAGATATCGGATATTGAATTCTTTTTTCTTTTTCTTTTTTAATATCATTGTTAGATTAACCCTTCAACGTGTCATTGATCAACATCATCTGATAAATTGAGTGTGGCTCGTATTTAATAGGGTGAATACAGTGTTATGGGTTATGCAGTTGTATTTTCAGTGTGGAATGTCTGTTGAGTGTACCGGGAAATCTTTTATCAATACCCGATCCCGAAGTACTGGATATTTCTGCGTTCTGTCTAGTTATTTCACTAACATGCGTATCACTTCTAACGAGTCATTGTATCACACGTAAAGGGGTTGCAACTGATAGTGTCCGATAATGTTCAGTTTTATATGAACTGTTCAGTGTGGACAGTATTCCAGTAGGTGTTGCTTCTATATCAAAGAATGATCACTGATCTTTTTCTTAGTGTGTGGGGAGATGCCAAGACACTAGTTCTCAAGAATACCTATTGTCCTGTATTAGGATGTCTATTCAGATAGCTCTGTTTGAGATGGCTGTTTAGATGAGAGTATGTGAGAACCATGGCTGAATGATGTGTCTCTCTTTTGATTGCACACAGCTGGAGTTACAGGACAGAGATCACCAACAGCTATCTACCCTCACATTAATCAGGTAATAGACATCTACTGTTCATGTGATATCTTGTATACACCAAGTAGAATCATTTCACAAGAGCTTCTATTGTAAGCTGTAGGTTATAGAACCTCTTTACCTTTTTAAAAAAAAAGCTTGCCCGATGGTGTCGATGTTAAAAACAAACATAACTATCAAAGACTGATTCTTAGTGGTTCAAATGTAGTCAGTGTTAATAACAAACATAATTTATCAAAGACTGACAGGTCCAATCGTTGTCTATCAAACAAGTATATAAACATGCTGCTTTCTCTATCTCATCAGCTCTTTTCCCTCAAACATCATGGATACTCTTTACCCTGAACCAAGCATCAGCAACTCTCAGCTGTATATCACCACCAATAAGCAAGGGGAGTATGTTTCTACAGAAAGGTCAATCCTTAAAGCTGATCCTCAATCTGATCCTAAAGGTCTAACCATTAAGATTGGTAAAGCAAGAAACTACGGGGAATACTTGAGAGCATCTCAAGGCGTTTGGATGATAGGAACAGCAATCAAGTTCCCCGACAAAACATTGAGCAATAACTATATCTTCGATGATGCAGTCATTGAGTACAGGTCGTATGCAGGGGTTAAAAAAGCGTATAATAAGTTCGGCAGAATCTTCAAAGGCGTTTATCTAGGTACCTGGGCCTGTATAGGAATTCCCGTTGCCAGATACAAATGGTGTGTTGACCAAATCGCTCGTAACAAGATTAAATTGTCTAAAGAAAATGTTCTTGAAAAAAATGGCTATTGCTGGATTCTCTCCAAGATGGATGAGACGGGTGTCTTTGTACATGTAGCCGATCACGATCAGAAATTAGTTGGGAACTTGGGATCTTTGTTAGAAACCATGTCCTGTGTGAGGCGAAGTCTATCGGTTGTAATGGAATGTGCAATTCGATTGTTGCTGAATGACGAGACAAATGTATTGCAATTGTCTTTTCTATTGAAGAATGTGACCCTGAAAGGAACTAGCACAAGAACTTCTCCCTATGCCTAGAATGGATCATACAAAAAAAAATATGGCTAGAATGGACATTTTTGTACTCTGACTTGAGCCATAAATAAAAAACTTGCATGATAAACTGTCTTTGTTACACGTACTTTTATTTATTTTGTTTCTATTAAGAACAGTCATTTCTCAGTATAACACTGCAGTATTGAATTCGAGTAGTGTTTTTCTATAACAATAGCTCTATTCACATGGTACCACCCACACACTAAATCGAGAAAGTGTAATAAGAAATATCTATCAAGCAAGAGATGTCATGTAGATCCAAGAAAAAAGGAAGCTGAACAATCGTTGATGAACCTGTCAAGTGAATACATGCTTTCTGTCGCATGTAGTAGATGACTAACAACTCAGCATTTTATACTAACAGTCCAAGATCTCTTTTTCCTATTTGAGTAAGAGTAAGAGGGGAGGAAATGAGGGCAATAATGGAGAACAATCATTGAACTCTGTTTCAACTCTAGGCTAAACACTTTCTGACATGGATCCTTTTTGTTGTAATTGTTAGCATAGAGTAAGGACATGAATACTAGGCAACGTTGTTAAACAATGATAGAAGTCTCCCCCCCTCCATCTGCTAATGACTTCTTTTTTTTAATTCAACAAAGAGTTAACTTATATTAGAAAGGTAAAAACAAGCCATTCTTTTTTCCTTGTACACAATCCACTTGAATTAGGGTTCTTCCCCAGCCTGTGTTTGTACTTTATAAGCGGGATTTGTAATTGATTTGTTTTCACCATCTCTGTTATTCGTGTAAAGTGGGACACAGAGCGTATCTTCTCTAGTTCCATTGATAAGAATATGGAAACTGGTGTTATTTATGCTGGACAAACCATTTGAGAATGAGCATTTGACCAGTTACTTAATATGGGAAAATGAAGGTATAAAACTTTTTATTTACTTTTGAACAGCCATTTTAAGACACCCAAAAGAAGTCTTCGATTTGAGTGATAAAGGCTACTTCTAATGTTGACGATCGAAAACAAGAAAAACCCTCTTCGTTCGATCTTTGTTCTACAACCGATGCTTCTTCGTGCTCAGTAATAATTACTGCATTGGTGTTGAAATCCAAATGCCATGCTTTGACTGGTCTCCTTTTGACTTCTTTCAGTACCAGAACATGCCGATGTAACTGACGAGGACATCTCAATGTAAGCAATCTTACAGATGTCGGAAGCTGTATCGAGAGTCTCTTGACTGAGAATAACGTTAATGTGAGTTCATGGAGTGACGGATACCCTTGTTCGATCTCTCTATAGAACCGGTTCTCCAAATCGACTCTACCTAATTTAAGACTCTTCATGTTATAATTGGGCAGAACTAACGGATCCGGCTCCAGGTTTTGACAATCAGCAATATGAAGATGGGTGAGTTGGGGACAGAGGTCGTTTATTTTCTGGAAGCTGATCATGGGCTGGTACCGGTCACAGTGGATTTTCAACATATCAATATAATCACCAATCTTTTCGAGCTTCTTGTAGATGGCATTGGGCGGTTGAGGTGTACTGGGTATAATCACCACTACTGTTCTGATGCCTTCGTTCTTATCATACACCAAGGATGTCTTGTAACAAGCGTTTGCAGGTGACAAAAAGTGTATTCTGTTGATGGTATCAGGTACAGGGTATTTTAGGAACTGCTGATAATAGATCCAGTAGTTATTGTATACTTCACTGTCTCGATTGAACTTGATCGTGTAGCTCTGAAGTGTCTTTAGAGGCATGATCTGGGTGAAGAAGGGGCCTGGGTTTTCTGTATAATCATCTTCGAACTCCACTACCAGATGTGTCAGAGAGGTGAACTTTCGTCTAATGTAATACGCATATTCAAGATCAACTGTGGAGAGTACCAGAGTCAGGCTCTTTAGTTGTGGAAAAGGTGTATCCGATATGTTCTGATTATTCATTTTGTAACCACAGTAATTCAAGCGTGTAAGAGTGGGACAATGGCTGACTAGTGTGTCAAAAAAAGGGCTGTCTATAAACCGAGGCGGTACTTGGGCATCCATTTCAGCCAATCGAGGAAATGACTGGAGAAAGGTCGTGACTTTAATGAGTGTGTATCTGTTAAATAATTCTTGAAGTGTTCTCAGATTAAGGTAAGTCAAACTGGCTCTGAATTTGTAATAACATTTCATGAGCAATCTTCCCGTATTCTCACATACACGAGCACGTCGAAAGGTTATTTTCTTGAGTGATTTCAGAACAGGTACTCGGTTTGCTAGTAAGCATTGGAGTGGGTAGTCATCATTTGGCAATCTCAAGATCTCTATGTTGGGGAAATACTGGAGTGCATCTACAGGTGTCTTGATCTCGTTTGTATGGTCTGATGGTCCATCGGTATAGTATAAGTGTCTAAAACTGAATTCTTTCACATAATACCCAGCCTCTATACTTCTTGGATAGAATCTCATTGAATTGATGAATAACATGTGTTGGCGGTCATCTTTGAGACTGACATTGGTATAGAGAAAGGGAATGATCATATTGTACCAGTAGCGATTGACAGTTGAGCAGTGGTAATAGTCAAGAGGGTCGAGATGATCAATGATGAGCTCAAATATCTCAATAGGGGGTTGTTCCATATTAGGAGAAAGAAGAAGAGAAGAAAAGAAGAAGATGGCTACAGAACAGAAGATGGAAGCAGACCCATATAATCGCGTGATTTTGTATTTAGGATGCCCTGCGAAATAGAATACATCGGGTTACAAACGGTGAGTGTCTAGATAGGAAAGATCTTGGAAGGATTGCCATCCTATGAGAGAATGTACTATCCTTTTCATAATAAGAAACAGGTCTTTTTTTCTTCTTTGCTTTATAAGTGCTTGAATCTATGCAACATTGATACACTAGTTCAACTAGTGTTTCTTGCCCACAGATAGAGTCCTTGTCGGCTAATTAGCATCTTGCCAATACAGTGATATTCTAATGAAGTTACACTCGATTCCTTATATATTAAACGCATCTTTAATGTCATTGGTTATTGCCCTCTGGTAACATCTCATTTATTCCCATTAACAAATCTTGTCAATTTGAATAATAATTTTACCTCAGTCAGATGGTTTTCTAACCCACTTGAACAGTTGAACATCAAATAATGACTCGATCAAAGGTCTATTTCGAGGCCAGTTTACGATGTAAATCTATAAGAATTGGTTTTTTCTTCCATGAATTCTATTTTATAGATATCTTAAAGTTAAATTCTATAAATAATACATCACACCCTACCTTTTCTTGTCTAACAGTATTTGGTTACAATGTAGTAAATGTATTAAGATGGGCCCAAATTCAATATTAGGAATGCCGTACCCTGGCCTTGGGTCTCTGGACGATCCGGTTGTTATGGCATTGGAATGACCAATAGGAGTCATCTATAAATTGGCGTTAGTCCCAAATAAGGTGCTGTCTTCCCTTCGATAACCAGTGTTCTCCCAAGATACTCTTCATCTGTTTGAAATAAATGGACTGCAAATCTGTCAACTAAAATTACCAAATAAGGAAATAGCAGGGTTTTTTTTTATTAGAATGGGGAAATGTTTCTTTCTACTATAATTAGAGAACCGTCTTATCCATAAAAGGGAACTTCCGTGTGGTGAAAAAAAAAAGATTTGTTCCTATGGTTCCCTCCATTTTCACCCATCTTTTTATCTTTTACTGAATTTGATGACTCTCGGAGTTATGGTTCATTGTACCTTCAAGCCCCCCCCCTCCTCCTTTTCACTTGTTATCAGATAGATAAGAAATCCAGTTACATATTTTCACAGAAATGAACAAATAGCACAAATAAGGATGTGTCACTTCACTGTAGTTATTTTTATTTAGTTATACAGACACTTTCTACTGTTGTTGACTTGAATAAGAAGAGTGGATTGACAGATAAGATCTGCTTCACCAAGAATATGTCTCTGTGTTCTGTCACCACCATTCCTTCAGATTCATGATTATAATGCCATGACCGTATTGAAACACCATCTACTTCTTTCACCACCAAGATATTGCTGAGTTCATCATAACTGAAAATGGCTAATGATATTAACCCTGTTTCTGGAAGCTGCAACTGATAGATCTTACCAGCGGCATAGTTATGATCAGAACTGATACTGGCCACAGAGAGAGTCAGTCTTCGCAACATTGGATAGGCTTGTTCCATTTCCCTGAAGATGGCGAGACTGAATGTACATTGGTATAGAGTCAAGTTATGGAGATTATGATTGGGACGAGCCACTCTATTTGATTTGGTCAGTTTATGGCCAAACAAGGACAGTTTCGAGAGTACAGGGCACATCTCGTTGGTTCGTTCGATGGTGATAGATGATCCATAGTATCTGTCTTCTATCTTCAGTTCATCCAGCCGGTGACCGATCTCTTTCAGATAGAGTTCATAGGATATGGCAGCGTGTCTCTGGACAGATAGATTCGACTTGATTGTTCTGATTCCTGTGAATGGGCACTTTGAGAAAGAGAGTATGGATGAACCATAAGCACTATTGTTGAGTGTGAATGAAGCCTTGGTGATGGCATGTTCCTGTAAGTAATGGGAGAGAAAACAAGCGTGTTTCCAGAATGTATTCATGATGCTCTCACTGTATCTAGGTATCTGTAATCGAAGGTTTCTTAGTGCTTCTATCTGCATCAATTCAGTGATGACTACACATTCATCATCCACTGTACCGAATGCATTCAGTGTGAGATGATCAAGATAGGTGAAACTGTTCTTGATGTAGAAGACGTCCTGTAAGTAGAGACTGTTGACAGTTATATCTAGTTGTCTTATTAATCGATACTTAATATCTATTTCACTGCCACAGTTCAAGGTGTTCAATGAATCACATGCGTACTGCATTCGTGTGAGTGTGGGACAGTGACTTAGAATATTGTTTAGCATTGGGCTATCTTCAAAGGTATCAAGAGGTATTTCTATATACAAGCTCTTCAAGTGGGGGAATGATTCGAGGTATGTGATGAATGAGTCTGGAGTATAGGCTGATATGATACTAGTCAGACTATCTAGTTTCATACAAGTCAACTGTGATCTGTACTTATAGTAACAGTCCATGATGTTATACTTGAAATCGATATCATAACTCCAAGGATAGAGGTGAAGTACCTGTAGTTTATTCATCCCCGGTAGTCGAGGGTTCATCAGTGCCTGGATGATATCTACTTTATAGTCAACCGATAGATGTTCGATATTTGGATAGAACAACAACGCATCGATAAAGTCAACTCCATTCTCGAATCTGATATTGAACTTATCAGCAGACGATAGATAGGACATATCGAGATGTTTGACGAAGTTTCCAGCTTCCATACATCTTGAATAGATAGTCGTTGACTCCAGGAATAGCTTCAGGTGATATTTACTCTTTGGTTTGATTACAGCATACAGCAGCCGAATGAATATAGCGTACCAATATTTGTTGACTCTTAAGCATCTATGGAAGTCATTAAAGTCGAGTTGCTCAGCTACAAGTTGTATTAATTCAGCAGATAGATGTTCCATACGGATAAATAATTTAATAGGGAAGAAAGGGAAAAACAACAGCTGCAATAAAAAATAAAAATAAGATTGAACCTTATTAACGAAAAAAAATATTAAAATATTAAAATTAAAATCAACGTCGTCTAAATCAAACAGTCAGTGTTCAATTAAATTCCTTAGACCATCTTATCCAAATAAGCAACACCCTACACTAGTCAGAAACAGTGATTTGTTCTATCCTCGATGTGTGTCGTTGGACCTTAAAAAGTATAAGCTGCCAGGACATCTCAGATTTAAGATCAATACCGAAGTTCTCGGGCTAGTTCTTTACTTCTTCATCCATGATATATACAAGATGAATGATTTACAGGGAGAAGAGTACAGGCAGGTAGGAGAGTAATCTAAGGATAATGTAATGAGCAGTAACATGATCCGTGACACTGATTGTGTGTATGATCTATGAACTTTTCAACTGAGTACCTACTATCTTTCGACTGAAACCATACCATCTATCATCAGGAACCATACCATCTATCATCAGGGACCATACCATCGATCAACGGGGACCATAATATCGTCCATCAAAGTTTATACCATCTTTCAACGGGGACCATACCATTTTCTATCAAAGTCTAAACTATCTTTCGACTGGAAATATACCTTCTTTCAACCGGGACCATATCTTCTTCCATCAAAGTTCAAACCATCTTTCAACAGAAACAATATCATCTTCCATCAAAGTTTATACCATCTTTTAGCAGGATATATAACATCCTTCAACAGTGATCACATCTGGTTTTATAGAGTGGATAAAATAAGATTATATACACTCATGATCAGGGATTATTGTTATTTGCCCATGCCTTTTTATTTTATAAACTCATCTAGTGCAATGACATGCAATGACACTATAAATGATAGGGTAGGCCATTAGTTGGTAAGAAGAACACGCGATATTACCAATAAGACAAGGAGAAGATATCATTACTCAGTGATAGTCCGATATTACCTTCTCTACACTCCATTTCTTGCTTACAAACTGATGATAAATTCTCACAGACAGATGATAATCATTTGCTAGAATGAGAAGTGATGTAATTTGTATTCCTTCTGTTTAAGTATAGAGTGTAATTAACTCATTTCACAAAAAGGTGAAAACAATTAAGAGATCGTGCTTTTCATAAGAAACAAGAAGTGTAGAGTATTCATACACTTCTGTAAACAACACTTCTTTATTTACCATTTTATAACACGTCTTGTATTGTGTATGTATTGTGTGAAATATCGCATTATTCATTCAATGTAATAAAGATTATTTACTACTTTATTACTCTTGTAAACGCTACTCAATAAAATGAGGGAAGATAAAAAAGTGTGTATCGAATCCGTTTGTTATTCTTATGTCAATAGTGGATACTGGGTTGGATATAAATGTATATTAAAACCATTGTGATTCCAAAGTGATCTTGGAAGTATTAATTGCAACCTATCTCTTCGTTCTATGTTTATTAAGTGTTACCATTACCATCATCAATTAATGAGTTATATAAACAGTTACTCACTATTATATATATTAATAAGTCCGAGAAGATTACTGTAAGGATATTTTATACAGTATATCATTGTTTATTATATACTGAATTCAGTCATTGCGTCACATAACTATGTCCAAGTACATATCTATTAACAATGAATGTAGAGAGAATCATACAGGGAGTCCTAAGGGTATTCTCAATGAAGAAAAAAAAGTAATTATATACCAAAAATCAAGAGCCAGTTATCACCCTTCTGAATACAATGTCTTTTTCTCAGTTAATTGGGGTAGAAGTACACCACTTTCACCCTTACTTGCCAAGATATTTTAGTGAATAAAAATAACTATTTGAATCTAACAATCCAGCTCATCTGATAATGAAATAAAGTGTCTATGAGGTGACAGATCGAAAATGGTAATAATTCTGATCCCGATT
The DNA here is from genome assembly GCA_025528865.1 of Pilobolus umbonatus. Taxonomy (NCBI): domain Eukaryota; kingdom Fungi; phylum Mucoromycota; class Mucoromycetes; order Mucorales; family Pilobolaceae; genus Pilobolus; species Pilobolus umbonatus. Next base: position 167,559 of record JAIXMH010000044.1, read on the forward strand.
CATTTGTAAGGGTAAGCTCTTTGAGTGATTATAGAGAAGCCCAGTAAGCATTAGTATTTTTCTGTTTCTTGTGTATCTTATAATGGGGTAATTATATTTTTTATTGGCCCCACCCCTGAAACGCCCTAATAACTCATCTTCCTATTGTGTCTTTGTATGTTGCATATGTCAATGAGGTGGAAAAGCTAGACTCTCTCCTCTTCATTTCTATTCGGAGTTCGCCTATTGAATCAAGATCGAATCATTTGAATGCATTATTGTTCTTAAATGGTAAGCCATCTATTTATAACGCTCTTTCGTTCTCTGATATCTTATAGCTTATAATTTACAATTCCTTTACTCAGTTCATCCACTGGTACTCAAGTTATTTTATTGAGCTCACTCACTCTAAACCCTTATTGTCACTCCATTGCCAATGCCACCAGTTTACCCATATGTCCACTCCAGTTTACCCATACGCCCACTACAGTTTACCCACTCCCATCTCTCTACTACTCTTCAAACTTTATCTGAGTTCATGTATATTATTACAAGGCCGCTTACCATTACTTGATTATGCATTGGATACCGAATACCAGGAACTGCATTTCACCTGATCACAAACAGTAAATGAACTGATTGATAGGCTGACTAGATCGTTGAATATTCTAGACTACGCAGATACAGATCGATAACCCAAATTTGAATCTTCACATTCAAAGACCTCCAAAAGAGATGACTAATATACTTTAGATTTCATTTTTATGAACAAAGAGACCTTTTAACTGGATGAAACGTGTTTATAGGTCATTTGACTGTTGAAATCGCAGTGTCAATAGAAAATGAAAGAACATTCTTGATAATTCAATAACGGCATGCTTCTAATTCCACCAATCATCTTATTATCACTGCCATCTCTTCCAATGGGGTATACGGCAATATTGTACCATTCAACATTTGCACCCACACTCTTTTCTGCTTGTGTTCATTATTCATACTCGATGAAGTTGAAGTTGTTTCCCTCTTGTATTTTCACTTCTCCAATTATACCATGACAAGAATATTGGGTGATGATGACTAGGAAGAAGTACTTTTTTCTATCCATTTATAGCAACACTTCTTATTGTTATACTAGTACTCATGATACAGGGTATGTGAAAATAGGCATTATACATCCAGCAGATGCTCTATCGAATTTATAGGTCTTCTGACATGCAAGGAATAGAGACATTACTCCCCGTCAGTGCTATGCTATTATCTCAGCTGTTGATAAGATCCTGAGACTATCATCGTATGCCACCCAATGTCCTTCTTTCATGTACACACTGAGTGTCATGAGTTTATATCATTGAATAGGAATATGGATTATTGGGATGAAGGAACATTCATCCATGTTGTGACAAACAGTGAGATGCAGAACACCTATGGTGTGTGTATCTCCACATTTGCCACTCATGACTTCACTTCGTCTTTTATACCTTTTTTTTTCTATGGAGGTACACGCATGAATTCATGCACTGACATTTCACAACAAAAAAAGGGGCCTGAAGCCAGAACCCTATACTAGATTAATTGCCCAATATGGTATATATACTATATTTTATCGTGTTATCCTCATCAGTGAATACTATCAACATCGATAGAAGTAGCTAATACCGTAAGACTATTAATAGCAGTATGATGCTATACTATGCATGTAGGCAACCAGATCAACTCACTGTTTCTATATAAATAGAGTTCATTTGAGCATACTTCATCTCTTTACTTCCTTATTATTCTATGACCATGAAACTCGTCTCTTCTTTAGCCATCTCAGTTGTCTCATTGACTGTATCAGTTATTGCTGGGAATTATCAGGAAATGCTATGACGGGATGCTAAGCATATTGGGGTGGAGAACGTGTCACCTGAAAGAATGCAATCTGTACTTGCGAAATCCCAATATTCCTCTTAAGAAGCTTGCTAATCCTATAGCCAAAAGCCTGAAGTCTCGCAAGATCAACGGTGCCAAAAAGAAAGCCCAGTAGGGGCAAGAAGGTTCCCGGTGTACCCAAACATCCCAAGCTCAGGCCAGTTGTAGAAGAGGAATTGCCTGCCATAGCATCCGACGTTGCTCTTCCTGAATGGCTGATGTAGACTGATTTAAGATTGAAGTACAACCATTATACCTGCCTTTCATCCCTTCAAAATAGTAGATGGCAGATGTTATCCATTCATATATGAAGTATTCTCCTTATTGATATGCCTTGTTTATTATGTGTTTCTCCATTGGTTGATACACACCAGTTAAAGTAGAGAGAGAAGTGGTTGTTGAAATGTCATATTGTACCTTCAGACTTTCATCCATGAGATTGGTTAGAGAGTGAATCATTGAGCACTCTGCGTGTATTCAGGCTGATCAAAGACATGCTGTCAGTTTTATAATACAAAGTCACAAGTCCATTGAGCATATTGGAAGGGTAAGATCTATAAGCAAATATCAATCACTTCAGTTCCATTTGATGGAGTTTCTTTATTCAATATGTTATACCACCTTCACACAGTCTAGCACAACCCAATTCATCTTCCAATGGGATTTGACTACAGTTACTGCCCGTGATCTGATACTCTAATTCATACAGACTACTCCCAATGACATTACGCTCATTAAATATGAAAGAAGGTTCCTATAGTTAAATATCCAATATCATAAATCTGAAATGATTACAGTATATGTGAGTTAACTGACAGATCTAGTGGATATGATGACTACTTTACTTGATAACTATTCTACTGTGTACGGCTGTAATAGTCGAACATGGTAAATAGTGTCAGTTGACAGAGTAAGAGATTGATTGTCGAAGGCTCTGCTCATTCACTGCAGAACAATAAGCAAGAATCTGGTTGATGTTGACTGATTAGGATATCAGCCCTTTCTTTCTGTTGACAGAGAATCTTCCCTTTGACTTGGGAATGACTTGTTTAATCTTGGGAATCATCCCTTCTCTTCATAAATATCATATATATTCAATCTGTAGTAAATACACAAGGAGATATTTAGACACTGGAAATTAGAGATGGCAGTAAATCCACAGATGAGTCATTGATTGGGTTTGAATTATTGGAGTGAATATAAAGACCTTCATCTGCCCTTTCTTCTCGGTAGCATATTCACTCACTACTATAACTGGAGGATGGTATCTTGGCAACAACAATATGGTCTACTGATATGCAGTGTTATCTATTTTTACCCTACTCAACCCAATAGAAGAAGCCTCTATTACTCTTTATAGCAGTAGAGGGCACACTCTCTACTATGAAACACCTCTCAGATAGTAGTCACTGTATCCAACAATATGAAGAGTGTATAATTTATTAAGTGTGATAAATCAAGAATATGAGGTGGAAGGTACTGTTTATGCACCAGCCATGAATTGATTTTATTTGTGTGTCATACTTGATCATTGATATTTATGTGCTTGGATAAAGTAAGTAAATATGAATACCAATAATAAGGGGTAGAGTATCTGTTACTGATGCACTGTGTATTTATATAGTCAAGTAGAAGAGTATGTGCCTTGTGAAATAGACCCGTGTGTGCCTTGTCAGACAGTAGTACATTTGTGCCGCCTTGTATTGAAGACATCACCAAGTCCAGTGGGTGTATGATCGTCTAGAGAATAGAAATGCGTCATTAGATGAGGAGAGAATGTTTATCTTTTCTCAAGTGACTATACCATTATCCTGCATGTCAAATTACTGCATCAAGCAAGGGATCCATTCTGCCAGTCGAGGAATCTACAGTCACTAGAAGCACAGGTGCATCTTGTAATTAGGGCACTGATAACTGTATAAGCAGTAGAGATACTTACTTGCTCTCTAGTAATCTTGTATTTGCCACTCACGATGAAAGACCTGTCACTAAACTAAGAAAAAAAGAAGAAAATGTAGAGATTAGGTGATATGGGATATTATAGTTACCTATGCCCAGTGCATATTCGATGACCAAACAACAAGTGGAATAACAGCAGGACATGGTAGCGTCATTTTGACCAGCAATACACATGCTTCGGCATGAGAATATAGAGATGAAATGGCATATGAACAACAAAACACTTGTTTCATTCAATGTACATCTTGATTAAGAGAAGATTCCATGTGTGGCCAATTAGAAATGTCTCTGTGTGTTCCAAGTAGATATGTGCTGACCCTCTCCAAGTAGAAAGATGTGTTTGATTTCACAGAAGAGTTGACTTTGAACTCCCAAGTAGATGAGTTCTTGCCCCCAAGTAAAGATGATCTTGTCCCTAGTAGAGATGTTTTTGCCGTCAAGTAGAGATGCTCTTGACACCATGTAGAGATGTTTTTGTCCCCATGTAGAGAGATAACGAGAGAAGGATGTTCTTGCTAAAAGATGAGAGATACAGATGTTATGCCATGTAGAGAGATACAGATGTTGGGCCATGTAGAAAGATTCAGATGTTATGCCGTGTAGAAGGATAAAGATGTACTTGCCCAAAGTAGAAGAGATACAGATGTTATGCCATGTAGAAAGATACAGATGTTATGCCATGTAGAGAGATACAGATGTTATGCCATGTAGAGAGATACAAATGTTATGCCATGTAGAGAGATACAGATGTTATGCCATGTAGAGAGATACAGATGTTATGCCATGTAGAGAGATACAGATGTTATGCCATGTAGAGAGATAGAGATGTTATGCCATGTAGAGAGATACAGATGTTATGCCATGTAGAGAGATACAGATGTTATGCCATGTAGAGAGATAGAGATGTTATGCCATGTAGAGAGATACAGATGTTATGCCATGTAGAGAGATACAGATGTTATGCCATGTAGAGAGATAGAGATGTTATGCCGCGTAGAAAGATAGAGATGTTATGCCACGTAGAGAGATACAGATGTTATGCCATGTAGAGAGATACAGATGTTATGCCATCTAGAGAGATACAGATGTTATGCCATGTAGAGAGATACAGATGTTATGCCATGTAGAAAGATAGAGATGTTATGCCGCGTAGAAAGATACAGATGTTATGCCATGTAGAGAGATATAGATGTTCTTGCCCAATGTAGAAGAGATACAGATGTTATGCCATATAGAGAGATACAGAATGATAGTGTTCTATAAAATGGATAAAATGTAAGTATTATATTCAGTATATTTATGATGAATATCTAAAAGGCTCTTACCATTATTACTTCCTGCAGTAGAAAGACCATCAAATATCAGATGGATGATACAGTTCATGCTTGAGTGATTATTCCCATATGAGAATATGTGGCATACAAGAGACAGCTTGATATCTTGAGCAGTGTGTGCTATCTTTGGGCATATAAAAAACCAACCAGCCTCCACCAACCAACCAACCAAAAGAGGCATAAGGGCATATGGGCATATGGGCATAAAGGAGCCAACCTACCTCCACCAACCAACCAACCATAACAAAATACCATCCTCCAATACCTAGGCGGGCTCCGAGTATTGTCCGGTATGAAAAAAGTGAAAGGAAGAAAAATTGACCAACACCTGGGTGGGAACCAGATGCCAGCCAAAAAAGAAAAAAAAGAAAAAGAAAAAGACCAGTTAATACCTAGGTGGGAACTAGATACTAACCGGCAAAAGGAAAAAAAAGAAAAAGAAAGGAACGGCAATGGGCACAACAAGTGGCAAGAAAAGGAGCGGCAAGGAACAAACGAGCGGAATGGGGGACTTACTATAATTATAAAGAGAGAGATGAGATTCCTTTATGATGATAAACATATAAATATGATAGTTACCATGGTGATTAGAAATCTATATCCATGTAGTCCACATTGACCTCCCATTCATCAACGTCCATGGGGTCATATAACTCCATGGGATCGTCAATGAACTGGGAGTAGTAAGAGGGAGAGGGAGGGGGCGACATGTCCATGTCCATGTCTACAATAATAATAAAAAGTGTTTGAGTTTTCTTTCTACTATTCTGTCATTCATACATTACCTTCATAGTCGTATGGAACCTCCTCAAAGATGGGAGGAAGGAGGAAGAAGAATGGGATATCATCCTGCTGTTGAAGAGGGCGAGAGATGGGTGAAATGTGTTCAACCTGCTGTTGAAGAGGCTGAATTAACGGTGAGACTGCAGTGTTAAAAGAAATCGGCAGCCCCCAGTCCTGGGGATGGAGCTGGGGTGTGGTGAGGGGAGTACGGGGGGGAGTAGAAAGTTGGGGTACCAACATCATCTAGATCGGATAGTTGAGATCTAGACGATGTGGTAGAGCCCGAAAAGTTGTTGATGGATGAATTATAGCTGTGTAAAGACATTATTAAATTCTGAGAAGGAGAAAAGAAAGGGAAAAAAGGGGAAAAAAGAGAGAATGGGATGAGTGGGTTATATGTTATGAGCATAACTGTGGGATGAATAAAGTGTTAGTGTTTCAGAGCATACATGGCGTACTGATCACCATAAATAGAAATAAGGAGTGAATCTCTATTACTGGGAGCACTCTACTAAAACTGTTCAAGTGTCAATAAATGGATGACATCAAGGTAGGTGCAGGTAAATACTGTAAAACATGTCATTGTATGTCATTCATCTTGCATGCATATGGGATAACAATAAAGAAGATGAAAGGGGGAAATAAGATTAAATTGGGTAACCTTATCACATGAAGATTAAACCCAGTTCGGAAAACGGACTCCATGACACTTCTGTAGTGAAATGGGTTATGATTGGCACTTTACTCACAACGGATGGGGGATAATAGAGTAGATGATTGTATAATAGATGGGTAGAGGGAATAAAGGATTGGGTCACTTGGTGTTTATGGAATAATTGCCAGATAAGGAAATGATAACGTCAAGTAAAGAGTGGTATAGTCAACATGAATAGGGCAATTGAATGACAATAGGGACTACTCCATGTAAATAGAAGTAGGAAGTGGTGTCATTATACTCATGAAGGATGCTCTCAAAAGGATTCACACTCATAAACTCTATTTTACTCCGACATGATTAAAGATACACAAAGACATAAGGGGGATTCTATTCAGTCCAGAACACTGTTCATCACTTGTATAGATTAATGAGAACACACCAGCAACTTGGATAGGTGGAAGCACTATAGACAATTCAGAAGGGGTGCATATTACGATCAGTGAATGAAGGGTATACATATTCACTGCTTTAATGTCTCTAATGAGGGTATACTCCTACTTGTATCAACCTCAGCATAGCTTGCTATTGTTTGTATGTGTCAACATCACTTGAATATGACCAGCCTGATACTATTGGGATAACAGAGGAATATACACACAGTTGAACATGTGCATTGGGCAAGTTGTAATTAGCAGTGTCAGTCTAATGACAGGTGAATGAGAAGACACTTGAGTGACAGTTACAAGAACATATCACAATTGACTCCTTAGTTTTCCAACAAGATCCCGAGGTATAATACATTACTCAAGTCACTGTTATAAATATTGGCATACAACGTTCAACCAGATAATATGCAGTATATTCATTAGAGGCAGGTACCAAATGTGTATTGATATATGAGAGATTTCCAGAGCCTAATCCTGCTATATTCAAGCGGTAACGGCATTCTTGGCACATTCCCTCGTTATGCTTGCTTAAAAATCCATGTAGATCCATTGACTGTGAAGATAAATTAGGGATAAGCATGGGATGTGAAGGGATATTTGGAGCCATTGATGCTTACATCAATCAGGCTTTAACTAATGCATAGTGATTAATATAGTCATAACTGATACAAGGCAATTATCCTTCTCAAAAAGAGTAAAGAATTGAACTCTATAATATCATAAACTATTTACCAGTAACAGCCCCTCATCCAGCCATTTCATTCCACTGAACTGAAGTGTCACTCATCTCACATACCCAGTAATAACACTTATCCACCATTCACAATGTAGAATAATCAACCCTTTCTTATCTAGTCACTACCTATGTTGAGTCGATCCTTACCTCTATTCACCCATCTGATGATTTCACATTCACCGCACTTATTTATCCTTGTTCTAGTAAATATTGGAGTGAGTTCGACAAGGACATTCGGTTGACAGAGTAGGTGGAGGGTCTGGTATATTATTCCTTGTTTCCATTGCCACCCAATCTGTTCATGAAGAAGTATATCCCACTGGTTTCAGCCATTGTCACTATTCCATACACAAGGAATTCTGGGTACTGTGAGCACCCAATACAGGTTGTCTCTACTTGATCCGTCACCTATCACTGCATAGTCGTAACTGATCTATTGCTTTAACAAGAGATGGGTTATCCAACCCATTATGTCTATGCATCATTGTCATAGATCTGACACTGGTGGTAACAGGATGATGTTGAGAATGTCAGTTGTACCACGGTTATCTGTATCCATATCTGTATCCATGGTGATTATTGTATAAATTGTTGACATAAAAACCATCTTCTGGTTACTGTGATAGTTCGTAGTTAAGGAAAGAAAGACAAGCATATTGATTTATCCTGAGGATGAGGGAACACTGAAATTTCATCTCAGCCATTTCATTCGGGGTTCCCCACTGATGGAAGATCCTTGAAGTGTATAACATACTGTTCATACTATTTCTGGCACAATCTACTGAGTCAAGAAAGGCAATTGTTTATTTCTTCATTCACTCTGAGCTGTATGTATGCTTGGAGATGTATTTACTGGCAAATATTAAGTAACCTTGTCTATCTTTTACCCATAACTTATTTGAATATTCTTTGACATCCTATTCTTCTGTGCAAGATAGAAAAAGATCAGAAAAAAACCCGAACAATAAAGAAGTGCATAGAAGATTTGTTTATGATGGTGATTGTCATATAGGCATCCAAGAACATAACAGCTACGGATATCCCATTAGCAGACCGCAGTAGTATTGGTCAGCTACAGAGGAAATAATTCGAGGTTGATTGCATACTCTGCGCAAGGCATGCTTCATTACTATAATTGGTATTTCTACTTGTACTACAAGCACCCGTACTATTAAAACTAGTTTGCTAATTAAATTGAAGTATATTCTTATATTCTCTATCAATTTATTATGGATCGATTGCCTGCTGAAATATTAAGCAAAGTGCTTATACACCTTAACACCACTGATATCTTCAGCTGCATGAATGCCAGCAAATACTGGTTTAATGTATTTACTCCTGTTTACTATTCCAGTATTAAGCCAGCCACTAAGTACCAGCTTCAGTTATTTTTGGGTTCAATGACACGACATTCAAAATATGTGGAATATAGACACTATATAAAGGAACTTGATCTCACACATGCAAACAATCCCTATGAATACAATATCATAATCAACAACCAGCATTTTGTTGTTTATATTCTCTCTTGCTGTTCCAATCTAGAACGTTTGACAATAGCTTATCACCCTGAGATTGTGAAAGGTCTTGTAGAAACCGTTATGCCTTTTATCAATCATCTCAAGTATCTCTCAATAGAAAGTGCATTTCTGAACTTTGAAAAAGGAAAGGCTATCACTGACTGCTATTATAAATATGGATCCAAACTAACCTTTCACAACCTTGTACCTTTTACTGAGGTACTTAATCGGTGGAAACCAGACCAATTATCAACCTATCTCCAAGCATTTCATTCGTTGACTGATCTATATATCACAGTACCTGTTTCACTAAGACTTAGCCCTGTATTTGACATCTTGTTTTCGGCCTGTCCTTATCTTCGAAATGTGAACTTCTGTGGCTTCGGATTGAATGGCCCTATAAATGATACCATGACCTATCCACAGCTAGAAACTTTACATTTAGAAATGGATTTTATTGATGTTCAGTATATTCATTATATTAAGCGTAAATTCATATGTCTTTCCGACTTGTCATTGATCTTTTCTGATGGCCTAGAAAGTGATGTGGAACCTCTAATTCATGGTATCTTTTCCATCAGACCAATCAAGGTTTTCCGAGTAAAGGCTAGAACTCAGCATAATATTCTCTTTTGGCAATGTGCGAAAATGTTCTTGACGTTCCCTTTGGTGAATGCTCCCAATAAGATTGCAATAAAACGGGTGAAAGGCGGTGATAATAGATCAACACTCATTTATGACAAGGCCATACAAACCAGAACAATAGTAACTGAACCACCCAACTTTTACGATGAGAATATAAATCATGATAGGAAAAAATTGGAAGAACTTGGTGCACATTTTGATATTATGGAGCTCCATAGTTACTACACTCTTTTTGGATTTGATCATCACGGGTTTAACCAGGTGTACTCCAGACTCTCTGAAATCTACCTGTCAAATGATACAGAATTATCATATAATCCAGGGATTGATCCTAACTATACTGTAAAATCACTTACATTAGACAGATTCAAGCTCAAGCATTCCTTATTTGAAGATATTACACTCGAATATCCCTTGCTCCAAAATCTAGTATTACTGCTGAACCAAAAGACGATCAATAGCACAAAAGTTGGTAGTACATTCCAGCTTCCAGAAACTGGAATGAAGTCACTAACAATCAATTGCCCTTTTAATCTACAGAAGAACATGGTGGTACTCAAATACGAGGGCGATATTATAGTCAAGGCATGGTTTTATAATTATAGAGATAGAAAAACAAATATTACTAAGCATAAAGAAGCATCGGCTATACTTCAAATGCCCAAGGCAGAGAAGGCCTTTTTCTTTAAGTCTTCTACAATAGAAGATGTCACTTTTGTTTGCCAACAAATAAACCCTCAGTCAGTCAATATATCACTTGATAAGTAACATATTGACTGATAATTGTATTTGAACACTTCTATTACAATAGGAAGCCCTATGGCTAGATGTATCAGCCCAGACACACTTGATATAAATATATCAAGTAAATTGCACCTATGAATTTATGCTACCAAGGTCAATGATCATTCGATAATGAAAAAGAGATTACATTCAGAATAACCAACAGACTCTATCTTCCATTAATACCTTTATGAAGACTGAGATATTGTGTAGTTACAAAAGTTAATGGCAATTGTTCTTACAGTGACAATTCACTATACTCAAGAAACTATTAGTCAGGACATAGTGGAGAATAGACTGTACATATGGAAACAAAATAATAACTATCCAACTCTTCTTCACGTCTCCTTCAACGCCTTCCTCCTTCATCTTCTCCATCTCATTCTTCAACTTCCTGCTCTCTCTCTCTCTCTTTCTCTAGCTTCTCATCCTGCCTCATCAACTCCTCTATAAGTTGAGATTAATTCTTGTTCTCTCTATTAAACAATGATATGTTAATGAACATTCAAAAGCCTCATAATTAGTTATAATTACGGCTGTTGCCAAGTCTCATTGAGTTGGTGCTGGTGCTGTGTTCTCATCCACCTATTTTGAATCAACAGCACCACCTCTTCAAAGATCAAGAACCAGAAAACAGACTTGAACAAGGTACCTTCTACCAGAAGACAAAAAAAGTGTATTTCTATTGCTTTACACTTTGGAAGATAGAAGCACAAAAGCAGGCAGATTCATACATTTGTCGATTGACTCCAATCATCCAGTTGAGTGATATGAATAGCCAGTGGGATTCCTTATATAGACAAAGAAGTATGTAGGCATTAACACGGGAAGATGATACTTGGAGGGTGTATATTATGCACTCTTGTTGCTTGTTTATAAGTAGTGACCTTGAATCTAGTACTTGATATTGACTACATTCAGCATAAGGATCATATGGACTATCAGTATAGAGTATCATATGTGGATCATATAGACTCTTTACCTTATACAAACATACATACACCTGTATTGATAGTCCAACGGTACTTCAGGAAGAGATACAGTCAGAAGAAGTGACGGGAAGAAACAGTGGAAGTTGTCATTTTAATATTCAAAAGAAGCAGACTTCCTTCCAAATGCACAGATACAGCCAATGACTTCTTTAACACGTAGACATACTTCTTTAACCTTGTATACTATACCAGTCGAAGGTGCTTATTATACAAGAGTAAAGAGGGTTGTTTGTTGCTAGAACAATCGAATTCCCTTCGAAAATAAAAACCTCCATTTAATCTCAGCAGTCACATGCATGATAGCAGTAGGGGATCAGACTACTCGCGGTCATTCATTGCACACGGATGAATATTTATCTTACGGTGAATCTGATAGATTTCTTGAATCTATGATAGAGTGTCATTAACTGGAACGACCTTCGTGGATTTAGTATACCGGAAGAGCATAATCACCATTAATATTGTCGTATCATCTTAGCACATCACATCTGCAGGGTAATAAATAAAGAATAGAGAGAGACAGGTAACCAGCTGTGCAAGTCATCTCCCGCAATTCGGTTACATGTGCTACAGACTTATATAATTTGACCTTCAAAACAAGTGATGATACCCAAGTTAATCTCAATCATTATGGACAAGGTTAAACTGATTGATTTACAGTGTATGCTTAATGAACCACATATCTTATGCTCTGTATTATTGAAGTCTCTGTTCTGCATATCATTATTATGCCTGACTTCTTCACAATAATATTAATATCTTATTAGCACATCTCAAGAATCGATTGGTTACTCTAGTTGATGTATATTATGTATCTCATAGAGAAGTAATAGTGAAGCGATATTAAATGGATTGAACATACACGAACACTCCCTAATCTATTGAGTAAATAGATGTGTGATGTGAATATATCGGGTACTTTATTATTGGGAGGAAATACCTGTGCACTTCCCACTTGATCAGGATAACAGGAGACATCCTCTTCTTATTGTGCAGTACACATCAACAGACAGGGATCATTTTGATACTGGTAATACGAATATCAAGTGTCGAGATAAGGGGCCTTCATTCGCATACACTGGGTATAAAGGTGACAGTGGTGGATGACATTCCCTATTGATTTGTATACTCTATTTTTACTGGATGCTATAATGAGTACTTCTTCTGCATGGAATTAGGTTTAATCCATTACAATGTGTAACTTCCTATCCCCATAAACATCCTTTCTGTGATTCAATCTCACTTGTCAATGAGTGTGAGGGAGTACTGTGTACTCATGGAGATCCTTAAATAACTATGAATAGACATAGTGTAATGATACACCCACTTATAATGTAAGGTATTTTTCTACTGATAAACAGAGAATAAGCATCCACATATCCACAGTCTGTTAAGAATAAAGGGGTTGAAGATAACCAAATTAATCTCATAAAGCGAACATATGAATAACCAGCCTATTTTCTTGTGATATCTATCAACGTTGATAATCAATACAGTATCGGTTTAATTTGTTTAATTGATATCAGCTATCAAACAATGAGTGGATTCCACTAATACAGACACAGGTATTCCCAACTTCCAATCAATATGTCCAGCACCCAAATAAATTACAGGTGGCTTATTGTAAGTATTAATAAGGGGTACATCTCAGGCCAACTTATTTCTACTTTACCTTCAATTTGGTGATAGATTCTGCCATGATGACTGGTATAGGCTTATTCATACCTAGTAGCACATAAGTCATATACACAATATACACATTATACACAATTAAATGTAGATTACTTACCAATGGGACTCACACCTCCTTCTTCAAATCCTGTCAACTTCAATGACACCTGAATACACTCATCATGAATAAAAAGATAGTCTCATACACTCTAATACATCAGCTTTTACCTCAGGATCAGCCAGGCGGTAATTATAGTATTTCTTGCTTATCTCCTTGTTTTTGAGACTTCTGCCATAATTCAATAACTTCTGTGTGTTGACGGGTTGTGTATACTATTTGATACCATAAGTATCTACCAATACCATTATCATCATAATCCATGTACCTGTGTGATGACACAATAATAACGGGAGTAGAGAGGGTCTTGAGAGTATTTGTGAATATCTGCTGTATGCCTTTCTACTTCATTTCATTATGGATCCTCACCTGAAATATCATTATGGGTACACCGAGTATTCTCGAGGATGATACTCTTACACATGTGTTCTTGTGAAGGAGCATTTACACGAAAGCTGTAGAAGAATAAGTATATGTGTTATCATTCTATACACTACATACGCTCTCTGTTGTAAAGGCCATTGATAATAATCTGATTCGACATGAATAAACTTCGAGTGCTGTCTTATATTCAGTTGCTTAGTAACTTCCATGACCTATGATTAGAAGACTTTGTCAATGCTCCATACTCAGAAAATATATGTGGTGTAAATACATGTCTGACTGTTGGTGGCAATATCTTGTCTATTTCATTACTACAATATTTATCCCATTTGACCATATATTGTTGTGATAACAGTGAATATAGATGACTGACATCCTCTTGAATAGTCTATATAACAGGTGTTACTAATACAGACCATATTACTATTATATATACATACAGCCAACACTAAGCGATCCTTCTGTGGTAAGTCTTCTATAAGCATAGTAACGGGAAAGTGTTGACATTTTCATCAAGACGATTGTTTTTCACAGCAGATTCAATAATGTGACCAATAGACTCTGCACACCAAATACATGCAATATCTGAGCCAATAGTTGGGCGATTTAAAGCATGACGTGTAATGGTGGATACAAGTTCCCGAACCAATTCTTATTGAACCCGGGTCTTTTTGATACATTATATATATAACAGTCCTTGTACTCTTATTCTGTATTGTCTTTGATTGCTATTTTGCACTATAATTGGATATATGCACTTGTTATATATTATAATGAATGGATATTGATAGGGAATAGTACAGTATTTTATGAGTAAATGGGATCTACTCAAGGAGACTGTGATAATACACAGACTTTTAGAAAACACTCTGCAGCACAATAAAACAACATTTCGCACTAATGCACAGGATGAGATACCATGGATGCTATCAATGTAACTCCAACTGATATAAATGATTGAATTGATAGAAGAATGAACTCTATTAAGGCATAATCCATGTACCTTCATCCAGTCATTTTATTCCACTGAACTGAAGTATCACTCATTTCACATACCCAGTAATAAGTTCTAGTAAATATTGGAGTGAGTTCGACAAGGGCATTCGGTTGACAGAGTAGGTGGAGGGTCTGGTATATTATTCCTTGTTTCCATTACCACCCAATCTGTTCATGAATCTACTGATTTCAATCATAAGAAGTATATCCCACTGGTTTCAGTCATTGTCCTATTGTACACCCAAGGAATTCTGTGTACTGTGAGCACCCAATACAGGTTGTCTCTACTTGATCCGTCACCTATCACTGCATAGTCGTAACTGATCTATTGCTTTAACAAGAGATGGGTTATCCAACCCATTATGTCTATGCATCATTGTCATAGATCTGACACTGGTGGTAACAGGATGATATTGAGAATGTCAGTTGTACCGCGGTTATCTGTATCCATGTCTGTATCCATGGTGATTATTGTATAAATTGTTGACATAACAACCATCTTCTGGTTACGTGGATAGTTCGTAGTTAAGGAAAGAAAGACAAGCATATTGATTTATCCTGAGGATGAGGGAACACTGAAATTTCATCTCAGCCATTTCATTTGGGGTTCCACTGATTGAAGACCCTTGAAGTGTATAATAGACTGGTGTTGCCATTTCTGGTACAATCTGCTGAGTCAGGAGGGTCTGTCGATCATCTGTATATATCAAATTAGAACTGTATATCTACCTGAAGTCATCATTTCTGGTAGAGATTGAGAATAATCATGCCTACAGCTTGAAGCAGAAATCGATTCATAATCATCTTGGCCTGTCTCCCTTGAAATCCCATTCTTCCACGCTAGATCGAACAAAATAGTAATAACCAATTCTTGTATAATTCCGGAATAAGTAGAAGCTGCATACCCAATCTATTTATGATCCAATCACTATATATAAGTGGTAATTAAGTTGAGTTGTAGCTATGAATATCCCAACAATACGATAGTATACCATAGTGGCACTGAACTCATTAACCCCAGCCACAGTTGCACTACTTTTATTTAGCTCTATATACTTTTCGAAGCATGATACACTACCATGATAAGTGAATCTGCCTGTACAACATATGGTTCTATATCCTCAATTCGCAGTTACAATTATTATAAACCTATTTTCGTCTCTATCAATTGACCATGGATCGATTGTTACTGAAATATCAGACGGAGTGACTATGGATCTTGAAACCATTGATCTCTTTCACTGCATACAACTTAGCAAGCTCTAGCTCAGTGTATATATTCCACTTCTCTATTCTAATATCACACCATCCATTAAGCACTATCTCCGTTTATTCAGTGCTTGTCATATGATTATCTTCTTTGTTGTGCTACACATAGAGTATAGCAATTGAAATGAATGAGTACAGAGGATGGATTCTTCAGGTGGATAAATTTAGAAGGGAAATGGAGAAGTGTTTGACCATGAGTAGTGAGTCAGACACTTGATGTTACATTGGAAAAGCGGTACACACTCAAATGGTAAAGTAGAGTATTACAGGTAGACAAAATACACTTCGGATGAGGTTGATAGGTATAAGTGTTCCTGAGTATACATAGTAGCTGTTTGAAGGAGTCAGCTGTGCATAAATTAAACCTTAATTTATGGAAGCCCCCATATATTAGAATGAGATACCTGCTATACAAATAAACAAATAAACCATTTTTATCTCCTACTTTTACGCCCTATATTTCTGTTTGTTTTTTCCTTTTTTCCTACTTCTTTTTTCTTTCTCTTTATCTTTTTACCCGCGTCGATTGTTTTCAGTTTGTGCCGTTTCAGGTAAGTATAAGAAGGCTCATGAGGTAAGTCAAAGGGGGGACATTTAAATCGAATATGTACTACTCTTGACTGTTAGGAGATCCTTCAGGAAGCTCTCACCTTCCAAATGAAGTTAATGTGACTAGAAAGGCTCAAATCCTTTAATTGTATAACAGTCATTCAGTGATTCGAACCCACGGATTGTACATACATACATAACCGCAGTCGTTTATGTCAGTCAAGGCCTTAATTTTTTCCTGCGTAAAAAAAGAAAAAGTCGGTTGAGGCCAGATAACTCTCCACCTTCACGCGGTTGGCCTTGTTAAACTCATTTACTTGAGCACTAAGAGAGAGTTGAACTAAATAAATAATCATGAATAAATTTAAATATCTTGCTATATAAACAATGTCTTTATCTGAATGTCTATTTTAGAATAAGAGTCTGTTTAGTAAATGAAATGATCTCGTTGCCTTTATTCATAAATATCTGTATGAAGAATCAAGTCCATATCTTCTCAGTAAAAATATCAGACAGTTTGGATGATGATGGCCATCTTCAATTTGATTAGAGAATGATGTGATCTCAAAATACACGTGGATTGCTATGGCTACTTCCTCATACTATCCGATTACATATTACTTCAGATTCATCATTACCTAGCAACATCAATTCAATTATGTACAATTTTACCATAGAAACAATGTCTACTGATAATAAATAGATGGAAGTAACTCTAGCATGGACACTATGATTACTAGCTTTACTTTTGCTTTTCTATAGCTCCGTTATACATAGATGTTCTTTATACACTAGAAATATACTACATAAATCGTCAATGATTACTGTGGTAGTCATGAACTTTAATATCGATAGAAAAGGAATTACGGACAGGGTTGATATGTACTGGTGTTAAATATAAGGATCTTTAAATGGGCAGTATAAAGACGGGACTCAACAGAAGGAGCAAGTTTATTAAGTATAATTGAATTCAGTTTATATAGTGACAGTATAAGTGATTATAACTGCACAGGTTTCAGAGTAATTGAGTGACTATCTGAGTAAGGACTGCTAAGATGGCTTGTATGGATGTCTGTATACAATAACTGGTGGCTAGTCTCTATCCATCACTAATATTATCAACACACAAAGAGTAAAAGATAAAAATCAAGAAGAGAAAGTATCAACAGCTTCGATGTGGTACAGGATGAAGCATGTCAAAGTTCATCAGATCACACCTACAATACAATTCACGGTATGCACCTGTTGCTCTAGATTCCTGAACTTTACTTAGCTAAATCGTTTCTCTGATTACCCTCTCACCAGTATACACACAGATATATTTTTACGTATGGATTTATATCAGTTTGTGCTGGAAAAAGAGAAAGGATAAGTCCATAGAGCACATATTATTTCCAAGACTAGGAATACATCTTATAGTGCTTAAGAGGTAATAATAGATTACAGGTATTGATACAGAATAAACCCCTTTACCTCCCAGTATGCATAACGAGTTATCAGGATAACAATATCATATACTACTCTATGATGAACGATACTAATTAGTTATAGCTGGTATATGAGATTGCTATCGTATATCCATCCCATAAAAAGAAGAGAAAATAGAGAGCATGTTGATCTCACGAGCCTACCAGAGTAGCAGTCCCTTATCCTACTTCGTTCATGACAGTTGAAGTGTTACTCATGTCAAGCTCAGTAATAACACTTATCCATCATCCACAATGTAAAACAACCAGCTCTATCTGTTTTATTCACTACTAACTATGTTGAGTCTATCCTTACTACTATTCACCTACCTGATGATTGCACGTCATCCACACTTATAATCTTTGTTCTATTAAATGTTGGCGTAAGTGTAACGAGAACAATGAATATCTGTTCATTATTGACCTGATCTCAATAATAAAGAGAATAACCACTGTTTCTAATCCTTTCAACCTTTCCACATCCATAGACATATCGATAAGCAATCTGTTGACAGAGTGTATCCAATATAAGTTCTTTATGACTGGCAATATAAGCATTATCCTCAATGTGTGAGTTGTACTTACTTGATTGGTATTCAATTATTCAAGTAGATTGACTGGTCGATTGCTTCAACAAGAGACTGGTCATCCCTCATTCCATTCTAATTATCATACTCACATATCTTTGTAACTGATCTGACACTGTTGTGGACTGAATGATCTTGAGGAACTATATCTGTTCCTCGTATACCTGTATCTATAATAAGGGTATCTATGGTAATCACTGTATCTGGTGTTGGCATAACAGCCAGCTCGAGGTTTCTGTGATAGTTGGTAGTCAAGGGAAAAGAAAGACAATCAAATTTAATTTATTTCCAGTGTAGGGAACATTGAAATTTCATCTCAGCCATTTCATTCGGGGTTCCCCACTGATTGAAGATCCTTTGAAGTGTATGAAATATACTGGTGATGCCATTTCTGGCACAATCTACTGAGTCAGGACAGCCATTTGTTCAATTCTCTATTTATTCTGAGCTGTATGTGTCCATCCGGAGATCATATCTACTGGCAAAGATCAACATTAACTTTGCCTGATTTTGATTTCACAACTTCAACCAGTAATCAATCATCTTGACCTATTTCGGTTGAAATCCTATTTTCGGTGCTAGTTAAAATGAAGTCAGATAAAATACTTCCTATATAATATCTAAACAAGGAGGAACTGTATAGTAGATCTGTTTATGATTTTGGTGTCTATAAAAAGAGCATCTCTACCGCTTGGTGCTTATATTGATATCTTGGATGCGGACAGTGGGTGCGGAGAAATCAGATTCCAACGAAACTTCTACCTGGTATTTCCCAGACTCTCTGAACTCTACGTGTGAAATGTGAATAGATTAAGACATAACCCAATGATCATACTTCGAAGAGTTCTAAATTGGGAAATGCCAATCACCAGGATTTCTTGTTTAAGCATATCCAAATAGACCATTCACCATTTCAAAATCTGTTATTACGACTGGAATCATAAAGACAAATAGTAAATCATTTGATCATATATTACAACACCCAGAAACTGACTTGTAATCACTGCCATCGATTGCCCTGGTACACTACAAAGGAGAATTCTAGTACTCAAATATGAGAGTGTCACTATAGTCAAGGCATGGTGTTATAACCGTGGAGCTCAAAAGCTAGCTATTAAGGAACAAGAAAAATCATTTGCTGTTCTAGGAATAAGTATCAAAAGTAAAAGAGGTTTTTATTCTTAAATCTTCCACCATAGAAGATGTCCCCTTTATACCACTGAACAGATTCTCAATAAGGTAATGTATCCTCAACCTAGTGATACATGACAGTATATAAAATTTAGAGGAAAGTACTGAATGACTAAATGTATCAATTCAAGCACAATCAGTATAATTATCATGTAAATCGGAACGTCAATATCCCTCCATATTTGCTGATAGTAGGGGTACTCACAGTATTCAGTATGTAAGTATTCTCACTGAATATGAATAACAGATCCTTCTCAATGTAAAAATTGTTTCCAAAGACTGAGATAGAGTGAAGTTATACTGATTATCATCAATGATATTGCTCATTGTTCTTATATGCAGTGATTTTTTGTCACTGAATGACCTATTAGTCAGAATAAAATAAACATCGTAGAGGATGGACTAGTTATATATGAACAAATATTAAATATTTTTTTTATTACAATTCCCTTTGGGAAAGGGAATTCAGTAAGAAGAACTCCTAACAATCTTCTTCGCCCTCGGACTCTCCTGCAAGCTTGATCAAGGCGTCAACCACCTCCATATGCCTCTCATGATCATCTAAATAGTAGAAATAGTGTTAATCAACTGTACAATGTAAGTGAAATATAATTATTTTTACCATATTCACCCAAAGCGTTCATTCTCTCCATCTATTGATAATCAGATAATTAGTATTTAATGTATTTAATAAACTTGATTTAATAATTATATACCCTAAACTTCTCAAAGTTCTCAAGCTTTCTCTCAAGCTTATCCACCTCCTTCTTCACCTCCTTCTTCTCTTCTTCCTCCTTCTCTTCTTCTTTCTTCTCTTCTTCTTTCTTCACCATCTTCATCTTCATCTTCTTTTTATCTTCCTTTTTCAACTTCTTCTCTGTTCTTACTACTAGCCTCTTCTTCTTCTCCGGCTCTTCTTGACATTCTTCCAACTATAAGCAAGTAATAATTAGGAACTCAACAACATTGAAAATTTATATTTGATATGAAGTGTAATATATTACCTTTCTCTTTCCTCCTTTCTTCAAATTCTCATCTTCTCGTTCCTTATTCTCCTGCTTCAGCTTCTTCATCTCCTTCTTCAACATTAGGTTCTCTCTAACCAATCTTTCGTTCTTTTTATTAAGCTGCTCAATCAAACGAGCTTGAGCTTGTAATTGAGCTATTTAGACAAAATTAAATGAATAAACACGTAAATATACATATTAACCCTCTGATACCTTGTAAGCCAAGTCTCAAATTAGTGGTGGTTGTGTTCTTATACTACAATATAAGAAGTCATTAAATTTATTTATATATTCTTATTAAGAAGTAAACTGCTTACGTGAGTCATTATTAATATTTATGATTTCTGACAGAAAAAGGGGGGAAAGAGCAAGAAAAACAGTTCAGGAGTCTCTATATACCATGAAACAGCTATTGACTGGTTCATGTGCCATGTGATTCTTATCTAAACCTTAAAAGTGTTTGTTTATATTTAACCCCTTTACTCTTAACAGACTGTGGATATGTGGATGCTTATTCTCTGTTTATCAGTTGAAGAATAACTTCCATCATAAGTGGGTGTATCATTACACTATTGTCTATTCATAGTCATTTAAGGATCTTCGTGAGTACACAGTACTCCCCCACGCTCACTGACAAGTGAGATTGAATCACAGAAAGGATGTTTATGGGAATAGGAAGTTACACATTGAAATGGATTAAACCTAATTCCATGCAGAAGAAGTACTCATTATAGTATCCAGTGAAAATAGAGTATACAAATTAATAGGGAATGTCATCCACCACTGTCACCCATATTCACAGTCTATGCAAATAAAGGCCCCTTATCTCGACACTTGATATTCGTATTACCAGTATCAAAATGATCCCTGTCTGTTGATGTGTACTGCACAATAAGAAGAGGATGTCTCCTGTTATCCTGATCAAGTGGGAAGTGCACAGGTATTTCCTCCCAATAATAAAGTACCCGATATATTCACATCACACATCTATTTACTCAATAGATTAGGGAGTGTTCGTGTATGTTCAATCCATTTAATATCGCTTCACTATTACTTCTCTATGAGATACATAATATACATCAACTAGAGTAACCAATCGATTCTTGAGATGTGCTAATAAGATATTAATATTATTGTGAAGAAGTCAGGCATAATAATGATATGCAGAACAGAGACTTCAATAATACAGAGCATAAGATATGTGGTTCATTAAGCATACACTGTAAATCAATCAGTTTAACCTTGTCCATAATGATTGAGATTAACTTGGGTATCATCACTTGTTTTGAAGGTCAAATTATATAAGTCTGTAGCACATGTAACCGAATTGCGGGAGATGACTTGCACAGCTGGTTACCTGTCTCTCTCTATTCTTTATTTATTACCCTGCAGATGTGATGTGCTAAGATGATACGACAATATTAATGGTGATTATGCTCTTCCGGTATACTAAATCCACGAAGGTCGTTCCAGTTAATGACACTCTATCATAGATTCAAGAAATCTATCAGATTCACCGTAAGATAAATATTCATCCGTGTGCAATGAATGACCGCGATTAGTCTGATCCCCTACTGCTATCATGCATGTGACTGCTGAGATTAAATGGAGGTTTTTATTTTCGAAGGGAATTCGATTGTTCTAGCAACAAACAACCCTCTTTACTCTTGTATAATAAGCACCTTCGACTGGTATAGTATACAAGGTTAAAGAAGTATGTCTACGTGTTAAAGAAGTCATTGGCTGTATCTGTGCATTTGGAAGGAAGTCTGCTTCTTTTGAATATTAAAATGACAACTTCCACTGTTTCTTCCCGTCACTTCTTCTGACTGTATCTCTTCCTGAAGTACCGTTGGACTATCAATACAGGTGTATGTATGTTTGTATAAGGTAAAGAGTCTATATGATCCACATATGATACTCTATACTGATAGTCCATATGATCCTTATGCTGAATGTAGTCAATATCAAGTACTAGATTCAAGGTCACTACTTATAAACAAGCAACAAGAGTGCATAATATACACCCTCCAAGTATCATCTTCCCGTGTTAATGCCTACATACTTCTTTGTCTATATAAGGAATCCCACTGGCTATTCATATCACTCAACTGGATGATTGGAGTCAATCGACAAATGTATGAATCTGCCTGCTTTTGTGCTTCTATCTTCCAAAGTGTAAAGCAATAGAAATACACTTTTTTTGTCTTCTGGTAGAAGGTACCTTGTTCAAGTCTGTTTTCTGGTTCTTGATCTTTGAAGAGGTGGTGCTGTTGATTCAAAATAGGTGGATGAGAACACAGCACCAGCACCAACTCAATGAGACTTGGCAACAGCCGTAATTATAACTAATTATGAGGCTTTTGAATGTTCATTAACATATCATTGTTTAATAGAGAGAACAAGAATTAATCTCAACTTATAGAGGAGTTGATGAGGCAGGATGAGAAGCTAGAGAAAGAGAGAGAGAGAGAGCAGGAAGTTGAAGAATGAGATGGAGAAGATGAAGGAGGAAGGCGTTGAAGGAGACGTGAAGAAGAGTTGGATAGTTATTATTTTGTTTCCATATGTACAGTCTATTCTCCACTATGTCCTGACTAATAGTTTCTTGAGTATAGTGAATTGTCACTGTAAGAACAATTGCCATTAACTTTTGTAACTACACAATATCTCAGTCTTCATAAAGGTATTAATGGAAGATAGAGTCTGTTGGTTATTCTGAATGTAATCTCTTTTTCATTATCGAATGATCATTGACCTTGGTAGCATAAATTCATAGGTGCAATTTACTTGATATATTTATATCAAGTGTGTCTGGGCTGATACATCTAGCCATAGGGCTTCCTATTGTAATAGAAGTGTTCAAATACAATTATCAGTCAATATGTTACTTATCAAGTGATATATTGACTGACTGAGGGTTTATTTGTTGGCAAACAAAAGTGACATCTTCTATTGTAGAAGACTTAAAGAAAAAGGCCTTCCCTGCCTTGGGCATTTGAAGTATAGCCGATGCTTCTTTATGCTTAGTAATATTTGTTTTTCTATCTCTATAATTATAAAACCATGCCTTGACTATAATATCGCCCTCGTATTTGAGTACCACCATGTTCTTCTGTAGATTAAAAGGGCAATTGATTGTTAGTGACTTCATTCCAGTTTCTGGAAGCTGGAATGTACAACCAACTTTTGTGCTATTGATCATCTTTTGGTTCAGTAGTAATACTAGATTTTGGAGCAAGGGATATTCGAGTGTAATATCTTCAAATAAGGAATGCTTGAGCTTGAATCTGTCTAATGTAAGTGATTTTACAGTATAGCTAGGATCAATCCCTGGATTATATGATAATTCTGTATCATTTGACAGGTAGATTTCAGAGAGTCTGGAGTACACCTGGTTAAACCCGTGATGATCAAATCCAAAAAGAGCGTAGTAAATATGGAGCTCTATAATATCAAAATGTGCACCAAGTTCTTCCAATTTTTTCCTATCATGATTTATATTCTCATCGTAAAAGCTGGGTGGTTCAGTTACTATTGTTCTGGTTTGTATGGCCTTATCATAAATGAGTGTTGATCTATTATCACCGCCTTTCACCCGTTTTATTGCAATCTTATTGGGAACATTCACCAAAGGGAACGTCAAGAACATTTTCGCACATTGCCAAAAGAGAATATTATGCTGAGTTCTAGCCTTTACTCGGAAAACCTTGATTGGTCTGATGGAAAAGATACCATGAATTAGAGGTTCCACATCACTTTCTAGGCCATCAGAAAAGATCAATGACAAGTCGGAAAGACATATGAATTTACGCTTAATATAATGAATATACTGAACATCAATAAAATCCATTTCTAAATGTAAAGTTTCTAGCTGTGGATAGGTCATGGTATCATTTATAGGGCCATTCAATCCGAAGCCACAGAAGTTCACATTTCGAAGATAAGGACAGGCCGAAAACAAGATGTCAAATACAGGGCTAAGTCTTAGTGAAACAGGTACTGTGATATATAGATCAGTCAACGAATGAAATGCTTGGAGATAGGTTGATAATTGGTCTGGTTTCCACCGATTAAGTACCTCAGTAAAAGGTACAAGGTTGTGAAAGGTTAGTTTGGATCCATATTTATAGTAGCAGTCAGTGATAGCCTTTCCTTTTTCAAAGTTCAGAAATGCACTTTCTATTGAGAGATACTTGAGATGATTCATAAAAGGCATATCGGTTTCTACAAGACCTTTCACAATCTCAGGGTGATAAGCTATTGTCAAACGTTCTAGATTGGAACAGCAAGAGAGAATATAAACAACAAAATGCTGGTTGTTGATTATGATATTGTATTCATAGGGATTGTTTGCATGTGTGAGATCAAGTTCCTTTATATAGTGTCTATATTCCACATATTTTGAATGTCGTGTCATTGAACCCAAAAATAACTGAAGCTGGTACTTAGTGGCTGGCTTAATACTGGAATAGTAAACAGGAGTAAATACATTGAACCAGTATTTGCTGACATTCATGGAGCTGAAGATATCAGTGGTGTTAAGGTGTATAAGCACTTTGCTTAATATTTCAGCAGGCAATCGATCCATAATAAATTGATAGAGAATATAAGAATATACTTCAATTTAATTAGCAAACTAGTTTTAATAGTACGGGTGCTTGTAGTACAAGTAGAAATACCAATTATAGTAATGAAGCATACCTTGCGCAGAGTATGCAATCAACCTCGAATTATTTCCTCTGTAGCTGACCAATACTACTGCGGTCTGCTAATGGGATATCCGTAGCTGTTATGTTCTTGGATGCCTATATGACAATCACCATCATAAACAAATCTTCTATGCACTTCTTTATTGTTCGGGTTTTTTTCTGATCTTTTTCTATCTTGCACAGAAGAATAGGATGTCAAAGAATATTCAAATAAGTTATGGGTAAAAGATAGACAAGGTTACTTGTAATATTTGCCAGTAAATACATCTCCAAGCATACATACAGCTCAGAGTGAATGAAGAAATAAACAATTGCCTTTCTTGACTCAGTAGATTGTGCCAGAAATAGTATGAACAGTATGTTATACACTTCAAAGGATCTTCCATCAGTGAGGAACCCCGAATGAAATGTCTGAGATGAAATTTCAGTGTTCCCCTACCCCTGGAAATAAATTAAATTTGATTGTCTTTCTTTTCCCTTGACTACCAACTATCAGAAACCTCGAGCTGGCTGCTATGCCAACACCAGATACAGTGATTACCATAGATACCCTTATTATAGATACAGCCATAGATACAGGTATCTGAGGAATAAATATTATTTCTCAAGATCATTCAGTCCACAACAGTGTCAGATCAGTTACAATGTGTGAGTATGATAATTGGAATGGAATGAGGGATGACCAGTCTCTTGTTGAAGCAATCGACCAGTCAATCTACTTGAATAATTGAATACCAATCAAGTAAGTACAACTCACACATTGAGGATAATGCTTATATTGCCAGTCATAAAGAACTTATATTGGATACACTCTGTCAACAAATTGCTTATCGATATGTCTAGGGATGTGGAAAGATTGAAAGGATTGGAAATAGTGGTTATTCTCTTTATTATTGAGATCAGGTCAACAATGAACAGATATTCATTGTTCTCGTTACACTTACGCCAACATTTAATAGAACAAAGATTATAAGTGTGGATGACGTGCAATCATCAGGTAGGTGAATAGTAGTAAGGATAGACTCAACATAGTTAGTAGTGAATAAAACAGATAGAGCTGGTTATTTTACATTGTGGATGATGGATAAGTGTTATTACTGAGCTTGACATGAGTAACACTTCAACTGGCATGACCGAAGTAGGATAAGGAACTGTTACTCTGGTATGGCTCGTGAGATCAACATGCTCTCTATTTTCTCTTCTTTTTTATGGGATGGATATACGATAGCAATCTCATATACCAGCTATAACTGATTAGTATCGTTCATCATAGAGTAGTATATGATGATTATTTTGATTGTTAGCCTGATAACTCGTTATGCATACTGGGAGGTAAAGGGGTTTATTCTGTATCGATACCTGTAATCTATTATTACCTACAGACTATCATAAACATGCCGTGTGATATCAATGGATGTTCTTATCCCATATACACCCTGATTGGCTTTACAACAAATATATAAAGAGTGAAAAGATCGAGATAATAATCATAGAAGGCAGCAGTGTAAAGGAAATAAGGATCATCCATGGTTGTGATTATTGGGACTCTTGGTCTATCCACATATATCTGTAAGAGTAATGAAGCAAACCAGAAAAGAAGCAGCTGATTGTGTTAGTTGATGTTGTAGAGGGATTGTAGACGCAAGAGTGTTGACACTGGCATTATTTATAGAATCTGGCAGATATAATGATGAGTAGAAAGTGTGGACAGCATCTTCTTTGGATGATGGTGTAGGATATAGATTATTAGCTACAGAATGTATTAGATCAGGTATATAAATTGAATGGTTGACCTTCCATAGAAAATTGATTTCAGAGATCTGGACGACATCTCAGCATTTATTATCCAATTTCCTTGAATCTATGATAAAGTTCCATTAACTGGAACGACCTTCCTGGATTTAGTATACCGGAAGAGCATAATCACTATCAATATTGTCGTATAATCTCAGCACATCGCATCTGCAGGGTAATAAATAAAGAATAGAGAGAGACAGGTAACCAGCTGTGCAAGTCATCTCCCGTAATTCGGTTACATGTGCTACAGACTTATATAATTTGACCTTCAAAACAACTGATGGACACCCAAGTTGACCTCAATTATTATGGACAAGGTTAAACTGATTGCTTTACAGTGTGTACTTAATGAACCACATATCTTATGCTCTGCATTATTGAAGTCTCTGTTCTGCATATCATTATTATGCCTGATATCTTGACAATAATATTAATATCTTATTAGCACATCTCAAGAATCGATTGGTTACTCTAATTGATGTATATTATGTAATCTCATAGAGAAGTAATAGTGAAGCGATATTAAATAGATTGAACATACACGAACACTCCCTAATCTATTGAGTAAATTGATGTGTGATGTGAATATATCGGGTACTTTATTACTGGGAGGAAATGCCTGTGCACTTCCCACTTGATCAGGATAACATCAGACATTCTCTTCTTACTGTGCAGTACACATCAACAGACAGGGATCACTTTGATACTAGTAATACGAATATCAAGTGTTGAGATAAGGGGCCTTTATTCGCATAGACTGTGTATAAGGGTGACGGTGGTGGATGACATTCCCTATTAATTTGTATACTCTATTTTCACTGGATACTATAATGAGTACTTCTTCTGCATGGAATTAGGTTTAATCCATTTCAATGTGTAACTTCCTATTCCCATAAACATCCTTTCTGTGATTCAATCTCACTTGTCAGTGAGCGTGGGGGAGTACTGTGTACTCACGAAGATCCTTAAATGACTATGAATAGACAATAGTGTAATGATACACCCACTTATGATGGAAGTTATTCTTCAACTGATAAACAGAGAATAAGCATCCACATATCCACAGTCTGTTAAGAGTAAAGGGGTTAAATATAAACAAACACTTTTAAGGTTTAGATAAGAATCACATGGCACATGAACCAGTCAATAGCTGTTTCATGGTATATAGAGACTCCTGAACTGTTTTTCTTGCTCTTTCCCCCCTTTTTCTGTCAGAAATCATAAATATTAATAATGACTCACGTAAGCAGTTTACTTCTTAATAAGAATATATAAATAAATTTAATGACTTCTTATATTGTAGTATAAGAACACAACCACCACTAATTTGAGACTTGGCTTACAAGGTATCAGAGGGTTAATATGTATATTTACGTGTTTATTCATTTAATTTTGTCTAAATAGCTCAATTACAAGCTCAAGCTCGTTTGATTGAGCAGCTTAATAAAAAGAACGAAAGATTGGTTAGAGAGAACCTAATGTTGAAGAAGGAGATGAAGAAGCTGAAGCAGGAGAATAAGGAACGAGAAGATGAGAATTTGAAGAAAGGAGGAAAGAGAAAGGTAATATATTACACTTCATATCAAATATAAATTTTCAATGTTGTTGAGTTCCTAATTATTACTTGCTTATAGTTGGAAGAATGTCAAGAAGAGCCGGAGAAGAAGAAGAGGCTAGTAGTAAGAACAGAGAAGAAGTTGAAAAAGGAAGATAAAAAGAAGATGAAGATGAAGATGGTGAAGAAAGAAGAAGAGAAGAAAGAAGAAGAGAAGGAGGAAGAAGAGAAGAAGGAGGTGAAGAAGGAGGTGGATAAGCTTGAGAGAAAGCTTGAGAACTTTGAGAAGTTTAGGGTATATAATTATTAAATCAAGTTTATTAAATACATTAAATACTAATTATCTGATTATCAATAGATGGAGAGAATGAACGCTTTGGGTGAATATGGTAAAAATAATTATATTTCACTTACATTGTACAGTTGATTAACACTATTTCTACTATTTAGATGATCATGAGAGGCATATGGAGGTGGTTGACGCCTTGATCAAGCTTGCAGGAGAGTCCGAGGGCGAAGAAGATTGTTAGGAGTTCTTCTTACTGAATTCCCTTTCCCAAAGGGAATTGTAATAAAAAAATATTTAATATTTGTTCATATATAACTAGTCCATCCTCTACGATGTTTATTTTATTCTGACTAATAGGTCATTCAGTGACAAAAAATCACTGCATATAAGAACAATGAGCAATATCATTGATGATAATCAGTATAACTTCACTCTATCTCAGTCTTTGGAAACAATTTTTACATTGAGAAGGATCTGTTATTCATATTCAGTGAGAATACTTACATACTGAATACTGTGAGTACCCCTACTATCAGCAAATATGGAGGGATATTGACGTTCCGATTTACATGATAATTATACTGATTGTGCTTGAATTGATACATTTAGTCATTCAGTACTTTCCTCTAAATTTTATATACTGTCATGTATCACTAGGTTGAGGATACATTACCTTATTGAGAATCTGTTCAGTGGTATAAAGGGGACATCTTCTATGGTGGAAGATTTAAGAATAAAAACCTCTTTTACTTTTGATACTTATTCCTAGAACAGCAAATGATTTTTCTTGTTCCTTAATAGCTAGCTTTTGAGCTCCACGGTTATAACACCATGCCTTGACTATAGTGACACTCTCATATTTGAGTACTAGAATTCTCCTTTGTAGTGTACCAGGGCAATCGATGGCAGTGATTACAAGTCAGTTTCTGGGTGTTGTAATATATGATCAAATGATTTACTATTTGTCTTTATGATTCCAGTCGTAATAACAGATTTTGAAATGGTGAATGGTCTATTTGGATATGCTTAAACAAGAAATCCTGGTGATTGGCATTTCCCAATTTAGAACTCTTCGAAGTATGATCATTGGGTTATGTCTTAATCTATTCACATTTCACACGTAGAGTTCAGAGAGTCTGGGAAATACCAGGTAGAAGTTTCGTTGGAATCTGATTTCTCCGCACCCACTGTCCGCATCCAAGATATCAATATAAGCACCAAGCGGTAGAGATGCTCTTTTTATAGACACCAAAATCATAAACAGATCTACTATACAGTTCCTCCTTGTTTAGATATTATATAGGAAGTATTTTATCTGACTTCATTTTAACTAGCACCGAAAATAGGATTTCAACCGAAATAGGTCAAGATGATTGATTACTGGTTGAAGTTGTGAAATCAAAATCAGGCAAAGTTAATGTTGATCTTTGCCAGTAGATATGATCTCCGGATGGACACATACAGCTCAGAATAAATAGAGAATTGAACAAATGGCTGTCCTGACTCAGTAGATTGTGCCAGAAATGGCATCACCAGTATATTTCATACACTTCAAAGGATCTTCAATCAGTGGGGAACCCCGAATGAAATGGCTGAGATGAAATTTCAATGTTCCCTACACTGGAAATAAATTAAATTTGATTGTCTTTCTTTTCCCTTGACTACCAACTATCACAGAAACCTCGAGCTGGCTGTTATGCCAACACCAGATACAGTGATTACCATAGATACCCTTATTATAGATACAGGTATACGAGGAACAGATATAGTTCCTCAAGATCATTCAGTCCACAACAGTGTCAGATCAGTTACAAAGATATGTGAGTATGATAATTAGAATGGAATGAGGGATGACCAGTCTCTTGTTGAAGCAATCGACCAGTCAATCTACTTGAATAATTGAATACCAATCAAGTAAGTACAACTCACACATTGAGGATAATGCTTATATTGCCAGTCATAAAGAACTTATATTGGATACACTCTGTCAACAGATTGCTTATCGATATGTCTATGGATGTGGAAAGGTTGAAAGGATTAGAAACAGTGGTTATTCTCTTTATTATTGAGATCAGGTCAATAATGAACAGATATTCATTGTTCTCGTTACACTTACGCCAACATTTAATAGAACAAAGATTATAAGTGTGGATGACGTGCAATCATCAGGTAGGTGAATAGTAGTAAGGATAGACTCAACATAGTTAGTAGTGAATAAAACAGATAGAGCTGGTTGTTTTACATTGTGGATGATGGATAAGTGTTATTACTGAGCTTGACATGAGTAACACTTCAACTGTCATGAACGAAGTAGGATAAGGGACTGCTACTCTGGTAGGCTCGTGAGATCAACATGCTCTCTATTTTCTCTTCTTTTTATGGGATGGATATACGATAGCAATCTCATATACCAGCTATAACTAATTAGTATCGTTCATCATAGAGTAGTATATGATATTGTTATCCTGATAACTCGTTATGCATACTGGGAGGTAAAGGGGTTTATTCTGTATCAATACCTGTAATCTATTATTACCTCTTAAGCACTATAAGATGTATTCCTAGTCTTGGAAATAATATGTGCTCTATGGACTTATCCTTTCTCTTTTTCCAGCACAAACTGATATAAATCCATACGTAAAAATATATCTGTGTGTATACTGGTGAGAGGGTAATCAGAGAAACGATTTAGCTAAGTAAAGTTCAGGAATCTAGAGCAACAGGTGCATACCGTGAATTGTATTGTAGGTGTGATCTGATGAACTTTGACATGCTTCATCCTGTACCACATCGAAGCTGTTGATACTTTCTCTTCTTGATTTTTATCTTTTACTCTTTGTGTGTTGATAATATTAGTGATGGATAGAGACTAGCCACCAGTTATTGTATACAGACATCCATACAAGCCATCTTAGCAGTCCTTACTCAGATAGTCACTCAATTACTCTGAAACCTGTGCAGTTTATAATCACTTATACTGTCACTATATAAACTGAATTCAATTATACTTAATAAACTTGCTCCTTCTGTTGAGTCCCGTCTTTATACTGCCCATTAAAGATCCTTATATTTAACACCAGTACATATCAACCCTGTCCGTAATTCCTTTTCTATCGATATTAAAGTTCATGACTA
>JAIXMH010000045.1:0-186316 GCA_025528865.1 Pilobolus umbonatus
CTTTTGTACACACAAATTAGGTTAGTATTTATTATGTTTTTAAAAGCTTCTACAGCTGTTAGTTTTAGAATAACAATGTTTTATCTTGAATATACAGCATATGTATGTACCTTTCTAATAAATTAAGAGACTTATTTAAATAAAACCGGAGACATCTCTCCCCTACAAACCAAAAAAACTTTCTAATAAAAATTTAATAAGTTATCTAGTCAGTATTAATATATATTTTGAATTTATTTAAGCAATGTTGTTGTATAATACCTAGTAGTGTCCACCACTCTAGACACTACCTAACCATGTCTTATTGGTTCTATATTCCCAATCGACAATGATTTATCAACTGGATTCTTCATATGATCTTGTTAGGCTAATTCATTATGTTCTTAAATATTATTGTACATCCGCTTAACATTGACGTTCCTTGAACTATCCAGTACCGAATATCAGGAATACCCGATAGAGGATCCACGATCTATTTAAGAGCAGTTCTGATTTATCTTAATAATGTCATATCCGGATAATCCTCTCTAGTTATCGCTTATCCTTATAAACGTTTACTCATAACTACATCTAATAGTTACTCCATTGAACGAGTCATATAACATGGATCATAGTTTAACACTCATCGATAGTTTAGCCGTATCACTTTTCTTATAAATAGTCTTGTTGTTTTCTTAATTAATAAACATTCATCTTACTCTTGGTCTGATTAATTTTATCGCTCCTTACTATTTTATTACGTTTGTATACTCGTATACAACAAATGTGCTTCCATAATAACGTGAAGAGACCTGTTTCTCTTGTCTATACAAATAAAGATAGTGTTGTACGTTCAATAATCTCATATAAATCTGTATTTTCCGACACTTGAAATGATTTACTTTCACCGATTTCATGAAAAGTGAGTGTTATTATGTTGACACCAATAATTGACTTAATATCAATGGGAAATGAAGCGCTCTTCTGGAATGTAATACCTTTGACACTTTTTGTTGTGACATAATCTTCACCGTTTTGATGATAAAATATATCTAAAATAATTATGAGTTTTATTTGTATATGTCTTGGGATACATGAAACACTTACTTAATGCCACATCTTGATTATCAAAGTAAACACTTCTCGATATACCATCTTCGCGCATTGTTTCTGTTACTCTGGTATATTCGGCTATATAGATTATGTTGGCTGCATTTTTCTCACAAATATACCACCCTCGATCATAAAAAAGTCCTTCGCTGTTAAATACAAGCATGAATCTACCAGAAATTATTTGTTCAAGTAGACCACCAAGGGGATTTTGAATGACTGACATGGCTCCTTGATTAATTACAGATTGAATGGTGGTGTTATCGACGTGGATATTCAAATGTTTATAATTCTTTTGTTGAAGCTCTACATCATCTTTAAGTCTATTAAATGCTTGGATGTTCGTATTATTACATTTCAACTTTAGAGGCTGTCCCACGATAAACATATCTGTAATAGCGTATTTTCCAAATAAGAATGGGTTGACAGTAGAGGAATAAATCATGGAAGTAAGATGGTGAATAGCAGGGCTAATGCATACTTCAAATAGATCAATAGACGACATGGAGTAAGTGCAGCTACAGGTGTTACTCATCTGTATATTGACTGTTTTGTAGGAATTAATTAATCCTTCAGTACAGAATATTTCATACTAAAAAAGAAAAAAGTTAGCAGAGCTTACATTAATTAGCTAATTCATTTTACTTCATTGGTAAAGTAGACTTTGAAACTTCTAATGAAATCAAGATACAGATCAATGCTCTCATCATAATCTTCAATTGTATGATGAGAACATGTGTTGACACTTATTAAATCAGTTGCCTTTATATGATCCCATAAATTTTCAGCAATAATGTTCACCATATCAAAAGGAATTCTCTTTCTCTTCAATGTTAGAACAGTCTCATTGACGCTTGATTTGATATCTTCAGTTAGACACAATACTGCATTCAACGTGAAATCAATATAATTTTCGTACAAATGTGTTTGAACAAAATAGAGTGGATAGTCCATTGAATCCTTTACTTTTTCATAATACTTGACTTGCTCTTTATACACCACAGCAGTTATTTGTTCTGAGTGAAGCAGCTTTACTCGCTGGTTCTTGAAGATTTTTCTTTTGTCATTCAAGAATTTGCCTCGAAGAAAATCATAATCAGTAAGAAAAATATCGTGTATAGCTTGTTCCACGCAGAAATAACAATCAAACGCGTCATCCTTGTTATGCAGCTTCTTGGATTTAAAATGTTGTTCGATGTGAATTATCAGTGCGGCGATATATAGTTGTATTATTTTTGTCAATTTATTTCTTGGTATCTCCGATTTATATTGATCTGCTTTTTTTGAATCAATCAACAAGTTAATCAGCTCTAGTAGCTGATTTTCAGTTGAATCTTTCATTGAATGCTGCTCACTGTCTTCTTCTGTATTATTAATTTTATCATTTGTTTCTTCACGTTTTTTTTTCAATAATTCTATCTCTTGTAGTCGTATCATCTCTATAAACCTTGATTTAAAATCAGTGAATGTACAATTACTAACGTATCTTATGTAAGCTTCTTACTTTTCAGTGATACTAATATCACATACCCTGAATTTGTGAATATTGTTTTTTACAACAAAACAATCATTCAACGTAAAGCTATCAAGTAAACATAGTCAGTAAATAATACTCAAAGTAAAGAAATTTGACTTATACTACCAGTCGCTAACTACAGCAGTTATATCCTCAATGAAAGTTCTTCCGTTTTTTGAGGACACAGACAATACAGAGATACAGTTCCATTTAATATCTATTAGACATGGTCAGTTGACTATTTTACATTCTATGAGGCATTACCAATATACAGCATTCTCTCCAGCTCTTCTACTTTAGCTTTGGTTTGCGGTAAGTGATTTAACATCTTGATGTGATTATGAACTAAATGCACGGCACCAACTAGAAATACTGTATGACCGTATAACAAGAAATTATGATATTTAAATGATAGTTGACGTGGTATGTCCCCTGAATAGAACTGCGAATCTTTAATTTTCAGAATAGATGACTCTGATACCACTATGATTTTGGCATTGAAATGGCTCTCGGCGAGTTTAATGATATATTGGTTTACATCTACAAAATCCATAAGACTGTAAGAGCTTGTTTTTTGTATATCATAAAAGGCGATGGACTTCAACAACGTTTTTTTGTCTTCAAAAAACCTCGGGTTTACATCTCCTAGGAAGTGATCTTTGAATACCATGAGAAGTTCATAGAATGTGGGATAGATAGTCTAAAAATACATTTATTCAGTCAGATAGAGATAGATTTATATGTTCTTATTACCAGATCCCAGTAGTCTCCGTAGCAAAGTTCTATAAGTTTATCAATGTCCACGTTGTACTTGACTGCCTCTTTATTATTCCAACCGAATAGGACCGTCATCAAGAAATCTTTCTTGAGATAGTCAACATGAAATATCTCTTTACTTCTTAATTTATAAGTAGTTATCTGATTGAGTCCTTTAATAAGTGGTCCCATCTCATAAGCATAGACAGATGCTTTATGAAATTCTGTGAAGTGACACACGATGCAATAATCACCGTCTGAAAGTGAATAACCAAAATGAGGTAACTGGAGATAACTGATCAATGCATCGGATTGGTGTACAATACTTATTTGATCTATACCTCTTATTTCAGTTTTATTCAACTGGCGTTTTATTGTATTTATTATGTCTGTATTCCAGTTATCGGGTACAGTCATCGTCAAGTGTACCAAGGAATTTGGGTCGTAAGCAATTGCCTCAGATGTACTCATTTTGTCTACAATCACTGATTTTAAATAAACCCAGAATGCCTTTTCGATGACACTATCTTTCTTGCTTCTCCTACTTTCTGTTATCTGGCACACACGACTAAATTCTTTCACGATACATGGAATGAAGTATGTTGTTGTATCATCTACAGTCGAGTATAACTCATCGTTCATGATATGATAAGTGTAATTCATCAGGATAATCTCAGAATCGTTGTTGATTATACAGCTTGTTCCTCTATTAGAACAGTCTTTGGTTTTTAGTAAAGAGAGTTAATGCTACATGCTTTTCTTACAATGATTTTGATTCCTGATTATCACTACACTTTGTGTCGTTTTCGTGTACAATGATAAAGGGCACTTCATTCTCACGCAGAGCTATATTATTAAATAACATGATTTAATATTATGCAACCATAGATAAACATAATAAATACCGAAGGACATTATGAAATCATTTCCTGTGCACCGAGTCACCATTTTGAAAGCAGAAGAAGGGAAGAGATAAACAAGCTCGTATGAAGGCTTGTTAGTGTAAATAAAAATGTTTGTCTTGTCCGCAGTCACCTTTAATACACAAATTAATATGTCTTGTAACACACCACGCGCAGATTATGTAAGCTTCAGAACCAGCTTATTCTCTGCGCATATATATACATAATGGACTTCTTCACTATCACTTGATAAATGTTGAATCAGTATTTCCAATCCTATAGCCAAGCCAACAAACCATAGGAAGACTAAACAACCTTGCTCCCACTGATAAATTGTTGATGCCTACTTCAGTAGTCCCAGGCACTCGACTATTTCCCGCACTTTCTTTGTACGATCTAAAGTCATACGTACCATTTCTGCCACGGATGCACATCCTTCTGCTCCTAAATCCGTTAATACCACCCCCTTGACTTCTATGTCGACCGTTATCGGCAACTCATCTTCTTTCTCTGAGAACACAATAACCTACCGCATTCGTCCAAATATGCCCAACTGTCTCTTGGATAGCTCATATGAGTTTGGATGCTCATGACATTCAGCTTATATCTGCCAATCCCCCTTTCTTACATGATCAATGAACTCTTTACATCAATGGCTCCATCTACTAATCAAACCATGAACACTCCTCCTCGAGCATGAACTACACTCAACAGTTTATTTAAATAAATATATATATATAATTAGCTACTCTCTTCATTCAAGAGTTCTAACAGGACAGGATCGATCTTCAATCTCTCCAAATCATCCTGAATCAACGGTCTTTCTTCACTGTTCCATACAAACCTCAACTTCAATCGTTCTTCCAAGATCGATTGTTTCTGCTGCATGGCTCTCACTTTACGTTCGAATTGGTAAAACAAGACTTCGGAGCGTTGCAATGTCAGTTCCAAAGGAATCTTTTCACTCTGTTCATTCATGTACTACAAAAACCTATGAGTGATGGAACCGTAAATGGTGATTCTCTTTGTTACCTTCAACAATTCATCAAATGCGTTGATTTCTTCCATGATCGGTGTTCGGTGTTGATCTATAATGGCCATTGCAACAAACAAGACCATCTTACTTGACAAATGCTGTGTCCATAACACTTCCCATAACCGAACGACATCTTCCCACACGAATTCTCGTTTGAACCAGATCAATAACCACCTGAAACAAAAGATAAAGTTACTGGATTCCAGAACTTCCAATCGTTTGTATAAGTCCGGATCCATCAACTGAACGAGTAATCCCAACGTCTTCAATTGCCCATGCATGCCTGACTGATCCATAA
This sequence comes from Pilobolus umbonatus, assembly GCA_025528865.1. NCBI lineage: Eukaryota > Fungi > Mucoromycota > Mucoromycetes > Mucorales > Pilobolaceae > Pilobolus > Pilobolus umbonatus. The sequence continues at coordinate 5,598 of JAIXMH010000045.1, forward strand.
AGAAATTCGATTGCTAATCATGGGTGAGTAGAATAATAAAAAATAAAATAAAAAAAAAATACTTACGACGATGTCCATGAACCCACTGAACCCCCAAAAAGCCATCGCCTCATCTTCCATTGCAATCAACAAAGGTGCCAATAAATCAGACATACCTTGCACATACCCTAACTCTGTCTTATAGTAATTATAACTCACAAGCACATCCTTCATGACTTCCAGATTGGCATTGGTCCTATCTGTCACGGACGTATCCGGATTAGGCAAATCATCCTCCTTGAACGCATCCTGTGTCCTGTCTGTCCGATGCACGTCTTTATCGATCCTGTGTTTCTCATCCAAGAACCACCTTGAGTTCCTCGTGTCTGTATCATCAAACCATTTGGCTTTGATTGCAAAATAAGCGTCTGTTCTCGATTGTCGGATCGCTTCTCGTTCATCACTGGTGGAGTCCCATGGGTAGATGCCCAGCAGGAACTTCCATGCTTCGATACGGATGTCTGGGTCGAGTCCGCCTCGGAAAACAAGGGACCGGATTGTGCTGACAGGGACTTGGATGTGGCCTGTCAGATCAAAGAACGTCGTCCATTCTTCAGCTGAGACAGGGTGCCGTCGAGTGTGGAGAGGGGTTTCGACATCAGGCAGCGTGGAGGCCAAGGGGGTGGGGGTGGGTGAGTGGGCCCACTCGTTCATGTAGGTGGTGAAGGTGGAGTATTCTTGGCGTAAGGTGTGGAGGGAGTTGGGGATCAGTGATCGTGTGAGTCGGTGTGCTTGTGTGGCTGTGTCACGAGAGATCTGGGTGATCTTGGATAATCGGTCAAGAAGTGCCCATCGTGCGTCTTGGATACGGTCCACAAGTGGGTCTTTTGGTTTTGGTTTAACCAAGTACACATGTTGCATCTCATCCGACCTATATTTTTTACAGTCAGAAAAAGAAAGAAGAAGAAACGTGTATTGTCTAGGAAAATACCTTGTGATGGGAATAAATGCATTGAGGATATCGACAATATTAAACCCAGGCCAAGACTCCTTATCCAACTTATAGTCTCTGTTGTGTTCATGGGTTGAATACCAAATAGGCTTGAATACATCTCCAGAACAAGAAGTGATGATGATGGATCCAAGTGTGAATAAAGAAGGTGGACAGAGATAGAGTGAGTCGATATTCTTGAGTGCAATCGTCGTGGTCTCGTTCTCGCCAAGGTTGAATTGGACGAGTGGGAAGGAATCAGTGGTGGGGAGTTGGCCATCGAGGGTGATGAATTGGGGAATATCAGATGGATCAATCAGATATTCTGGTATCCAGGCAACAATAATCTCTGCATGATCCTATGTAAAGTGTTTAGTGTGTGTGTATATATATATATATATACTCTACTTCATTATTTACCATGGATTGGGATAAGATGGCAAAGAAGCCATGGATGCTCGTTTCTTCAGGAGTATTGTATTTGAGATAGAAGCCGGACTTGGTATAGATTAAATGTACTTTTTGAGGTGGATTGGATTGGTATAATAAAGGAGTAGAAGAGACCAAAGAGGGGATGTGAGGGGTATGTGGTGTATGCGGTGTATATGGTGTGGATGTATTCATTGTCTGTTGTATTGGTTGTGGAGTGTGGGGTAAAAGTGGAGGTGTAACTGGTGTTCTGTGTGGTTGAAGTATATTCTGATATGGATGTTCCTGTTGATGCTCTGGTGTGTATGATTGATATGGATGAGTATAAGCAAGTGGTCTGGGTGGTAATTCAGGCACAGTCAGTGGTACTGCTTCTACTTGATATTGAGTAGGATCATAACTAGGATAGAGCGAAGTGCATGGATCGTTGATAAAAGGATTGTACCTTAACTAAAATAGAGTCAATCAACAGTCATTATTACGTTAAACTACTTTACTCTTCCATGTCCTTCTTGTCGTTCTGAATGCATATTGTATTTTAGTGGAGAAAAAAGAAAGAGCCAAGGATTTCTTAATTGACGGTTTGGGAGGATTATTTATAGTCTTCATTAGGAACCAATCAATAACAAGTGTATCTGGGTTTGAATATCTGTCACTTTGATTCTAACCACTTGTCATATCATAAATGTGCTTGGCATCTTCTCTTAATAGAACAAACACTGCCAAGACTAGCTCTCTCTTATTGAAAAATACATGTGTTTGTTTACATCTGATTTTATTATACACTCTAAATAGGGCTTGGCAAACACCCCTTTTAATTCAATAATCTCTTGACTGTCTCACTCACTAACTTACGGTCAGCAGTGGCAGCATCCAATTTCCATGCCTTCATGACTTTACCCATATCTTTGGCTGTAGTGGCACCTACTTCCTGAATGACCTTGGCTACTTCCAACTCTATTTCATCAGCTGACATTTGAGCAGGCAAATAAGACTGGAGAACACTCAACTCCATTCTCTCTTGTTCTGCTAATTCAGGGCGACCCCCTGTTTCAAACTGAGAAACTGAGTCTTGTCTACGCTTGATTGCCTTTTGGAGAACAGAGAGAAGGGCATCATTATCAGAAGTGCCTTCAATGAAATTAGCACTCTTGGTGAAATAGGTGAAATCACTTAAGAGGCCTTTGACTACATTGAGATCAGGTTGTTTCTTTGCTTTCATAAAGGTCTTTCTGTCATCCTTAAGACGGTCGAGTAATGAGCCTACTCAAAGGAGATATAAATAAGCATGACTCTATTCAAATAGATCCATCATTACCTGTACTCGTAGAATAGTATCTTTGGAATGTCGATAGAGAACGAACAGGTAGACGAGTAAGGAATGACATGTCAGAGAAGAAATGGGTCAAAAGGAAAAAGAAAGAGTACAAGTAAGATATACTTGACAAGGGATCCTATCGACCAATCAAAATCCTTAATAGTTTGTTTATTTATTTTTCAAAAAAAAAAAAGGTATGGAAAATTAATGTACAGAAATAGATGGAGTGGAAATAAATCTTTCGTCTTCTTTTTAATTATTGAGGTCCTTGATAAGAAGTGTTAGACACAACACTGGGATCAATAGGTAAATCTACTTGATCCAAGCTGGGGCCTGTTAAAGGAGTGCCTAAGAACTGAGAACCATCTACATTATCCACATTATGGAAGTCGAGTATTTCAGAGTACATCATCACTAGGAGAGAAGAGTGAATACACAGATACAGATATATCAATGTCTTTCTTATAATCTACCTTTCCATGTATCAATGGGTAAATCGGCCTCATTAAATGACCAATCAAACTTCTCGGGTGCAGCTGGCTCATCTCCAGGATCATGGTAAGGGGCCAGATAAGGGTGTGACAAGGCTTCTTCGGCATTAATACGCTTACGAGGATCAAATGTCAACATCTTCTCCAATAGATCAATGGCCTGGGGATCTTGACCCACGAACCTCTCTGAGAATGGAATGGGATCTCTCTTGGGTAAGTTCTTGACGAATCGAAGTGTCTAATGAAAGTGGGGGGAATTAATAAATATACACACACACACAACATGATATCATCACTATGTACATTTTCACTGCAGATAGTGGCCACTAAATCCTCATCAGGTGTACCAAGCAACTCGGTGATTATAGAGAATTGATGAACATCTATAAGCAAGAGAGATGAGTATAGGAATGCCTACTTATCATACACACTTACGGTCTTTTCCTGGGAACAGTGGTCTTCCTTCAAGCATCTCTGCGAATATACAACCAGTACTCCAGATATCAACTGCAACATCATATTTCTGCCATGTTAACATAATCTCAGGTGCACGATAATAACGAGTAGACACATATCCTGTCATTTGGGGATCTTGAATACGAGCAAGACCGAAGTCACATATCTTCAGATCACAGTTCTCATTAATAAGGATATTACTGGGTTTCTAATGAAGGAAGTGTGAGTATGAGTACATAGATGTGTGAGTGTGAATACACAGGTGTGTAAGATAGAAGTAGATATTTACCAAATCACGGTGAATGACTCCTGCAGAATGAACATATTTCAGACCTCTCTAAATGACTTCATTTAGTATAAATGGATCATCATGGTTGATATTATTATTATTACCAATATCTGATACAAGAAGTACTGAATGAACTGTTTCTCCAATGGACGAGACTGTAATAACCGATGAAGATCAGTGCCCAATAATTCAGTGACAAAGTAACTAAAGAGAGAATGCAGAGTAAGTTAACAGTAGGGTGGCACATGATGAAACAATGCTTACATGTCTTCCAATGGTGAGATAAAGATATCACTTAAACAGATGATCTACAGCAGATAATAAGTAAAGAGAGAAAGGGTGACAACAATCGAATAGACACTTACATTCTCATGTCTAAGTACTTTCAATAACTTCAGTTCACGATAAGTACGTTTAGCAAGAACAGGTGCAGAAAAAGGCTTCATGATCTTCTTAATAGCCACATTCATTCCAGTCAACTGATCCTTGGCAGAACTATCAGCAGTATGAATACACACACATAGAAGACTAAGAGTTTGTTTATTTACCATACAAGACCAAAGGCACCCATTCCCACTGGTTGCAGGTCAACATATCTAGTAAACAGTGTTAATACCTCTCCTATGCCAACCCTTCTCTATTTTACCTTGTGGTGACTTCAAATATAGTACCAAATATAGTGAGTTTAACAAATTCAGCCATGACTATGTACCCAGTTATTAATCAATTCTTCTTTATTCAACTACTCTCTTACCTTCTTAATAAGAAAGTAGAAAAAAAATAAGGGGGAGGGAAAGAGATGATAGAAAAAAAGAAGGCAAGGCGGGGACAAATGGGGAAAATAAATAAATAAATAAAAATAAGGGCGTGTTTGACGTCATGTCATTGCTTTATTTAGTATGTGCATAACACTCTATCTCCGACATCACGTGACTGTATGGAAAAAGAGAAGGAAAACAAAATGGATATAATATTTGTTGTCACGGTAACTTCTTTTTATATGCCCTTCTATTGTTGTTACTTGATACGTTCTATTTCACATAAGAATAAAGTGTATATTGGATCCACACCAGACCCTATTCGAAGATTAAGACAACATAATGGGGAGATCACACAAGGTGCATTCAAGACAAGAAAGTACAGGCCATGGTAATAATAACGATTCTTTCTTCTTCTTTTTTCTGTCCCAATTAAAATTTGCTTTTAGGGAAGTTGTCATGATCATTTATGGATTTCCTCATCGAATAAGTGCTCTACAGTTTGAATGGGCATGGCAGAAACCACTGAAGAGTCGTCATATGAAGAAGACCCGTTGTCCTATACCAGCACAGAACTTGATGTTAAGTAAGATGTGGGTGGCTCAGTTATTATTGAGTACGAAACCATTCAGTTTATTACCATTGAAGATCCGATTTGTCATACCTACCATGCAACCCCTCTTCATGGACCAAGTAGAGTTACCAGTCCATATCAGTACATCTACCGGCAGTCTCCATGACTTGTTACGAGACATCAAGCACCATGGTAACTCACGACAACACATATAATACATAGGCATTTCTATCATATTCATTTATTCAAAAGAACATAGTGAATTAGAACAACGGAATAAGTTGCCTAGCCACATGGTATGTTCACTCTGTTCAGACCCCATTCATAAGCAGGTAAGATGTATTCATAAACCTATTATTGCAATATACCCTGCTGATTTGTTCTTTATGTATAGGATACTTACCTTGTCTGCTCCCATTGCCATAAGATGACCTCTCATATCATTTGTCTGGCCAAATTATGGACTAAACCAGATGATCTCATCCCTCATCACGGTCAATGTAAATGTTGTCATTTCGGTCTAGTTTGGGGTGACTTGATATCTACAATGAAGCTATATCAACAGCAACAGGAAGAGGAGATCATTGATTTGACTTGAAAAAAGAAAAAAATGATATCATTTTTGTGATTTATTTTTAGTGTGATATTTTCAAAGCAGGTACAAACAACGTCAGATATGATGTAATTCCCGAAATGGTCATCTGATTTGTGTAGTGATAGCAACCAATCAAAGAATACCCGATAAAATAATAAGAGAGATCTTCCTATAGAATAAACAAAAAGGGGGGTGGGGGGAAGGAAATCCCTCCTTGAATAGGGAAGATATGTGTCACAAAGAAGTCAAGGGCCTCTGTCTGAGATTGTAATAGATGAGAAGTTGCCATGGTAAGAAGATGAATGGTATTAGGAATAAGATAAACTACCTTGGTCGTATTGAGAATGTATGATTTTTACTGGTTGAATTGGTTGATGCCTTATTTATGGATATCAACTAGAAACTTCTTTCTAAGAAGGCGGGGATGTAGAATACCCTATAGGCCACTCTCACTGTGATGGATAAGTCACATCTAGACCCAAAGACATCCCCTTTTGATTTGGTCAATGGGCCTTTGTTTAACACAGTACACTGATGAATGAGGAAATTCAAAGCCGTAGTCTAGGAACTACTTGTATGTATCAAATGGTGTACAGTGGGTGAAGAGGTTGAAGGAGATAAATGAAGGTTCTGAGGGCAGCAAGGACAAATGAAGCTTTGAAGCAGATATCGAATCTTGCTTCTGATGAGTGAGTCTCCTGTTCTATAAACTGAGTTTTAAACCTGGTCATCCGAATCAGCTGTACATATTCTCTCTCAATAGTCATTTTTCTTTGAAGTAGTTGTTATTGTTGATTTTATAGCCATGAGTGAATAAACAAGAAGCTGGTTTAAGAGTAGATACTTCTGATCTCCTGCAATAGATCACACTTGTCTCCAGGAATGACTGTCTATCCTTCCACATAAAAGACACCTCCAGCTCCTCAATATGAGAACATTCTAGTTAACATTATTTGGAAAGATAATCTATATTTACCAAAAGTGGGAGTTTATTCTCAAAATAGCGTCCAGAATTTAGGTAACAACCCCACTTCTCTCTCTCTTTGTGTTCTGATCAACTTTTATACCAGTGAAGAAGTACCATTGGTATTGGTTTTTTACTCTAAGTCTGCGGACTTTTTTGCGGATAAATTTTTTTATTTTGCAGACGGGTTGGAATTTTTCTTATTTGCTCCCTTTTATCACGTGTTGGGGGTGCTAACAGTTAGGTCATGTGATAAACGGGTGCAAAGTGAGTTGGGTGCAACTAAGATATGTTACCATCAAATGAATCTTATATAGTTACTTAATAAAATGATGTAGTAAAATAGTTGATAGAAAACAAACTTTATTTTATTGTACTGAATAATCAGTTAATTTATTTGTCTGGCATATTTGGCTATGGCCAGGAAACAATCAAGGTGAGGTATACTGGACATCATCTTTCGATTGTACAAGGTAGAAATGATTGAATGAGAGCTGGAGGATGATATTTTTTGCTGACCTGGGCTTCTCGAAGAAAGGAATGAAAAGACAGTTTTGCTCCAGACTGTAGAATGATAGCTTGATGCCATAAGTATTACATTTATAGAACAATCCGGAAAGCTAAACCATCTATCCATTCTTATTTGTCTGTCTGCCCTGTCACTCAAGGTGGTTATCCACTGTCTAACATTATCAGATCTAATAATGTTGACATAGAATGACATTTTCTCGGTCAAGTGCTGCATCATATCCATCTTCACTTCTACCCAATCCTCTTCATCCCCCTTTACATAATGTGCCACAGCACGAAACCCACAGTTTCCATCTCCCTTCACATTAACCACAGAATCAATCAATTCCCTGCTAATGGATCTGTCAACTACATTGAAATAGAAGAATATAAAGTATGATAATATACTCATACCTTGGTGAGTGGTGGGATGATATTCTGGATATCCAGGACTTCATCTTCTTCAATCTTCTTCAACTGTTTTTTTATCTCTTCAAGCTGGGTGAGATCTCCCACGGAATTCGCCTTCTTTTCAATCTTCTCAAGAAGCTGGATGATCTCTCATCTCGTATTTTATAGGTGGTCAACCTTCTCTACTAGGACCGATTTCCCCTTTACTCTGCTCAACTCATCCCACATCAACTCTTCCTCGATCTCCAATTTTCTCCAAAACTTCTCATATTCATCTTCTTTGTCTTCTTTATTACTGTTTACAACGGATTCTACCACAGCTTGTTTTGCAACTATGAGTACAAGGAATAACATGTTAGTAGAAATATGGTTTGTTTTTGATACAGCATACCAGCGGGGTATAGATGCCATCGTTCAGGTATTATTTCAATAGGCATTGGGCCTTTGATCCTACTTATTACATGGCGACATGGTAAACCAAAATGAATTCTCATTGAGCACCGGCAGTTACTTTTAACAGTGGATTTATTAGCAGGGATAATCTCATTTTTAATCATATTAATTGCGAACAGTGACACTTTTCGTTGGACATGGGACAAGAAGATTTTGTGGTCCTCAGCTATATGAGCGTCAGCGCCAAGCATTTCCTTGTCTAGCTGGGCTTGCCTTCTGTCGTCCTGTTAGAGAATAATGTATTTAGTGAATGTATAAATGGTATGAGGTAATTTACTGTTGTACCTTAACCTCATAAAACTTGTCAAGCATGCTGAATGAAAGGAACAAGCCATTAGACAATAACAAGTCTCTTTTCATGTCAGCATGCATGCCCTCTACAATGTTGGTGGTTGTATGTCCCATGTGCATGTTCTTTCCTAGGAAGTGCCCAACCCACATCTCCTTGTTTTTCAGTTTCCTAATAGTGATATATAAACATACATAACCAAGTCTTTATATATACTGAGCTTACATCTCCAAATAATCTTTGACAATTTTGGGATTACTGGATGTATCAGCAATTCTGTTATACATCTCGACTGTTTTTCGGAACAAATCGTCGTCTAAAACAGCTTCTTTAATCCCGCTTACCGGGTTGTTCACAGCCGTTGCCATGATAAAGTTAACTTGCTTCTCAAGCTGATCATAGTCTTCTTTGTCGTTGAAATATCTCATCAACTTGGTTCGAAAGTTTCGACGAATATGGTTAGAGCATAAAGCTCTTTTAGAGCCAGGGAAGATGGTGGTCAAAGGGTCTAACAAGGCTCGCTCGTTATCAGTGATGAACAACTTTGGTTCAGAACCCAAAGTTGGCCACACATTCTCCTTCAACTTTTTGACGAACCATGAGTATGACTCACTGGTTTCATCGACCATCCAACATCCGGTAATGCAGAAGGTCTGCAATCTGGAGCTACCGGTGCTCCCCACACCAACCACATTTACGGAAGGGATCTTGTGCCTCACAGTATTATATGTAGCATCCATAGCTACAACTTCATTGAACCTTCCTGCCATTTCTATTGCAGAGGAATGGGCAAAAAACAAACTTTGTAGATTAACCTTTCCAGGATTGGTGGCACTGGAACTGGTGGTGTAATGGACCACTTAGTTTTGTCTCTGTAGTTCCAGAATGAGGTTACCCATAGAACCGCCATTGGTGTCATTAGCAAAGATCATCGCCTGCTTAAAATTGGCGGTGTCTTTGGTGGTAAGATTAAAGCCGCTGGCATTCAAAATCGAGGCAGCTACCGTGTTGCTGGCATGACTCTCCACTACCTGCAGAGTCTTTTGGATATTATCAATGCCAACTATCCGTCTGTGCATAGGGTAAGTTTTGGTACTTCCAGCAATAGCGTCGTTGTGCTTATTGTTAACAATAGTAACAGCCTACTTTTGGCTTCCATCAGTCATCACCTTTCTATTGCCTTTCGATTTGAGTGGGCAAGCGAACCTTTGTGACAGACTTTTTCTAGACTTGTAGGTTACACCAGGAACTGACAGAGTGACATTACCATTGGAATCAACAACAGTAGTACCTGGAACATTGATCTTGGCATTCTCAGATTCTTTTTTTCTCTCGAGGATTACCTCCATGTCTACATAAAATGACAATTCTTCCATTCTTCTCTTCACTACCCTTGGTGTATAGACTGAAACCTGCATTCTTTCCACACTTAAAAACTGCTTGGCGCAATCTGTTCATAGAATCAAACTTATATCCGGAAATGTTCTCGAAAGTATAGGTAATGTTGTTGTTGTTAAGCATGTTAAATATAATTATAAGTACAGGATATATAAAAACATTTATATTACTTGTTATTAGATTGATATGCACCCATTCATCACATGACCTAGCTGTTTGCACCCGTTTATCACATGACCTAAATGCTTGCACCCCTAACACGTGATAAAAGGGTGCAAATAAGAAAAATTTCCAACCCGCAAAACAAAAAATTATAGTCTGCAAAATAAAAAAATTTATCCGCAAAAAAGTCCGCAGACTTAGAGTAATAACCCAATATGACTGATATTACTTCTTTTGTTAAGGGTTGGTCGTTGCTTAGCAAAATGAGATACTACCGGGAATTTCATTCCGCGATAGTTCAGGATATGTCAATACCTTGTATCCATGACCATTTATAATTCCTCTGCCAAACAACCCGTGGTAGTACCAAGAAGGATACAATCATTGAGCTTGATATCTTTCTTTTATTTCTCTATTCTTCATGACGAAGTATACAGGGAATGGTCAGATTGCTGCTATAGGTAACTTGCTTGTTATCCATTTCCATAGAAACTGAACTTCCCAGTCATCGAATGATTAAGTGAGATTTGGAAGTCTACATGGTTGAAAGATATAGTGGATTCTCTGCAGATACAGAAAGTGTGAAGATATTCAAATCGTTCATTATGTTCAGTTGTTTCATTGGAACTCATGCATTCAAATCACTGTATATTCCTAATCCAGCCATATCAAGAACAGTTCTCTGCTGTGCACTGTAAAGATCAATTGAAGTGTTATGATAGAGTAGAAGAATACTTGGATTACCCTCCATATGCTGTACAGAAGGATTTTAAGCCTTTTATTTTGGAAGACAATAATAGTGTTGAATGCTGTTTGTATAGAGTGCAGCCATAATAATTATTATATACTTGTAACAATGCCACTGTCTTTGTGACTTTATCATAAACACACCTGTCAGAAATGAAGTGAGAAGCATATACCAAAAGTAGATCAGTAAATATTTAGACGATTGGCGCACTTCACTGTACGCACTTGAATATAAATCTGAATAGCCTGGAGTATAGATAATAATAACACACACTCTATGGCTATCTAATCACCATGAGTAGGTTAATCATCACTGTTCTTGGTGGGAAATGAGTTTCATTGGTTCGTCATTTGGCGTTTCATATACATAGGACCTTAATACATAAATAAATAGATGTTCTTTCCCACCCTCCTTTTTTTTCTTCTCTTTGTGTATTGGTTTTTAACTAGCTATCACTCGAGCACAAGAATGATAGGCGTCTGTAGCATGGAGGGTGGATGAAGTCTTCATATTGCATCTAAATCCTAGGTAGATACGCATAGTGTAGTGTGTTTAGTATGGATTGGGTATGGTTTGGGTGATTGTACTTGGGGACCATCGGACGTTAGGCTTTAGAAGTAGTCATCCGCTAAGGAGTGTGTGTGTAAACATCACCGGTGTAGAATACTTTCATTTGGGCTCTCCGAGTACTTGGGATCTATTGAATCATTAACGTCTGGTGGCATCTGGTTCCTTTCCATGTGGGACTGACATCTAGCCTTAGGTGAACATCTTCATGTATACAACAACCCTTTACTTTATCGGCTTCTCACCTTCTTGTCTGGTTGATCTTGTTAATCAAGTAGATAATACTTGAGAATTGAGAAGAATCTTCCACTCATTTCGTGGTCTTGATGGGGTTTGTCTTCATTTTTTACTTGTCTTTAATGAGCAATCTCAAAGCATGATGGCTACAATTGTATTGACTTGGGGTTGTCCTATAAACAGCACTGGCATATGAAGTGTTATAGACGCCTTGTTACTGCAAGTTAAAAGAGAAAAACCCATGAGCAACGTGAGATGTTTTACGTTTACTCTTTTCCTACTTCATTGTGTGAAGTCTTTCCAGTATGAGTTACCTCGTAAGTTGGTTTCTTCTGCCAAGCGTGACTCATCCCCCTTCCATTTTTTGATTGACCCCTAGTGATCAAGAGTGGTTCTTTTTTTCCAACAAGTCACATAGACCATGTTCCCTCGTACAGAGTGTAACTTGCACACCAACTTATGCTATTTGTCATTCATATGAATAGGACTAGTCTACCAATGAACAGGTGAATTATCTATTTTTAGGCGCGGCTTTGATGAGTAACGATACTACGGATAATTTATATTCTTGGGCACGTCAAGTGGCAGAAACTACGCAACCACACTTTTGGTTTCAGTATGTTCAATACGATAGAAATGTGGTATCATCTTTCAATTCTTACAGGGACTAGTTCTATCTGTCATCTGTGCCATGTGCTGCGGAATCCTGCTCATCCATCCCAAGTGTATACACCTTGCTAGACAGTCTAGACAGATGACTTAAAAAGAGACATTGCCCATATCAATGTATCTAACATGAGCACTTTCTAGAAGTGTCAATGGATCCTATCACTTCATACAAATAAGATCTATTTAGAACTCATTTGATATTCATTGGCTTAGAAGTTGTCTCTCTTGGCCAGAAACTCGTGACAGAAAACCTGCTTCACAGGCCAAGACACTGAAGCCTGTATGAAAATGGGGTTATTTAGTCGAATAAATTACCCATTTGGTAACAACCTTTCTTTGTCCAACCTCAATAATAGATATAAATATTCTGAAGCTTCTGTTCTTCTTATTATTCCTCTTTATAAACCTCTTTTTTAATATAAATGGTGTCATGCACAGGAAATGACTATATTGTCTCCATAAGTAAAGTGAGAACACCTACTTCATAAATGAAAAAAGGCACTGATTCTTCTTGAATAGACATTGAACAGAAAGAAGTGATCATTATTGTTGTTCATGAAAAGGATGAAGAATGTCGAGGATCACTCAGTTTATATGAAATGTAAATCATCCAACCAAAAATACACTCTTTTTAGTTCTAACTCACTTCTTTCATCTCCAAAAACAAAGGGGAACTTCCTGTATAGTCACTGAGGACTTGGATATTCTTGCACAGGATTATATGGACGCAGTCATAGAAGACAGATGGTACACACGAGTAGATAACGAGACGATCTTCTTTATTCCTTGTGTCGTCAAAGAATTCTATCAAGTATGTCAGATATCCAAAAGAGCGAGAACGAGAAGAGATGAGTTGGTGGTCGATGTGTTCAGTGCCTATGTGAAACTCATCGTGAGGAACTTTATTAATAAATATGCCAGTGCTCTGAATGGGGTGGTGCATTGGGTAATGACGATACCTGATTCATGGCATCCTGAATACATGGATTCAATTAAACAGCAGTTGGTGTATTGTGGAGTTGGGTGTATTGGGGAGATACCCATCATCAAACACACAGATGCATTGATCAGAAGGTTGCAGTCACCGAGGTTCAAAAATGAGTTTGTGAATGGTGACTATTATATTCTGTGTTCATTCAAGCCAGAGAATATGGTCACACTCTATGGATTCGAGATTGGACCACCTATCAAAGGACTCAAGAGCATTGCTGATTATCGATTGACTGAGAAGGTCGACCTGGAGCTGGCTTCGATTGACGAGTACATTGTGACTGAGTTGTTTGGTGGAGATAGACAGAAAGCAGAGAAGTTCAATACAGCCATCAATAGTATCACATACAATGGCTACAATGTGTATGATGGAAGGGTATCTATCTATCACCCATTTACTTCTTTTAGCCCTCTAAAAAGACTTATCCACATAGGAGGCTATTTATAGTCAACCTCGTATTGGAGAAAGAAAATCTTTTATGAGTATATTAGACAGCATCAATCTATCACCAGAACAAAAGGCATTGAGAGAAAACTGGAGGAAGGTCATAAAGAACGATATCTCCGTGTCCGAAGAAGAACTGAGCCAATTCAGAGAGGAAGTTGAGGATCTCAGTGAAGTACATCATAACACCAAAGTCATCATTATCAACAATCGTGGATTCATATTCGATGATAAGATAAACCAGTTTAAGTATGAGTTACCAGCAAAAATGAAGACTATATACTATCAATACAAAGAAGATGTCAGTCATTCATTTGTTATTGGAGCAGCACAGGTAATACAGGACCAGCTTCGGATAGCAAATTATCTACCGAGGATTATACACAAGAAGAGACTGGTTGATATTGCTGGAGGTAACACATTGTATATTGGTAAGTTGAATAGATGATAGGCTTTTAGGTGTCTGACCATAGTGAATTGTTAGATATTACTTGGGATAATGTATCCATGTTATATGCTGATTCCAACAAGAGAGCATCATTGATTAGAGATGCTTCCACTAGAATAAAGAACTGGTAAAGAAAAATGAAACATCAGCCGTGAATGTATTAAATACCTAGATATACTTTTTTATTTTATATCTATAGCTACTCCTTGAATCAATGCTTACGAGATTGTTCTCCCATCCATAAATCAAATATACTTAATATCGAAACCACAGAAAAGTAAACAAAACTTCATACATCAAAACCAACCCATTTCTTAATCTTTCTACTAGGTTAATTCAGATGATCCAACTAGACCAAAAAACTTTAGACAGTCTATCATCCCACTCAGATACGTTAATCAGACTCGATGGCCTGTCCCATTCAGAAGAACTCATACGCTCTCATCGGTCCTCCTATTCGGACGCATACATCCACTCGGAGGGATCCCATCACTCAGACGGATCTACATACTCAGAAGCATCTCCTTGTTCAGACGATGGATACACCAATCTTTCCAGACGAATCAAACGAAGAAAAGCCCGCAAGTTTCTAAACAAGATACTCCCTGACTTTGTTCATATGCCCACTCCCTCCAACTCCACCCGAAGTGTGTACCGCCAAAGCCTGGATGTGAGTAGCGCAACAAGAGCCGAAGTGGATAAGATTCTTGAATTGAACCCTGTCCTTCGAAACCTCCATTTGATTGTCCAACATAAACGAGAACTCCCAGAGAACTCTCAGACGAAATTGTTGGAGATGTACATCGAGAGTCTTCAGATCCGTATTGCACGGTACTTGGTATCTCATGAGTACGTCAAAGATATCAATACGGTGGAGTATCATATCACCATCGAACAAAGCATACTCGACACGTTTTGTATGGGATACGAACCATTACGCCATCGCCTGTTACACCCTCTAAGCACATTATACCCTCTTCCACCTATGAAGTTATTGAAACGAGAACAGATCATCGCTGTGTTCTGCAAAGACGAACTCAAGTGCTATCAGACAGTAGAAGAGTACTTGGATTACCCACAATATGTCGTTCAAGTCAACATGGAACCTAAAGAGATCCATTTATCGCTGAATATGATATTACCACTCAACAAGAACATGAAAACCGCACGAGACGAAACAGTGCTTACATTGAAAAGAAGGAGAGTTCCATTTGATATGGTAGATATGATGGCTGAGAAATTATGGGACCATATACAGGCTCGCAAAGAGATAAATACCTGTCCTCATCACCGCCTCTCTGACTACAGTGACCATATAGAACTGTATCTGAGATTCATTGAATACTTCAAAGACTATTTCACACTCGAGGTAAAAAAATAAAAAGAGAGAGAACGAACAACATACCTAACACTCTTCTTTTTTATTATTATTATTCAGTTCACTATCGCGAATGAAGAGGGACTGATAGATTGGTACAGAAACATTCCCATTCGCCTGAGTGCTGGCTGTGATTGTTCATTCACTCTAACACCCATCGACTTATTTGACATCTGCATCCACCCAGCCATCGATCACCTGACATCCATTGTCTACGCGTCCGTCACAGACCCATGCCAATTCGGAACCTACCGCACAGACCATCTCGTGATCATGGGCACCTTCATGACCCTCAAGAACTGTGCCCACACATACGCACAAACGTTCATGCGGTTCAAAGACGCTGTGCAAGGCCAACAAAAATACTACAACACGCTCTCCATCCAATGGATCTCGAGTTCGATCCAGGCTGTACTCATCAAAGGCATAAAATCCATGATCAAGAACCCGACAGGTGGGCTACTCGAACAAGTGTTCGCAGGCACATACAAGTTCATCTGTGATGAGCCGTTGCATCTGGACCACCAGCACGAAGAAACGTGTACAGAAGAAACGAGTTACACATTTATTTCAGAAGCCACACGGATCACAGAAGAGATGAGGGAAGACGGAAAAGCGTGTTATCTGTATCCGGAGTACGGTGATTTCAGTCTCGATAATTATTTTGTGGCGTATGGAGAACAAGACTCGACAGCGAAGAAGATAGGCGGGTTTTATGCCACGAATATCGCGTTTTCGTACCCGGTCGTCCTTCGTGTGTTCCCAGGGATCAATGAACTAATGTTACGTGCTTCTGTCAATGCTAATGGAGAGTTAGGTGATAAATACGGGTTTGTAGGGCCCTTGATCTTGAGTGAAAATGTGTTACTTTCAGCAGTGTGAATAAAAAAAAAACAACGGTCATTTTTTATTTTTTAGTTTTTCATGCATGAAATGTAAAGTGTGTGTGTTGGGGGGAATGAGAAAGCAGAGAGAAATGAGATTTATATAAGAAAAAGGGGTAATATAAAGAGAGAAAGAACATATTCTTTTTTTTTTAAGAAAGCAAGAAACTATTCTGTCCTTCCGTCATAGAAATATCCAATTTCAATTGCATAATAGACTTAGTAGAGTATTCAGGCATCTTGAGGTAATTAGCACACGTCATGACAGAGGGTAAATAATCATCAGCACTGAGGGGTGATTCAGGTACTTTACGTACAACTGTAAACACTGGCCTCAATGCTTTCCATCCTCCAATCGGTAATCGAGGTGATCCAGTGGTGAATTGGAGGAACTGGCGTCTGTGAGAAGAATCCATTTCAGATAAGATCTCAAGTAAGTGTTTGAATGCCTCACTTTCCATGGAGAACCCGTGGTCGGCTTTGATGGTATCTGATAATGTGGCATAGGACCAGTCTTCGTTTGCTTTGCCAAACAGAGAGACAAGTTCGGAGTAACTGAGGAGGTGGAGATCGTCAATGGAGAATAAACCGTTGAAGCCGTCTCGGAAAGCAGAGATTTGTTGGGAGATGCCAGAACCTGTGATACTGTCAACCACGAGGTCAAGGTATTCTTCCACGTTATGAATTGTCACATTGATCCCAGATCCCTTATCCTATGTCGATGTCAATGAGTTATCCAAGATTTATTTAATCCATTTTTTTTACCTTGAGTTCATAGCTAGGATCACCGGGAAGAGTAAAATCAAGACACAAGTCAGATAATCGTGCTCCATCCACTACTATTCTATCCACTGCCTTCATCTTCTCTGGTAAAGACTATAAGAAGGAAATAAATAAAAGAACCCTTTTCGGTGTCTCGCTTTTATTCCTACCTTTGTATTATTTGCGTATATTTTTCGTTTCTCTTCTACATACAATTGAAGTTTACCAAGTGATTTAGCCAAGACGGGATCAATTTCCTTATAGAAAAGAGAATATGAATAAAGACATCCTACATCATCTCTTCCTTCTCTTACCTTTATCAGTTCGAGACTAGGTTTTGTTTGATTCAATAAGATCTTGAAGAAAGCAGGACTAAAGAAGATATCGATAATTCTGAAATCCAGTAAAGCCTTCGCCACAAACTGCCCCAACGTCTTGAACAGCTGAACAATCTTCTTATTCGAATGTTCATTCGATTTAGACAAACTCTTAGGGAACAAACCCAACGGAGCATGGACATACCCTGTACTTGACTTATCTGATCCTCTCCACATATCCAATGAATTCTTACTGAACTCCTTTGAAGTAGCTGCGTAGAACTCAAGCGTGGGACCTAACCCTGTTCCTTCCTCGCCCACATACTCTATCTCCAACACAGTAGGCAAACTTCCGAAGAGATCGAGTATTTTGGTAGCGGATTCGAGCATTTGGTGTCTAGCAATCCTGACTTTCTGTCGCTCCATACGTCCCAAAGACGGCTGATGAGATTCATCACGAGGTTGAGAAGGATTACGGCTTTGAATGCTTTGCCAACGTCCAATCAGACGAGCGTATCCGAACGACGTACTCTGGATAAACAGGTACCTGGTCTCGAATGGGAACAAGAACGGAGTTTCGTTCATGAGCCAATACGCCCAATCAGGTAAACATGCACTAGCCACAATCAACGGTTCTTCCAGCTGTCTGTTCATCTTCGCCGTCAATTTTCGATTGATAAACTCGACTTTGGGAAGAGACGTATGTGATAACGCTTTCATAAGCATAAGCACTTGATAACACACCGAATCCTCGTTCATCTCTTCTGGTTGAGTGACATCGGCCAATGCCCGATCCGGTACTTTGTTTTCTTTGTCCGAAGCAGGTACCCAGATACGTTTATAAGTGACAGGAAACGACGAATTCCAAATAGTCCGTGTGAGTCCCCCAGGCTCGGACGTCTTGTACTGATGAACAGCAGCATACACCGTTGTATCGTTCGAGATCAACTTGTCTCTCATAAAAAACCTGATCTTCCATCCTCCGCCTTCTTTTACCTGAGAACTGCTCTCTGCTTTGGGTGGTTCCTCAGCCAAGAGATCTTCTTCTTTCATAATGACGGTTTCATTCATGGTGATATCTCCATCGTCATCCATCTCCATATCCTCTGCTTCCTCAATCAAGAAATGCTCACTCTCCTCCTCATCCTCGTCATCGTCTTCATCGGCAGCTTGGATACGTGCTAACAGGTACTCTTCCAGTACCCGAAACGTGGCTACTGCGTGTGTCGATACCATCAGTTGTTTATAGCTGTTGGGAATATCCGATCCTTCACCCACTAACCGGATCCTCAACTGTTTTGCGAGCATACTCGTTGGGTTCTTCAGATTATCACTTGACGACGACTCCAACGGTGTGACTACTTCAAATGACTCAAACCGACTCAAGATCTCCTGTAACCTCTCCACCAGTTTCTTCAATGAGTCCGTCGAGAACATCTGCTCGAACAAACCCACGTCATCTGTCTTTGTCAAGTACACCAACAACGATTTCATGAGCCCCGAATTGATGAACTCGAAACTACTGATACCCATGTTCGATCCACTCAAGTAATCCGACAAGCGTTTCAGTTTCTCCGGTTTCAGACACTCGAGGTCGGCTGCGATCTCGGTGATTTCCTTGAGACTCGAGCCTTGTTGGTCGTGGCTATGTGTGTAGTGTTGAATAAAGTACTGAGCAAGTTGCACAATGTGTTTTCGTGTAGACCCTTTTCCGATCCCTTTCTCTTCAGGTTGAAGCAGTGGGTCGTATCGGCTGCGCAACAGTGGTTCGGCCGGTTCACTGTCTTCGTCATAAGTGAGTCTGGAGATCACTTCGATCTCATGGATGACACCTTCACGCTCAAACAAGAATGTGTAGACAAGGGGAAGCTTCTTGATCAGGAGTTCGGTCTGATAGAGTGCGTCGAGGACGAGTGTAGGGTGTTCTTGACGAGTGAGGATGCCGGATAAAAAGCTGGAGAGTGGGACGGATTTGAAGACTTGGGTGAGGATGGTGGGGTTTGAGTAATGGATGAGTTTGACGAAGGTGTGTGTGACCAGTTGACGGACTCGGAGGTTGACTGTGGATGTGTAGATGTCCAAGATCAGTGGGACGAGAAGTTGGTTGATCGTTAAGACAAGGTCAGGCGATTCTTCGAATAACATCACACGAGGGTCGATGGTGGTTGCCACACGGGATGAACGAGTTCGGCTGGCGACGGGTCCGGTTTCTTTGAATCGGCGTGAACTGAACATGTCGTCTTTGGGTAATGAAGGGAGTAGGTCGACAATGATCTTCATGATGGTCGGGACTGAGTCACGCCATTTGCTGTCGAGTTGGATAGGTTGGCTGTTATTGGTGAGGATCTGGTAGAATGAATCGATGATGCCTAGTTTGAGTAATTCGAGACTGAGGAGAGGTGAGCTCTTGCTGATAGCACGGAAGATACGGAGCAGGTCTTGGAAGGTCGAGGGTCTGACGGCGTTGGCATTGCCGGGTGTAGGAATCAGACTGAAAAGGGTCTTGATGAGGTCGACTGAGATAGCACGTTCTAGACAGTCTCGGTCATTACGGTAATTCTCGGAAATTCGGACCCAGCAAAGACAGGTGAGTTCAACCACCGTGCGATCTGAGTAATGAATGGTGTTCATGAGTGTCGGAGTTATCTCTAGTACTTGGGGAAAGGAGTCTGTGTCGATACTACGCATACAGTTGGAAGCAGTACGTAAAGCGATACGTTGGGCATGGATACTGAAGAAGTCAAAGTACATAAGTGCAGCACTGAGACCACCTTCATGGACAACAGCACGAGGTAATTGGCCTGCTATTTTCTCCAATGCCTAAAAATAATAAAGAATAAAAAGGAATCAACATTTTCATCTCAACAGATCCAACTCTTATTTACATAAAGTGCTTGTTCTGCTAAATCAATGTATTGAATACTCTTCAGTTTCTGACATAAGACACGTATTGCCCCATGAAAGACAACTGTTGTGACAGCTGTTGGCATGGCATCCAATAGATTACAGATACATCGACAGGCCAATAACATGATTTCTGGGTTTCCACCTGATAAACCCTCACTCATAGCCAATGCCAACATCATATCATCGTCCATTTCAGTGCATATGATATCATCACTCTTCATGATGCGTACCAATTCTTTAATGAAGTTGTCACTGGAGAAATACCCAGCCAAGTTCTCTTCACTGCTCACTGACAATATTTCTGATAATTCCTGTAGTGCTATCAACTGCATCGTACTGTCCTGGTTCTTCAGACTCACTAGAATGGATCTGAATCGACTGGGATCAGGATAACCCATGAACTGTGAGCTTCCAGTTTCCTCCTCTTCTTCCTCCTCTTCTACTTCTTCTTCCTGTATCTCGTTCCATGCATCCTGGAATTCATCTTCACTGCACTTCTTATCTTCCCATTCTTCCTTCTCTTCGTTACAGTCAAAGAAGGGTTTCTCATCCACTGGCTCTTCACTCTTCCTGCTCATAATAAAAAATAAATAGAGAAGAAGAAGGAAAAAGAAAAAGGGATAAACAAAAATTGAAATTGAAACTATTTATATCTTTTTAGTTTTTTTATTTTACCTTTTCGTCATCAATTTATCATCCTCCTTTTCCTTTCCTTTCAACATCTTGCTCTTCTTGTTCATCTCTTTATTTAGTTCAGACTGTTTTCTCTTCTGTAATCTATGGGTGATGGTCAACACACCTACACACTTATTTGTCTACCTTGGATTACCTTGTAATGGGCTTATGTTGGTCAGATTGACTTGAGCCTTTAGTGAGTTTCAATTTTTTATATTTATGTTCCATTCAAGTGAGACTATGTTTGTATGAGAGAATAAACATTCATTCAACAGATAAGAAGAAATAGATTGAGAAAGAAAGAAAGAAGAGAAGGGGAAATTCTCAATTTTCAAAAAAAACAAGTAACTCATGTGATAAAGAGCATCACGTGAACTAGGGTCACCACCTGAGTGAAAGAGAATGCAGTCACATCATTGGCTTATTTATTTCTCTTTGATTTTTTTTTTGTTCCCCTTCTTTCTCTCTTTATTAACACCAACCATTCCCTTCTCATTACACAAAAGAAAGTTAATGTCTGAAACTGAAACAACCTCTGCTAAAAGAGCAAGGGAATCAAGTATAGAAGAAGACCCCAAGGATCAAATCAATATCATCAGCCAGATAGTGAAGAAACAAGAACCTAAAGATGATGTGGAATGGGTACTGATGGACGGAAAATGGTACAAGTCTTGGCAACATTACTGTCATCGTATGAACTCCACGATGCCTACTGTAAGATCGATAGCAGAGAAGACAAGGCCTAAGAAAATAGACAACTCTTCTTTAGTGTCGAACGGTCATTTAGTCGAGCATTTAAAGGACGAGGTGGATGTCTTTGCGATACCTGACGAAGCCTATAACAAACTAGTAGAATGGTAAAAAGAAAAAAGGAAGGGATGTTATTCATTGTGAACTAAAATGAAATTTCTAGGTATGGGTGTGATTCTGATCCTATCAAGCGACCAATGAAAAACAGACATGGATTTTGGGAACCCATTCTTTATCCTTTCAAAGCTCATCTCTACTGGGTCGATGCTGTTCACCCACCACAGACAGTGACCATAAACAAACCTTTCGATGCATTTGATATGTTGACTGGCATGGCTGATTTGAGAGACGCCTTGAAGAGAAGAGACTTACGGTTCTGGCTCTTGCCTTCGAAACCGACATCTCCTGTGTCAGTCTCGGATCTTCACTTTGTGAAGCAGTGGGAAGATGTACCTACTGGAGACTCCGTGTATTTGGCTGTAGAAGGAAAAATAGAAGGTGTGTTTCCTTCCGATATCGACACTTCATCTGTCTCATCTAATTCCAGTCAATTCACAGGTGGATTCGATAAACTGTCAACGGTGTCTCCTCCACCTCCGAAGTTCGTTCGAGGTGTTGCTGGATTACAGAATTTGGGAAACACTTGTTTCATGAATTCAGCTCTTCAGTGTCTAAGTAACACTGCTCCATTGACGAAATGGTTCTTAGGTAAACATCTTTTGCTTGAACAATGAATTCATTTTTTTCATTGTCTCTAATTTACTCGACACATTGTAGGTGATAATTATAAAAGAGAGTTGAATAGGGACAATCCATTGGGAATGAAAGGAGAAGTAGCAGAAGCCTTTGGGAAGTTAATAGAGAAATTATGGAGTGGGGAATCAAGTACAGTGATTCCCAGAGACTTCAAGGTAAGTAGAGACAGCAAACGTAGTTCATCCTTCTCATTTTATTTTTCATTCTTCAGTATACCATTGGTAGATTCAATACCTCATTTAATGGATATCAGCAACACGATACCCAAGAACTACTGGCATTTTTATTAGACGGATTACACGAAGATCTGAACAGGATATTAAAGAAACCCTATATCGAATTGCCCGATTTCAATCATATGGAAGATGCAGAAATAGCACAGAAGAGTTGGGATTATCATTTGGCTAGAAATGATTCGATCATTGTTGATTTATTCCAAGGACAATTCAAGAGTAAACTGTTATGTGAAGAGTGTAAGAATGTAAGTAGATGAATTGAATGTGAGAACAACGGAGATATTGATGGTTTCATTAGGTGTCTGTTACGTTTGATCCGTTCATGTACTTGTCTCTGCCTTTACCAGTGAAAAAGATGATCAAGACAAGAGTGATTTATATTCCATATGCACCTTCAGATAGACTAGAGAGTATGGTGATTAAATTGAATAAAGAAGCTAGTATTGCTCATCTTCAGAAAGAGATAGCCACCATGAAGAACATCCAGGATCCTTCTTCCGTAAGTTGTTTCATCCAAAAGAAAACCTCCCTATTCATTGTTTCTCTCCTTTAGTTATTAGTGACTGAAATCTATCATCAAAAGATATATAAGGTCTATGCTCAGTATGAACCCGTGGCTACTATTTCAAGCACAGATACCATCTATGTCTACCAACTTCCTTGCCCAGTTCCTGTGCAGAAGAACAGATACACAGAAGAACAAGACAATGAATGGATTATATTCCCTGTCCATTGTGCAACAATTGAAGAGAACAGTTACCCTAGCCTATTTGGTGACCCCATCATATTGGCTATACACAAACAAGAGGCTACGGATATTGACAGATTATACTCTCTTATAGCACATCATATCGAGAGATTCACACAGATCAAGTTATTTGAGGAAGTCCATGACAGTCATGAGATCCAGATGACAGAAGCAGTAGATCCTCATCAGCTGATCCATACAGCAGCTGCCGTCACAGCAGCAGGTGGAAAGAAAACAGAACCCATTCATAACCTGTTTACGATGAAGGTGTTCACTTCAAACAGCTATATGAGACACTCGTTCATTCCTAATGTGCCTACCTTCAATTCAGCCGTCGATCTCAGAGAGAGGGCCAAGAAAGAAGATATACAGAGAGAAGAGTTTAAGAAGGTGGATGTGATCGATGAGATGTCAAGTGATGAAATCAAATTTGAGGATGATGTGATTGAAGATGCATCCGCTCAGTTCAGTACGGATTATTCATTCATCAAAGAAGAAGAAGAAGAGTCTGATGAGATCATGACAGACAGTCCACCCAAGATCTTGCCTAAGCCCAAAGTGCTTCCTCCCAGCACCATTCTTCGTCAAGGAGAAGGCATCTTATTGGAATGGAAATTAAATAAGGCTCAGCAGATATTTGGAACGGAAGGAGCTGGGGGAGTCTGTACAGCAGCATGGAATGATATACTGAATATCAAAGACCCATCAGAGGATGAACCGGTCAATAAGAAGCAGATGACATTGAATGATTGTCTAGATGAGTTCACAAGAGAAGAGGAATTGAGTGAAGAGGATTTATGGTATTGTCCAAAATGTAAGAAACATCAGAGAGCGACAAAGAAGTTTGATTTGTGGCGTATGCCTGAGATCATGGTTGTCCATCTCAAGAGGTTCAGCCATTCACGTACTTGGAGAGACAAGATAGATTCGTTGATTGATTTTCCAATTGAAGGACTTGATTTGACTGATAGAATATTGAGTGTGGATCATACAAAGGTGAAGGAAGAAGATCGAGTGATCTATGATCTCTATGCAGTGGACAATCATTTTGGAGGATTGGGAGGAGGACATTGTGAGTAACAAAAAGAATAATGAGAGGGAAGTGAGAGTTAAACTGTTCATGTCTAGATACTGCTTATGCGAAGAACTTTGAGGATAAACAGTGGTATAATTTTGATGATTCTCATGTATCCAAGGTGAAATCCACCGATGTCAAGGTAAGCAACCCATCTTCTCACCATCATTACATACCATTCACACACTCTTTTTCTGTTGCTAGACATCAGCCGCCTATCTATTATTCTATCAACGCCGCAGACCACTCAATCCAGATACTCGATCAGTAGAGGATATTATACAGGAAGCAAGAAAAAAGCAGCCGGCTGCTAATGAGATCACTCTAGTGAACTATGAATCCTCAGATGAGGAGGAAAGAGTACCTTCTGGTATACCCATTGTGGAAACGAGGTTTGTGATGAGATCCATGAATGAACCAGTGAATGATGAATCAGATATGGAATTGACTATGGATGATGAGTTGCCTGGATATAATTCAGATGATGATGAATCGACTGTATTCAATGTGAAAGATGAATTGATGCCTGATCATAAGAAATCCACAGTTGATGACCTAGATTAACATATAAAATAAAATAATAATAATAATAATACAAACATTCGAAAAAGGCTGAAAGAGAAAGAATATTAATATATATATTTTTTTTTTATTTAAATAAAACAAAAAAAAAGGTCTTTTTTTGTGATATTTAAGCCTTTTGAGCAAGAGTGAAACGACGCTACAATTAAAAAGAGAAGCATTAACCTCTTATTTATACAATACACCTTCTCTCTCTTTTACCTTGTTCTGTAATTTACGTAACTTGAAACGATCGAAATCAGTCAAAGATTGACGCACCTTACGTTGTTCCAACTTCTTAGCCCAAGCAGATTGTTCCCACTTGGCCAACACAGTTTGTTTCTTCAAAGCAGCAACTAAAGCAGTTTGTCCAACACCACGAGGAATCTTCACAACAAGAGGAGTCAAGACCATGCGACGGAAAGCAAAAGCCTGACGAGCAACACCAGTGGTAGGTCCGTCAATAAGGGCACGGTTATGATCGATGATTTCGATAATAACGGCTACTTTGCCGGCATCAGCACCTTGATTGATAAGAACAACACGACCAACTTCGACTTGACGCTTGAAAGTAACTTGCTAAAAAAAAGAATGAAAATGGGCGTTTGTGTGTTGGTTAATGAGTGATTTCAATGAAAAAAGAAGGGGGATAGATGGTCGAGTTGGTTTGTACTGTTTGTCTGTTGATTATTTTTCTCTATCATCCATCCATCCATCCCCACTTATAAAGAAGATAATTACCACCATGATTGTATAATAAGAAATAGCCTGATGAAGGGGATGAGGGGAAGCCTAAACAAGGGAAGTGGGGGGAAAGAGGAAGTTCAAGTGGTGTGTAAAGAAGGTCTTGGTGGGAACAGCAGAGAGAGGCCATATCGGTGATTGAAATAGAGTCCGAACCGGGAAATTTCAAAATAGATATCAATCTATAAAATAAAGAGAGATGGATGAGGGTGTTCTTTCTTTTTTTCATGCTGTATTTCTTGTTCTTCTTTCTAGGCTTAGGTAAAAACAAAGATGGAAAGCAGTGAGTAAATAGATTGGGCTAAGCTGTTATACTATTTATAGTGCTATGCAATAAACCAGGTAGAAATATTAATTAATAAAATGAAGGGGAGATAAAAAGGAGTTCATTGAAGTCCTATTTATTTTAGTTGTGTTATGGCATGGAATGGGTGATGATTGCTGTAATCCTGATTCTATGGGAAGAGTGACTGAATTAATTAAATCAAGCATACCTGGGGTGTATGTGCATAGTATTCAGATAGGGAACACTGTGAATTCAGATCACAAGGCTGGGTTCTTTGGGAGAATCAATGATCAGATTGAGAGTGTGTGTGATCAGTTGAAGAAGATACCAGAATTGGAGGATGGATTCAATGCGATTGGGTTCTCACAGGGAGGATTAATGCTGAGGTAAATAAGGGCAATGGAATAGTGCAAAAAGATGCTTATCTCTATACTAGAGGGTATGTCGAGAAGTGTAACTATCCACCTGTCCATAATCTTATTACTTTCGGATCTCCCCATGGAGGTAACCATAACAACAACAAACTCTATATATATACTGAGCCCTTAAAATAGGTGTATCCGATATCCCCAATTGCATGACAAAGGATTATAGCTGTAGATTGATGAGATCCATGGTTCATAGAGGTGTCTATACTCAATATATCCAAAACACAGTCATCCAAGCACAGTATTACCGTGATCCGACTCAAGGTAAACTAGGCATACAGACACACACACACGTATTAATCAGACTGTTAGACTATTTACATAAGAATTTGTGTTTGCCCTTGTTAAATAATGAGATTCATTCCAATATCACCTACAGAAATAATATAATTCATTTAAACAAATTAGTATTGATCCAATTCAGCCAAGACACCATGATTAAACCTCCTTCGACTGCAGTAAATAAGACATGAATATGAATTATTATTGTTAACTAAGCATTCTATTAGTGGTTCTGGATTGAAGATGAAGAACATCGAGTGATTCCTATTGAAGAACAAGAAGTGTATAAGCAAGATGTACTTGGATTGAAGACACTAAGAGAAAGAGGATCACTGCATTATTTAGTGTGTCCAGGGCAACATGTAAGAAAGTCAATTTCCCATGACAACAAGATGGAACTAACTTCATTCTTAGATGGAGATCAGTGATGATTATCTCATGTTTATCATCCACACCTATCTTAAGGACGCTTCCTCATTACGTATGATTGCTGGGTTTCAATAAAATATGGGGGATCTCTTTTGAACAATGACTTCCTCTTTGTATGACCCAAGTGGCGAAAGCACTGCAGCAAAAACGACTCAAGGCATCTTTTATTGATTCCTAAGTTGAGTGACCAGATGACTGAATAGGCAAAGTTGATTTCTATAAATACCCACTTGACCGTCATTTAGCGTTTAATCTTCTATTTGGGCGGGTATCTCTTTTTTTTTTTGTTCAATTGACATATTATGTGTCTATTTATAGAATTTCAATTCATTTTTTCCCCGTATTTAAGCTTATATTTCATTCCAAACCCCCTCCTCGATAGTATAAATAATAAGCCTAAAGGCTTTAACAAACAAAGTAAGATAATAACTTATCTTTTGCTTTTCCTTCCTCTTTTTTTCTCTTTTTTTGCTATTACTAAAGCAACAAAATGATCTTCATTTGGTTCCTATCATTCTTCTCAGCTATTTATGCACTTCCAGTCTACACTGTCAAAACTAAATGTGAATACACTATACCCTATGACCAACTCTCACAACTGATATCCACACACTGGCAATACGATCATCTCGACACAATCCTTAATGGCATCTACCGTACTATCAGTCAAGAAATCGAGAACCACATCACACTTCATATCCAACAAACCACCAATGACGAACTCATGGATTTTGAGATCCTTCAAGCACAGATATCAGGAGCCATTCAAGCACACACCGAGAGCAATCTACCCTTGGCATGGGATACAGCCTCACTCAGCCGATCCTCACTCGAACTGTTCATTCAACAACGCACCATCGTCTATTGCACAGAATCCATTCACTCCAGTTGTCTGAGTGAACACGCCGATACATTGTCGGCTGAGTTCAACCAATACATCCTCACTCATTTAGAAGAAAGCATAGATCGATTGGATAATGAGATCCTGCCTGATCTGTTACAATCCACAGTCAATGATCTCTCCCATGTGATTGATTATTTCAATCGTCTGTTCTTACCCAATAAACAGCTTTATTTAGATATCACTCCTTGGAAAGCACACACTTTGTTTGGATTACTGTTACCGCTTATTACTCAATCTGTGATTCATGATCACCAACTCACTGAATTCTATGTAGATTGTTAATATAAATAAAAAAAAAAGTACATATGATTAGTGTGGCTGAAATGGCTGTGTTGATGGTGGTACAGTGGAGTCTTCTTCCATAGTTTAAATCAGGCATATCCCTAAAAAAATTTGAATTCAAATAAGCCCCTCGAATAGAGGACATCTCTGCCTGTTTTCTCTTTTCTCTTATTTATAACCTCTGTTTCTTTGTCATGGCTTCTATTTTGGCTGCATAAAGATACTCTTGCCCCTCCTCTCTAAACAAAAATAAAATGAATGGTCTTATGCCTTTTGTTGTTGAGTACCTATTCATCGTAGTATAGACCATAAAAGGAAATAAGAGGATGAAAAGACCTATTTTCGTTTTTTGTCTCTTTATCTCTTGGAATGAACAACGACGAGACATAGTTGAAAGAAGAAGGAAAAGAGGAACAATGAACAATTGAGCTTTTTATTGAAATCAACCCATTCAAAGGGGGGGGGCCTATTCTCTTGAAATATCTCTTCCCCAGAACGTTTTCTTTGTCCAATCCGTGATGACAAGCCACTTGTTTCTAGACGAAAACAAATTCGAGATATAAGCAGATCTCCAAAACGCAAACGTGGCTACTCCTCCTGAAGCCACATTCCCAGGCCCGAGTGGTAAATCCGCAATGGCCTTATCCGATCCTACATAACACAACGACCCTTGATGCGAGTAATGGAACGGCTTGATATCCTTTGCTTTCTCCAGCTTCCTCAACACTTTCTTCTTATCTTGTGCGGTCTCCAAGAGACTGCTGAGGTACTCTATTCTGTGAAACTTGGAGAACACACGAGCGAGGTACTTGCCTTGTTGAGAAGCGACTTGAGCCGTGGGTGCGTATTTGGTGGCACTGGCATCACCCAGGACAAAGATATCGTCTGTGCCTTTCATACGTAACCAGTCGTCTACGATCAACCCACGTTTCAAGGTTTGTTCAGCAGGAAATTTAGCCATCAGGGTTTTGATGAGCGGACGAGACGTGTTTCCGGTGGCCCACACAAGAAGACCGTACGGGATGGAAGATCGGCCCCCGGGACCGTCAATGATGATCTCGCGTTCTTTGACTTCTTTCACCGCTGTCTTTGTATGGAGGTCGATGTTTTGTTCTTTGAAGGTCGATTCTGTGTATTCGATCAATTGTTTTGAGAATGCAGGAAGTACATTCGGCATAGCCTCGATCAATGTAATCTTGATTTTTCCTACCAGTTCTATAAGGGTTCTAGATAAGTACATCTTTTTTTCTTTTTCTTTCTTCACTCGTACCTGGGTACCAGTGTGTGAGATCGTCTACGAGGAAATCATGTAGCTCTGCTGCATATTCTATCCCTGTTGGTCCTCCACCCACCACCACCATATGCAACAACCTCTTGACTTCCTCGGGTGATTGTTCAGGAAATGCAGCCGATTCAATACAGTCCATCAATTTAGACCGGATCTTCTGAGCATCCCATACTTCTTTCAAGAAACATCCGTACTTCTCTACACCTTCAATGCCAAATGTCTGGTTCTGAGCACCTACTCCAATCACCAAATAATCATAATCAATCACACTACTAATTTGAGACCCTTTGATGTCAGAGGCATCTAAATAGGAAGAAATGAGAACGATGACTTCATACATTTATCATGCTGCTTACCTATGATAGTGATTTGTTTTTGGTCAGGATCGATTTCGGTACACTCCGCTTCGTAGACGAGGACTTCGTTTTTCTTGTGTCGGGTAATGAACCGTGTGGGTTCAACAATCGATCTCACATCGACTGTACCGACTGTACAACTAGGTAAGAGGGGAGTGAATAAGAAGTAGTTACGTGGGGATACCACAATCACGTTGTAGAGGTCCGTATCGATGGATTTCAAGAGAGACGTAGATGCCCATCCACTGCCCAAGATAACCACGGTCTTCTTGGCTGGGTCAGGAGGAAGAGGGTTCAGCACAGGATGGCTATGTTCATACATTTCTATAGATAGATGTGTGAGTGATCATTGACAAGATGGGAGAGATATTTACTGTAGAATGTGTAGCCTACGAATCCGATAGCAGATACTTGGCTACCCTTTTTGAAGAGAGACCAAGAGTGACGTGGCCGTTGTGTTGAGTAGGATCTCCATGGACGAACCAGGCGAAACACTGAAGTAGATACTTGTTCATGATGGAATTAACATTCATCTCTATCCTTATCTGCTCCTGCTCCTTACCTCTTCTGGATAGTCTGTTCATAAGGGAGAAGAAAAGAGGGAAATAGAAATAAAATAAAAATAAAAAGACTTAAAAAGAGTGAGCTACTCTTATTTTTATTTGAAAATACATGGATTAATAAGGTTTCTCTAGATAATTGGAGTTGTGGATAAGAAATGGATATACAAGATGCTAGGATAAGAAGTTTATGAATGAGATTATTTATGGTTGAGTGAGTGTGGGTGTGAGTGAGTGTGACTTTAATTTGATTTCTTATAGAATTGGGCAGACTTGATATCAAATTCGAGTTTATCATCATAATCCTCAGCATCCAATTCATCTTTGGCGATATCAGCAGCAGCATCTGATTCAGTCATGACCTGCATACCATTCAAGAGAACACCAACACGAAGAGAAGTCATGAGATTACGGGCACCATTGGAATGGTTATAGACACCACCATTAAAAGAAGTGGTCATGTCTTTGCCTACAGCAGTCGACAAGTACTTGACACCACCTGGATGTTCACGCATGAATTTGGATACATCATACAACACACCTTCGATCAATATCCATTTCTTGTTTTCATTCAACACCAGAGACTGGAACTCTTCCCATGTATAGACAGGCAATTGAGAGAGAGGCACACCATAGTTGAGTTGAGCCTTTTGTTCACGAATACGTTTCTCAGCCATGAAGATCTGGCCCTTGGTGACTTCATTGGTAGGGAACTGTTTGAGGTCATAAGCTAATCCTAACCAGGAGAGGACGATGATGAGCCATTTAGTGGGATCATACTGAAGCATCTTGATGGCATTACGGAAATCCTGGGGGAACTGGTGATGGAAGTTATGGTATCCTTCACCTAATGTCACAATAGCAGTAATCCAGTGATCACGAGGAGTATGGTGATCATCAAAGGATTTCTCACCTAACCAATGAGCCAAACTGTTGACACAGAACGTAGCATGATGAACAAACACAAGACGGGCCACACCAGCAAAGAAGTATCCACCGCGATAATCACCCCAGCCAAGACCGGCGACTAATGTAGGGAACAAGAATCCCATGCCCAGAGCGAAGTAAGGGTAGAACTTGTGTTGGAAAGCCACAACAGAATCGGCCTTGAGATCAGCAACATCAGCATATCCAATACGGCTCTTGGGACGTTGAACCAACATCCATCCGAAATGAGAGAACAGGAATCCACGATGAGCACTGTAAGGGTCCTTATCGGTATCAGTCCAACGATGATGAGCACGATGGCCTCGAGACCACCAGTAGATCGAGCCTTGAACAGCACCAGAGCCAGCGAAACATAAGATCCATCGTAACAAAAGAGTGCCTCGATAGGCACGGTGAGACCACATACGATGGTAACCAGCAGTGATACCGAGACCAGTGAAGGCATAATAAAGGACAGTGAAGATCATTGTCTTTCTGTTGAATTCAGTAGTGAATAGACCATACAGGGCAATGATGGGAGTAGCCACCAATAAGATGGATTGAGGCCAATTGACGAACTTGTACCAGTTTTGAGAAGTGACAGGTTTATCAAACAAAGGAGGGAGTTCTTTTGCTACAAAAGGAGGTTGCATGGACTCAGTCCTTGTGCGTTCAATAGTCAACGTATTTGACATGTTCGATCTTTCTCTTCTGTTTGCTTCTTTTTCTTTCTTGAGAGTTGCTTAGAGAGTAAGAAGGAGAGGATAAAAGAAAAAGACACAAAAAATAAAGATGAAAGATTGAGAACAATGAACAATGCTCTGGATCTCTTTATATTCTTCACCCACAGAAAAAAAAATATTTTTTTTTAACCTGAATTGTTGGGAAGGATGGGGGAAGTAATGTTGGGGTGTAACTATCCAATAGGAAAGTTGGTGTTTATAAGCAATTGAATTCGAAATGGATCTCCAATTGTTTTACCACTTACAGACCCTATTTTCTTTTATCTCCAATCATCAATACTCTATTTGGAAGAATAGGTAGCACTTTAAACCCAAAAAGCGGGGTGGGATAAGAAATTCTTATTTTAGCTGATAATGCCTATTGCTTCATACGGTGTATGAATAACGACCAATCAGATTGATCTTTATGAAATCACCCTAAATCATGATGATGTACTTACTGACAAGATAGACCTTATAGCAAGGGAATAGGAAGAACAAAAAAAAAACCAGTTTCAATTTCTTATATATTGGAGAGTATATCTTTTCTGGTTCTTCTTCTTCTTCTTCTTTCTTTATACACACACACAGAAGATGAAGTTACTAAGTATATTATGTTTATCACTCTTGGTAATCACACAGATATCCGCCATTGGTAAGTACTTCATAAGCATATGAGAATGGCATGTGTACTCAGCCTCTTTATATAGTAAGAACAGAGGAAACCAAGGATTGGACAAAAGACTTGATAGTCTCTTATCTCAAGAACTACAGTCCACTCCATCCAGTAGAACAAGTTCCCTTGATGGATAAGGCCAAGACATATGCAGATGCCGTGACGAATCATGCTCGTCTATTCGGTAACCAAGTAGACCATGTCTTGTCCGGCTTCAAGAACACACTCGAACTTCACTCTGACTTAGCAGAGAACGATATCCAAGCTCTCCTCACCCAACTCAAGCACCAGTTACGTCAGTTAGAACTGAAGGGCCAATTGACGAAAGAGCGTGTGAAGGCTGTACTTGACAAATTCCATGCCAAGGTGACTCGTGAAAAGATCATGACAGAAGCACAATGGGAAAAGGCCGTGTCTGCTATCGAATCAAGTCTCCAGCCTAAATGGTATCAACGTGTCTTCCATACCCAGACTCCCTTCCAACGATGGATCTTCTCTGTCACTTCCAAGCTGAACAGATTGGGTGGACTGACGAAGGATCAAGTCAAGGTGATTGGTGATCAATTGAAGTCTGCTGTAGAAGAGTGCACTGATTTATGTAAGTTGGGTGATAAGGACTGGGTAAACCAATTTACCACTACTGTGAGTAAGAAGACCCAATTAAGAAAAGATCAATTGGATGCAGTCATCGAATCTATCACACAAGATCTGAAGAGCTACAAGTTATTTGCTTGTGATTATACTGGCCATTCTCCTCATGACTGGTTGCACTCTATCAAGGACACCTGGTCTAGTCTCTGGCCTACTCGTAAGCAGGAGAAGAAGGTGAAGACACGTGAAGTGATCTCAAGCACGACGAGTACCACTACATCCGTCAGTACTACTACCAGCACTACCACTGTTTCGACTACTGTGCCTACTGTCATCTCCGTACCTACCACTGTTCCTACCATCCTTTCTACTACTGTCACTGTCACTGTTGTGGCTACTGTGCGTGATGAAGAAACCCCTGCACCCTCTGCCGAGTCATTTGCTGCCTATTGGAGACAGAAAGAACTAGAAGCTTACCGTCGATTGGGTTACACAGAAGCACAAATGGACTGGATTCAGGATTACTTGGAGAAAACATTCCATAACCAGAAATCTTCTGTGAAAGATAAGATGAACGAAGCATCTTCTCAACTCAAGAGATACTTGACTCAACTCAAATTACAAGATGCTTCTCAGATAGATCAGACTGTTCATCGATTCCAAAGACATCTCGAGAACTGGAGAACAAAGCAATAGTTTTTTTATTGTTATTTATATCATTTTTCTTAAATATATGTACAGGATGGTAAAGAAATCATCATCATCATCATCATAATAATAAATTGAATACATGCTCAATGAATATCTTTTCATGGATAAGTTTGATGTCTTTCTGTGGTGATTCGGACATGAGGTCTTGGAGGGTGGGTGCAGAGAGCAAATAGAGCCTGTTGGGATCTAGTTTATAGTGCTTCATTATCTTCAGTACACGCTTCTGCACCTAAAGAGAGGGGGTAAGTATTTATAGATGTTTGTGAGATGTATCTTCTACCTCGAGAGTAAGGGTGGATACGCCATAGGCCCATGCTTCTATTTCATCTTGATGATGATCCTTTCTTTTGATCTTTTCTTTGATAGCCTAGAAAGAGAGTTGGTATCTTGGTGTCATCATCACCTGTGTATACTTACTCTATCTGATTGGTTTCTTACAAAGAGAACAGGTTTATCATATTTCATGGCCATTCTAGCTGTATGGATATCACTGGCCATCAATCTATCACTGAATACAATAATAATCACATCAAATGCACCTAGACAGTATCGATCAAAAAACCCCTTAGATGGATGGCTTGGTGTACCCATACCAGGGAAATCCCAGACCATGATGGATTCCATATTAGGGTAAATGTATTTCTTTGGAGCCATTGTAGACTGCACTTCACCCGTAGGAGCAGCATTGACATCACCATTCTTATACCCCAATAACCCATTCACCAGAGAAGACTTGAAGATAAAAGGGGTAAAAATAAACAAAAATAGCACTAAACACACTCTCTACTTGTACATTACTTTGCCTGTGCCGGGTGATCCTACTATGGCTATATTATGACAATTGAAATCAAGATCCAGAATATGATTGGCCCTATCCACATACTCTTGGGTCAACACAAGCCCTTCATCTGATCTATCCTTGAACATCTTTCTCATTGACTTCAGAAAGAAGTAAAAAGGCGCTAATGGGGACTTGACTACTCCCAATAACCCAGCCCATTGACCATCAACACACGAATACCCTGTGAACTCTTGATTCACTCCATACTGATATGCACCCAAGATTGGAATGGCTATGACTGCAACTGGGGAAACAAGAGCGGTGGCACCAGCTGCACCTAAATATTGTAATCCCTGTTTGGCACGTACTTGTGCCCATAGACTTCTTGCACTTCTTGATTCCGTATTGCCCATGATTCTAGTTGAATTAAAAAGTAAAGAAGAAGAGGAAATGGAAGATGGTCTTTTATTTGTTATCCAATCCACTCATGGCGCTATCACATGAAGTATCAACATCCTTGTTGTTTTTATTCTTGTGTATTCTTATCTATTTAATTATATATATATATATATATATTAAATAAATATATATATTGAATATTAATGAAAAAGCCTCCCTTTCTTAATTAGGCAATCATAACAAACAAGACGAGGGGCTTAAGTTGAAACCCCCCACCCAGTGAGAGTCAGCTTTTGGGAAAAAAAAATTTATTCTTTTTTTCATCCCATAAAAGCAGTCCCCTCGTGGAATCAATATAAATAGCTCCTTCTTCCTCTGTGGCTCTTCTTTTCTTTAACCCCTGCTACCGCCAACTTTTTTCATGATTCATTTCATAAAAAAGTGGTTCTTCTAGAAAATACTGAAGAACAGGGAATAAGGAATTTAGCCTGGCATAATCCCCGAAGATAAAATTCATTTATTTAGGTTTCATGGCCAGGCAACATATCTCTATTTAGTTGAAAATGAAAAAATAAGTTTTATCTCTGGATAGTCTTTATCCATGATTGAGTCTCCAGTTTGTTTTATTAGAATAAAATGGTCTGTGACAGAGACCACGGAGAAAGTAGCAGGGTCCTTTATCCTTTATTGGGATGATGCTTCTTTCACATTGCACAAGAACTCACCCTATAAGTTGTTGGTGTCTATTCTGCCCTCTTTCTCTTTCTTTCTTTCCCCATCTATTTATTCTTTTATTTATGAGTGGTCTACAAACTAAAACGGTGGAAGGTAAACAAGGACATTTTTATTTTCTGTTTCATTTAATAAAAGGGTGAATAGGGTATTCCTATCTACATAAACCCTCGATCCTTGGAACACTGTGGATGTACTTCAAGGGTCATCTTAGTTGGCCTGATGTTCTACGCTGGAGAGGATCCGTGAGTTGATGTTGATGGAGTATGACACATTGATATAGAACTCTTCTTTAGGTCTTATTGCCTACACTTCCTCATGTTATCTTTATGACTTCGTTCTCGTGTTTGCTCTGTTTTGTTCGTACCTTCTTTGATTACAGTATCGGTGTCCCTATCTCTGTTTGTAAGCTAAAGATACCAGATCTACTTATTCTTATTCACCATTTCTTCCCTCTTTTTTATATATTAGTGGGTACTGTCTCTGTTGCCTTGGGTCTATTACTTGGTTTCCGCGTGAATACAGCTTATGATAGGTACTGGGAAGGTCGTAAACTGATGCAAACAGTCATGGGAACTATCAGAAATGTGGCCAGACAGATCTGGATCAACATACCTGAGAACACAGAACAAGATCATGTGGAGAAGATGCGCGTAGTCAAACTCTTACTCGCATTCTTTGTGGCTACATGTCACCATTTAAGGGGTGAATTCGGTGTCCACCATGATGACTGTAAGTAATTTTTTAAAGTACACACTTACTAAATTCGATCTAAAATATGGTTATTTATAGTAAAGTACTTACTGCCTCCCAACTGGGAACCTATGAGTGTGTCCAGAAAGAAATCGAATTCAGTGAGGGCAGGCATCAAACCAGATACCGCAGCTCCTTTACACACACACTCAGAAGAAGAAGCCGCCAACGATGCCAGCTGTTCCGACAAGGCTCTAGAAACAGCCATCTCCAAACAGATGCAGGCAGGGCATCACCCCTACATGGAGGCAGATGAACCTACCGATATCTCCAACTTGAGGCGAGCTTTGATCGAACAAGAGTTTCCTAACACAGGATTCGCACAAGCATCTTCTGCTTTTCTCAGAAGACACTCTTCCAAGACTGACCTGCAATCGACGAGTGAACTCTTTAAGCCTCAGGAAACAACTCGGTTAATAGGAACAGAGGATACAAGGGGGTACGATGCACTCAAAAAGAAAGCAAAAGACACCGTGCATTCAGCCAAGGATGCGATCATCTATAACAGGTTCAGGGCACAAGGAAGGAATGTAGTGAAGAGACATTTGGATCATTCTCATTTCACTCATGAGGAAGATTTGCCATACCAGGGGGATTCGGATCTCTCGTTGCCGTTGGAGATCCTGTTTAGGGTAGCACTTTATGTGAATGAAGCTAAATTGGCAAAGAAGATCGAGTCCCCGCTAGTGTCGACCACAACAAATTCAATTGATAGCTTGGTGAATTCGTTGACTGCATTCGAGAGAATTCTCCATACACCTATACCCAAAGCCTATAACATTCATCTGTAAAAACAAAACAAAAGCTTTTTTTCTGTGTGTGGTATACTCATCTGTTTATGTTCTATAGGAAACAAGCCGTGTTACTCTATATCTTCTTTTTACCTTTTGCTCTTGTTGAGACAATGGGATGGTTAGTGGCTCCTGTAGTGGCTATTGTCTCATTCACACTCTTTGGTATTCTGAGTATTGGCTCTGAAATAGAAAATCCATGTAAGAACAAAAGCCGTGTCTATTCTACATCATCACTCATCTCTCTCTCTTTTTATATAAACATAGTTGGCTATGATGATAATGATTTACCACTTGATAAATACAGTGCTGATCTGAAGAAAGAAGTGGAATATATCATCTACCATATTCCTACCAAAACAACCAGTATCTTACTCGATGGACACTAAGCTCCCTTTTTCTTTAATAAAAAACCTTTTATTTTTAGTTTGTTTATTTCCTTCGGTATCCACCATGGTATTTAGGTCCTCGTGTCTTATAATCATCGTCTAATGTGAGATCAATGTACCCACTCGAACTAGGTTTCGGTAAATGAGTGTTTCTACTTCCCCTTGAATGGACATCAAAGCTCACGGTTCCTGATCGAGAAGGCTGTGGTAGGATATTCTGGTTCAATGCTTTCCAATTCGAGTTGCCTGATCTCTGTTGTGGTTTCTTATTTGAGAAGAACTCATTCAATACAGGTGATTCACTCCTCTGATTGAAATGGATATGTCGATTGTCTTCTTTTGCCTTCTTCTTCTGTTTTGGTTTCTTGGTCTTCCTGCCCTTGAAGAAGTGATCGATATCGTCGTCTTCGGTTTCATCTTCTATGTATCTCTTTTTATAGGCATTGTCGATTCTGTTGTTGTTGTATCGGCTGTAGTCGTTGCGGTTGGATTGGCTGGAGTCACGAAGAGGTGGAGAGTTTCTGATCTTTCTGATATCAAATCGGCTGCCTTTGGAGACATTGTATTTACTGAATGCAGAGGGTAAATTATGAAGATCTACAGCGAGATCAGGGCATTCCTAAGAAGAGAAAATAAGGGAGATGAGGTCAGTAAGAAAGGGTGGCATATTCTCACTTACATCTCCATAATGGCCTTTACTAGCACAGTTATAACAGTAGGATATCACATCTCGTTTGGCAGGTTGTTCATCAACATAAGCATGTAATATACTAGGACATTGCTATAAAAGTAGATGAGCATGGATATAAGAAACAGAAAAGTGATGTTGTACCTCTGTCACATGGAATGTCATGCCACATTTCCTACATGGATCAGTGACTCTTTTGTTTGTACAGTCCTAATGAAATCAGTTTGAATAAAGGAAAACAGTGATATGCAACATAAAAAGCTTACAGATGCAAAGTGACCCAACTGTTTACATCTCAAACAATAACTATAATCACTGCATTTATAGGTAGAGTGTTTAGGTAATCCGCATGTTTTACACTAAAAAAGACATCAATAACACCCTTTCTTTTTTTTCAAGTCAAAACTTACAGTTTGACAGTCCTTTGAATCATGTCCAGGCATCTTGCATCCATAACACATCCTCAATGCTCTCATACGTGTCCTCAATCGTGGTTTTCTATTCCTGATCTAAACAAACAGAGGTTGGAGCGCACGCACACACACACAACACATAAACTTCCTACATACTTGTTCTTTCACCATTCTCATTGTTTCCAAATCCAGATCCGAATCGTCCTCTTCTACTTCAGGTTCAGGTTCAACCACACCTTCATGAAGTGAAATCACCCGTTTCGTCTTCTTCTTGTGTTCTCCAGCTATCAAGTGCTGAAATCCTATATCGTCATCTGAATTTGTATATGTCATCTCAGGTAAAGATCTGTCTGAATCCGAGTCGTCAGCCACATATTCAATACTGTAGGACTGACCATGAAGTGCTTTGCTTTCTGCCTTTTCTTGTTCTAGACCAGGTGTGAATTGGAGAATACTCATGATCTTATCTTCGTCTTCACTGTCCAGTGCATCACTAAACAAACCGAATCAGAGTGTGCTGCATTTTCTCTCTCTTTTTTCTCTCTCTACCTTTCACTTTCTTCTTCGGATTCGCCTTCGTACATGCGAAGGAGTTCTTGTTCTTCTTCTTCTTCATTCATATTTTATTTTTCAGGGTTAAAAGGGCACTCCCCAAAAAAAAACAGAAAATATTTTTTCTTTAGCTGGTTGACATGTAATTTAAAAGTCCTCTTTCCAAAAGGTAGGGATGTCATTTTACAGTGAGTCTTTGTATGAACGTGGCCCCCCCTTCCTTACAACTATCTGTGATTATTCGTCTAGATTGCCTATATTACTATTTTTGTTATCAGATTTATGCAGATATTCAATGATAATGTTCATAAGAGTTAGTGAACCCTCATTCAAGTCAATGTTGAATGAATTTATGGTTGTTGATGTAGCGGCACAATCTCATCTGGTATATACAGCCAATAGGAAGTATAGGTTGATTAGAACTCAATCAATGATATGTAGATTATGACACCGATGAAGAACGAGGTCTGGGTAAGTAGGAAAGTAGAAATGGAATGACACGGATACCACTGTAAGAGAAATACAGTAACGCCATTTTCTCCATTAGAAATGTGGCTTCAAGAGTTAGTAAAGGAGAAGGTGGTATGGATGACAGTGATTCAGTTGATACGTGAGTTATCTTAAATCCGTAGAGCCTGGGGGGAAGTAGGCAAGGACGGAGTTCCAGATTGTGCACTTGAAGGGAAGACAAAAAAGAAAAATAGACTTTGCCACAAGCACAAATCATCCAGATGATAGTTAGATCTATCCCTCATCAACACAGAAGGTGTTTTTCCTCCAACATACTAGATGAACAGTCTTTTACATTGTAGCATATTTTCTATCAAACGAGGGAAACTCCTTCTCTATACCATTTAGTATCCATCATGCTTATATTTTTGAATACAAAGAACATTGACTGGACCATAAAAAGAATAGGAACTATTACTACACATAAATAGCGCTATTGTAAGCCTAAAAATATATTATTCATGTGTATTGTCTACTTCTTCTTAATAAAAAGAGGCTTGAAAGTAGACAGT
The DNA here is from genome assembly GCA_025528865.1 of Pilobolus umbonatus. NCBI lineage: Eukaryota > Fungi > Mucoromycota > Mucoromycetes > Mucorales > Pilobolaceae > Pilobolus > Pilobolus umbonatus. The sequence goes on from JAIXMH010000045.1 coordinate 46,524, forward strand.
AGTTTATGCTCATTAAAATCATTAGCAGTAAACAATCTAATAGCCTAATAGGGGCTTATTACTTATTGTGTACGTATATTTGTGAATACTACAGCCCATATCTAAGAGTGAATATCTTATTGAGCAGAACTACGTGGATGATTGATCATGAATACAATGTAAGAGGATAACGAGAACTCGGTTCACTCACTTCTATGTTTCTCATCCTATACGACACCGCTTTTTCATATGTCTAATTGAATAATTAGTAATAATTTATACATGTATTACATAAGTAATTTAAAGTTGGAACGATAGGAATGCAGATGCTACCCTTCATATTATTCTTCAGCAAAAATAATAAGCTCTGTGCAATGAAAAAGCGTATAATGTTATCAGAGTAATTAGTTAATCAGCATGCAGCTAGATGCGAGAACAAGTAAACAGAAAGTTACACTATAGCCTGAACAATCTTTTAGTTAACGTATTCTTCTCTCGGAAAAGAGACACAGAATTAATTATGGTAGGTACTTCTACTGGGGCTCTAATCATTGTAGGCTATACTTTGAAGAATCCTGTTATCCGTTATGTAACACCAAATCAATGCAATGAAATGTGAGTCAAACGACTTTGTAAGAAACCAACAGGATTAGTGTTTTAACGTTACACAAAGTTTTGTTACGTACCAACATCGCTAATCTCGACATCTACTTACCATCAATAGTCATCTAGTAACAACTTGGTCTTTATCATTATCAGCTTTGAATTACCTCTCTGATAACATAAATAAATTTGTTTATTTCACTCATTGAAGCAACTAAATCGAGTTCTCAGCACACTTCGAATACTACGTTCGTCTTCGCCATACAATTATAACTTCAAGTTATCTATCTTTGGTCTCTATATTGCTATATTAGTTACGCTTTAAACTACATATATCGTTTTATATACTCGTTCTATCTCTAATTTTGACATTGTCACAGCTCATTCTCAACATTCGACCTTATACACATCAGAGATCTAATAGTCAGATTATAGATATATACACTCCGATTCCCAACATGAGCAGCGATACGTCTAGACCGCCAGTGGCCTGGAGTACAGTTGCTGCGAAGGGCCTGAAAGTTAAGGTTCCGGAACCTATGCGTCGAATGGATAGTCAAGGTATCCAGGAGAAGTTAGTTCCCCATACATTATATGAGGATGAGAATATCAAATCTCATCTATTGGCACAGAAAGTGTATTCTGTTTTACAGAATACTTTATCCCCTGGCTCCGTACTTTTCTCTTTCCCTGGGAAACTGTTTGAACATCGATCCGAGGCGTATAAGATTGTAGTAGACCAAATTGGCCCAGTAGTAGGAAATGGGTTTCGTCCGGTCTCAATGTTTGGCAATCGCCTGAAAGATGAGTTGCTGTTTTCAGCAGTATTTCGCTTGGAGGAACACTCCAAAAAAGCTATTGAACAGGGTGTCAAACATAATGGCATCGTTTATCTCGGCTCACCATATAAGGATGGCGTTAAAAGTAGACTTGTACGTGTATTCATGGATCTTCATGTGACGGAGGAAGAAGAGATCATGGTTGAAAAACTAAAGGCCTCTATGGGTCACTATGGTCAAGTCTGTGACTTGAAGAAATATACAGCTAGAGGATTCTTTGAAGGGCAAGTGTCTGTACTTCTAGATGTGTCGCATAATGCAGGTTCTGAAAAGAGATATCAGTCGTTGACGAAGATGTTGTTCCTAGAAGCTTGGGATGTATTTGTTCCTGCATCTTTCCGTGGGGCGCCACCTGTATGCTACCATTGTAGACAGGCTGGGCATATTAAGAGGGATTGTCCCAGATTGAAGACAATTGAGTGCTTCAAATGTCATGAAATGGGTCATACATCCAGATTTTGCAAGAAAAGAGAGCAAGCTCACATGTTCTACACTGCTGAGCCTAGTGTGAAAAAAAGTGCTTTAAAGGATATCACACCTTCATTTGCCAAAGAAGATAAAGCAATGACACATGTTGAGCCCGACAATGACATTGGTTCCACTGATAAAATCACAGTGATTGAGAATGATGAAAAAATGGCTGAAACAGTAGAAGAAGATGAGGCTATGTCTGTTCATTCTGTAGATAGTGACGAGGAGATGGAAGTTAGGCCATTTAGAAACAAGACAATAACTATTAGTTCTGATTCAGATGTAGTAGGCACTCTTGGATCTCGATATGCACCGGTTGATCAGAGGATCACTATGGATGTCGACTCATCCAAGGAAATGTTGAAGATGTCATCGACCTCAGCTATCACTGATACTCGACGAAAGAGTGTACGTAAAGCTAGTCAAGATTCTCAAAGGTCTTATAGAATTACGAAGACTCCTGCTCCAAGTGGCTCGACCACAAAATTTATTCTTTCCCATAAGGGGCATGAATAATAAGCCCATGAGAATCGCATCTTTAAATGCTCGAAGCATTTTCAAAGATGCCAACAAACCTATGCAAAAAGAATTTATCTCGTACCTACGCTCACAATCCTTACATATAGATGTACTATGCTTACAAGAAGTTTCTTCCTTTTATACCCAAGACTGTTTATCATCTGATCAAATCAACCATTTCCACTCCTTTATGTTTCCTTCTATGTCTGCTATTGTTACTAAGCATGTAGCGGTTATATGTTTCAATCGTTCTTTGTACCTCGAAAACTGTAGCGTTTCTATAGATCAAAGGGTGATTACAGCCTCTATTTGTGATGAATATGGATCTCAGCTGTGCAATGTTACAAATGTCTATGTTCCTGCTCAGTACAATGATCGCATTCCATTCCTTCAATCATTTAGTCAATTACCTATGTTTTCATCGATTTCATCAGATCCTTGGTTGTTTATGGGTGATTTCAATATTAACTTCCATTCTTTACCTCAGACACCAAATGCCTCGGTTAAATCGTTTTTAGATTGGATCAATTTGTATTTCAACAATTGTTTCCCTTCGACAGCTCCTACTTTCTCTCGTGGTAATATCAAATCAACTATAGACTATATATTTGGCCACTCTTCTCTTTCTCCTCGGCTGAGTAATTCCAAGCAAGTCTTTCTTCCTTCTTCATGGACTGACCATGTACTGCTATCTGTTGATCTACTTCCTGCTAGGGTAGATATTGGTCCAGGCAGTTGGAGGTTTAATCCTTTACTTCTTGATGACGAAGAGTTTATCTCATTACTGACGTTGATTCTGGATCAATTGTTCACCTCACCTCTCTTCCTTCCGCTTTCTAGTTCAGCTCAATGGGAAACTGTCAAATCAGCCATGAAAAATTGTGCCCAAGCCTTTACCCGCAATACTAAAAGCAAAATAAATCAACAAATTGAACAACTTCAAAAAGATCGAGTTGCTTCATATACCCCTGAATCAACTGAAAGTATCCCTTCTTCCAAATTGGAACAATTGTTGGATTACAAGATAAAAGTAGAAACCAGACAGTGCCTTCTCCGTTCTGCCACTAGATGGCATGAAGAAGGTGAAAGGAATACCAAGTATTTCTACAATATTATCAAACAAAGACAATCAAAGCAAACCATCCAAGCGTTACGCTCCTCAACCACTGGAGATGTTCTAACCAAAATGAATGACATCATTGCTGAAGCTTGTATGTTCTATACAAAATTGTTCACACCTGATGATATTGATATTCAGGCTATGGAATCACTTCTGGGAAATATCCCCTCTGATGCCTGTCTTTCTGAATCTACAGGAGAAATGCTCGCTGGATCTTTTGTTGAGGTAGAATTATTAGAACTGATTACCCATTCTCCTCTTTCCAAAAGCCCAGGTTTAGATGGCATTCCGTTTGAAGTATATAGATATGTTATACCCCGTTTCTCGTTGGTCCGGTCGTTGTTGCTCACAGTTTTGAATGATGCTATCTCTGGAATAATTCCCCCAACATGGAAGCAGACTAGAATGGTATTATTGTTTAAGAAAGGTGATCCATTGCTTCTAAAAAATTGGAGACCGTTATCTTTGATAAACACAGATGCTAAGATATTTACCAAGCTTATTACAAGAAGATTTAATACTGTACTTCCAGCGTTGATTAATCCTTATCAAACAGGATTTCTCCCTAATAGGTTTATTTCAGACAATGGATGGGTAAATAGTACCTTGATGTCACACTTTCGTACAGTTGCTCCCAAAATTCCTGCCGTAGCTGTTCTTCTTGATCAAGAGAAGGCGTATGACAGAATCCACCCAGAGTACCTTCGTCTTGTTCTTCTTCGCTTTGGATTTCCTTTGTCTCTAGTTTCATGCCTATCATCGCTATTCTTTGGTACCAAGATTTCCATATCTATCAATGGTTGGCTTGGTGCTCCTATACTTCAACAGCGTGGATTAAGGCAAGGTGATCCTCTTTCTCCTCTTCTCTTTAACCTTGCGTTTGAGCCCCTGTTAAGAACTATTTTGGCTAGTCCATTACTCTCCGGAGTGTCCCTACAACCTTTTACAGTATCAATACCCAGGAATAAGCGACCAACCCCTCTTTCTTCGTATGATTATGGACGTGAATACTTTAAGTTTCCAATTAATCCTGATAATCCGCCTACCTTCAAATTACTGTCGTATGCTGATGATCTCGAAGTGTTTCTTTCTTCACCCTTAGAATGGCCTTTCCTCCGAGATATTCTTGACTTGTATAGCAAAGCATCAAACGCCAAGGTGAATATAGATAAAACTGAATTTGTTTCACTTTCTGGCGAATCTCACGAAAAATGGATGGCTATTGCTGAGAATACTGGTGTCTCTTGGCACGATAAACATTCTCCCACATCCGTCAGATACCTTGGATATCCTTTGTACTCATCAAGTGATCAGCTTCTATCGTTCCTAAATGACATTCGTAATAAGATTAGTAGACATGCCAATGTGCTTTCCTCCCGAGGCCTATCAATACGTGGTTCCAGTCTTGTGGCTAATTCTCTACTACTTAGCAAATTATGGCATCTACTTCGAGTAGTACCCGTACCTGAAAAATGGTTGAACAGTGTCAAGTCGATAGTGCGTAAATTTGTTTGTCCTTTTTGGCCTGCACCTTCATGGTCTATTTTGTGTCGTAAGAAAAGGTATGGTGGTCTCAGCTTGGTGGATATATATAGTCAGCAATATGCTTTACATCTGGTTTATATTCAGCGAATGTTTCGTCCCCCAAGCAAACTAGATTTCGTTACACCATTGATTTTCTTTTGCTTCAAGATTTACACAGGACATGTTTCCTTGCTTCCTTGGTTTATTACACCACATAAATTCAAATCGTTGCTATCATCCATACCCACTATAAACCACCTTTGTCATCTAATTGGTAAATTACCTCCTTTACCTTTTAATTCTTTATGGGATGGTCAATGGTTACTTGACATACCTCTATCAATCACACTTCAGTACACATTGCCTAGTCAGTCTTTAACAATAATAGATAAAATACCATTACGGTATCTGGTCTCCGATATGCTACAGTGGATACCACAGCACAAGTCCTTTGCTTCAAGTAAGATGGTCTCCTATCTTCCTACCTCTTCTTCATCTTCGTTGTCATCTTTGATTCCTCTTCTTGATCAGGGTGGATCTGTCAAATGGATAGATTGTATATCTAAACGACTGATACATGCAGTATCTGATCTTCCTCCAGCTGTTCCTCAATCTGATATATATTCATCTTCCCTTTGGCTTCCAGATTGTTCTCACTGGACCTTTATGGTTCCTGATAAAGGTAAACCTTGTTTGACAATGGCTGCTTCACCTGGGGATTTACGACAATACTGGCATCCAGAATACGGCTCTACTATGTCTCTTCCTACTATTCCTTTTGTCATTCCTAGTAGCTGGAGAACGTCATCGTCTCAATGGAGAACGCTATGGTCTCTTCCTTTACCTCATAAAGCAGTAACACCTTGGTGGCGATTGCTACATGACAGTATTGGTGTGAAAAGTAAGCTATTTCGGTGGAATCCCTTGTTCTGTACTTCCCCTCAGTGCCCTATATGCCTTGAAGCTATTGAAGATGTATATCATTTTGTGGTTGGTTGCTATGCTAAATCCCAATATTGGCATGCTGTGATTGCATACGTTGGTCTCTCGGATATCATTTCCACTGATATGGACATTTGGTCCACTTTTATTTCGTTTTCCAATTTCTCCGGTATCTTTCTTGATTCTACACAGTTAACCTTGATGGGTGCTGCTTTCTCCACTTTGTGGAAGTACTACTGGATATGCTTCAATCAGCAACAAAGATGGTCGACCTCTGCATCTATATCTTTATTTATTAATACGCACAAGCATATGTTTTCCCTGCTACTCAAAGAATTTGACATGGATATTTCTAACTATACACCAACTGAGAGTGAACTTATTGATACTTGAACTACATAAATAAAATTTATAATTCATACAAAAAAAAATAAGAAACCAACAGATCTTCTGATTGCGTAGTACTTATCATGTGGAATCAGTATTTTATAAGACGCTCACATCTCTAACCTTCCATTTTCAGTGGACCTATAAATGAGTGTCTGTGTTCTATCTATACATCTGTGTCTATCAGAGAACCTTTGAATTATTGTTAATGGAATCAAGGTCGTTTTCAATAAATAATTTAAATTTACCACTCTTCAAATTGGGGGTGAGTTCATAACGGCTGTTCTGGTTTCTCAATTAGATTAGCAGAATAAAGTACGCATTCATATTTTCTTATCATGTACATAAAATGCATAATTCGTTTTTTTCTACTTCGGTTTCGTTATCAGGATTACCTTTTATTTCTTTTAGCCTTCAAGTATTTCTTTCCATTCTTCAGACTGTTTTTTGATCGGCATCAGCCGGATCCTAGAAGGATAAAAACACAGAGAAGTCATGAAGCAGGTCAAGAACATGAATCCTTTTTTTTTTTTCAGAAAAAAAGCCATTTAATTTACTTACTCTGCTTTTATTTAGCTTCAATATATTCTACAAATCTTCCTGATTTTGGAATCTTTTGAAGGTTTGATATGAATCTATTCATGTTTGACAATCAGCTTTTTTTTTAATCTAGGATTTCATCTAAAGGAACGAGGGCAAGCATGTTCATACGGGCTAATTTACATATCATATCTGATTCCAACTATCTGGTGTAATATAAGACTCCTGCTGGTACTTGATCAGTCTATTTAAGTCATACACAGAGTGTGACCCTGATAAAGGTGAGTGTTATTTTCTGATGAACCCAGACATATTCATAGCTCGATTATAAATAGGAACTTACTGGACGCATTACACGATTTGGATATAGTACCATTCTAAACTTAATTGATATTTCCCAGACCTTGCACCGAAGCATCTCCATAAGTTGAAGAAACAGGAGATAATGGAATTAATGTGTTTAAAAGAAGGATGTTTCTGACAGTTCAAATACTACTATGAAGAAGGAGTGATACCGATAGAGTCATACCAAGTTAGATTCAGGAGGAGTAGATGAACTGTTGTTATTATAACAACAACAAAGGAAAGAATGACCGCCTTCCGAGTGTCAGATCAGCTTAACATTAAGAAAGATGATTATTTGAACTCTTGTGTTCTTGCCAATCAATTATTACTTGTCAGCAGATAGCACGAAACATTTATCAGCTATAGCCAATTTCCTTTGAATAGAGGAAGCTGTTCAATCTTTTTAGTCAGTCATATAGCATACACTCATTGAAATTTATAGATTCGATATCCTAAATATCTGTTATACCATCTATTGAATAATCTAAGCTCTGCATCTTGGGTCTTAATTTTTTCGAGATAGCTTATACTTCTTTATTCTTTTGACAATGTGCGCTATTTGGAATATTTAGGGAAAGTGCTTGTATCACTATCTTGAATGTATATTTAATACGAGTCTAATAGAGTTTATCTTTCTTAAAGTTATTTCGCCACTTACACTCCTCAGATGTGACATACTGATCAACTCTAATGCTCTTGCCATGGCTGGTGGAATAGAAAAAGCAGGAGAGTGTGTTAAGCGGCAGAAGCATCCTTTAGAGTGATCCATTGAAGTGAATGTGATAGATAGCTCTATGATATTGGCAGGTTAATATAAATGAGTACTCTATGCCTGCCATGATGCATATATCCAATAACCTCTATGTCCCTTGATTATTCCATTTAACTTGGTCACATAAAACCTTAAGCATCATTTTCATTGTCCTGGTTATATCATGGCTAGAATTGAATGAATTATTGCCGAGTTCAGGTGTGTTCTATTGAAATGCCCCTTCTGAATTCAAGCCCAGGTATACTATCGAACAGACTACCGATATATAGCATCTGGATATTATATGCATACCATATCTCTGACTGGTACTTCTTTAAAAGCGCAGATGTGTTCTCATAGAGGTACAGCCTTTATGAATTATAGAGTTGAGAAGATTGATATAATCTGTGCAATGGTAAATGCCTATAAACATTCAATAGTGTGACAGACCCTACCAATATGGAAATTGATCGACCAGTGAAAAAAATAAAATAAGCGTGGATTTGGACCAGTGTAAAAAAATGAAAAGAATAAGCGTGGAAAAAAAAGCTACTACATCTGCTACCAGCTATCTTGGCTAGAAATTGCTTCATTTCGGTATCGATCCTCTCGAATATACAATCAGTTCATCATAAATACTACGACGCCTCCAGCATTACTTTATCCAACCCCGTTCTATAACTTCTTCAACACTCTCATCTATGACACTACTCCCTTTCTTATTGGTGATAATGATCTCTTCCCATTCCTCCTTCTTTTTTACTGATTCATCTGATGTATCTAAGATAAATGAATGTGCAAGTCTTTGTTATGCCTGTTATTTGTGTATTAAATAAGAAGGGATTGACATTATTTACAATTCTGTTTCAACCCAACTGAAATTGCTAAAGATCCTTCCCGAACATCAATCTCCATTGTTGATCTGCCTCAAGTGAATATCAAAGCTGATGGAACTTGTCACTTGAATCTCGGTTTGGCGTCTGCTCTGTAGTTATGATTAATAACTGAGAGAAGAAGGAAGAAAGGGTAAGTGGAGTGTTTATGTTTATATTCAAAAAGGTTATTCAGGTACGACAATCCATTTCTTGTCCGTACACCTTTTGTGAAATCACTTACATTTGAAGGGTTATTTACCTTCCCACTCCTTCCGCTCATTCTCTTTTATATAAACGGCATGAGACCATCTGACGCTATAAGATACAAATACCCAACGTTTGCAGCTCAGAGCCTACTGCTCATGACTCTTAACATCTAAGCTTCACATGTTCACTTAAGTAGTGATGCGGAGTAAATATTTAACATGTCCTTTTCATCGATTATAATTTCCATATATAGTACTCAGCCCTCCTAGCTGACCCCCCTCTCAACCCAATCCCCTTTGTCTATTCATGCATTTGATGGAACTTGAGACAATCATTTTGATACCCAGATACACGGAGAAACCATTCTCTGCCTGAGAGAATCGGGATATGAATTAAGCCCTTTAAATAACAAAGACACACTATTATTTTTTCCCCTCCCTTTTCCTTCTAATCAACCACTTCAAACTGTAAAAAGCAATAGATGACTAACACATTCACTAGTAATGAAGTATAATAAAGTGTCTAACATGTCAGTATTATGTAAAATAACACTTATCAATAGACAATAATAACTGGGAATCCTACTTATCTCAGCAAGAGAGACAAGCATACCGTGAAATATTCAATAAAATAGATGCAGACACAAAGGGTGTAGTCTTACAAGAGGAGACGATGAACTACCTCAAGAACTACAGTATTCCACAGAACATCATGGACCAGGTAAATAGACCTAGTTTTGTTTATCCAGCAATAAATTAACATGCAATAGTTATGGCAACGTGTAGATGATGATAATAAAGGGTTCTTGACTGATAAAGAACTGTTTACACTGCTGAAACTGATTGCATGTGCTCAACGTGGTGTCTTACCTGCTGATAACATCCTGTCTACAGAAGGTATACCCTATAAATAGAATGTCTCTTTATCCTCACTCATTCCATTTCTGTCATAGTGGGGTTGCCTCTTACAAACTCACAGCCACTTACACCCAAGATGAACAGTCTGAATGCCCCTACTTCACCTAGAATGGGATCTGATGTGATATCCAAGGAGAACAGGGCTAATTATATACGTATATTCCAATCACTAGGACCAGTGGATAATGTACTTCCAGGTAAAAGAAAATGAAAGACAGAGCACGAACCATACATTGCCACTCATTTTGTTTTGCCTATAGCCGATAAGGCTCAAACTTTTTTTCTCAGATCCAGACTTCCATCCACTGTACTCCAGAATATATGGCAATTAGCTGATACACGACACACAGGGCAACTCAACCAGACTGAATTTGTGATTGCAATGCACTATATTGAGCAAATGAGGAAAGGTCAAGGCCAGCTACCACCTACTTTACCTCCCACGATTTATACCTCAGCTACGGGCAGAGTCATACCTTCTTCTCCTCTTGTCCGAAATAACACCCAATTCTCATCATTTGTGAGATCACCTGTATTCCAAGGGGCCACAGTAGCACCATCTGATATCTCTCCTGAAGAGTACCGTAAATACAAAGTGTTCTTTGATAAGTTGGATACAGATCATACTGGATACATTTCAGGCCCAGATGCAGTTGTGTTCTTCAAGCATTCCAAGTTACCTGATTCTGATCTTGCTCGTATTTGGGATATAGCAGATACGAATTCAACCGGAAAACTGAATGAGAAGGAGTTTGCAACAGCTATGCATATAATTAATAGAAGATTGGCAGGAGGAGATATTTCAGCAGTTGCAGTACCACGTGTAGAACAAGGTAAAAAAAAAGTGGTTGAACTGTTTGTATTGATTCTCTCGTTCTAAATTAGATTTTGAGTTGTAGGCAATTTTGATTTATTGGGATTGGATTCAGAGCCTACACCTGGTAATATACATTCTACTTTGGATTCCAATATTCAAGCAGAGAAAGATCGTGTGTCTGCATTGAATAATCAAATCAACCAAGAACAACAATCAAACCAGACACTTCAAAGTCAAATCGAGAGTCAGAAACAACAGTTGAACAAGTATAGACAGGAAGCAGAGGAAGCAGAGAAAAAGTTAGAGGCATTAAAGAAGAGAAAGGAGGAATTGATGAAGGAGTTACAGATGTATCGACAGGAAAAAGGACATTATGATACGAGAATAGAGCATGCCAAGGAAGAAACAAAGAAGGTGCAAGAGGAAGTGAAGGGATTGGAGAGTGAAGTGTTTTCTCTGTCGTCCAGTGCACCTCCAACTTCTCTGTTTGCCAAAGTAGATAGGTCCCTTACTCCTAGTCAGATGGATGTGAGTGATATTGAGTCAAAGTTTCCTGATCTGAGTACAATGGAGAACAATTTCTCCATGCCACCAGAGACACCTACCCATGACAATGATGCTTCTAAACCAAACAACGATGATCTCTTTTCTACCGGAACTCCTAAGATGTCTAATACGTTTACTGGTACACCCAAGATGTCTAATGCATTTACTGATACACCCAAGATGTCTAACGCATTTACTGGCACACCCAAGATGTCTAACGCATTTACTGGTACACCCAAGATGACATTCACAAGTGCACCTAATACATCCAATACAAATGCCTTTGCTAGTACACCCAGTACATCCAATACAAATGCCTTTGCTAGTACACCCAGTACATCCAATAACAATGCCTTTGCTAGTACACTCAATACATCTAACAACCATGTTTTTAACAATACACCCAATAACAATGCCTTTGCTAGCACATCCAATGCTTTCTCAAATACACCCAAAATGACAAACAATGACCTCTTCTCTTCCACCACCACAGACAATGACATCTTCTCTACCAGCCAACCCTCCTCATCCACCGACCTCTTCTCCCCTGCCCAGAAAGACGACATCTTTGGCCAATCCCAAAAGAAAGAAGAGCCCAAGAACTCAAAATACAAATTCGACCTCTCACTCTTCGACTCATTCAGCAATGAACCTAGTCCAGTTATATCCGAGAAAGACGAACTAAATTTATTATTTGGTCAACCTACTAAAAAGACATCCTCTGAATTCGATGACTTGTTCAGTAAATAAATAAATTTTATCTTCTTGTGTCTAAAAATACGAGTTTAATCCAGTGTTGAAATGCAGGGATGAGTTCTCGTTCCCATTGTTCAATACATTCAGCTTCACTCTTTCTCATACAAGATGCAATATGAGCCCAGTTGAATGAATCCCATTGTCCAGGTGGAGCAGACACAATGACGGTATCGATCAGTCGTTGTGTTTCTGCCGGTGTCCATGTGGTTAGAGGGCGTCTGGAATGAATACGGTCCACATGATGTTTCCACTGGGATTGTAATGATCGGCCTTTCTTCCCTAATAAGAGTTCCGTGAACAGTTGAGTGGATCCGGATAGTTCGTGAGAGGGTTTGACATAGTATACAGGACGAACAATGATATCAGGGGTGCGGGCCAGGTGGTGGAGTTTGGAGAGAAGTTGGGGTTCGATCTTTCCACTTGTAATGGATTCAATATCTTTAGGGGTCAATCTACTTTGATCTCTAGACATTCTGGATGATCTATAACGAAGAAAGAAAAGGAAAAGTGAAAGGAAAGGAGGGGTATTTATAACTAGAGTTTTTTTTATTTCTTCATAAGTTCAAGTAGGTTGAATGATAAGCAGACAGTCATGATAATGAGTCCGTAAATAGATAATAAGAGAGCATTGATTCTACTAACTGACCATGAAGCATGTAATCTATAATAGAATAAACCCGGTAAGATGAATGAGATGATGGTGGATCCAGTAGAGCCTACGAATGTGAGTATCTATCATTTTCTCATGAGTTCTTTGTATTCATATTTATACCCAAGTTCATTTTACATACTGTCTCCAAGTGAGTTACACTAATGGCCACCAAGTAGCTTAGAATGAGAATAGTGGTTGTCATCACATAGTATTTGAATGGGCTGGTTTCCTTTGTCTTGATAATGTTATCAACAGAAGAACGGCATGGATGTGCTTGGAGTGAATACCCAAACATCACAAGAATAACAATAGCTAATCGACCTCCTGCCACAAAGTAATTGGATGGATCTAGATAAAGGATTCATTTAACACACTCGTGTGATATATATTTCCACTCACATTCAACAATGATATTTCCACGGACACTTTTACCAAAACTGAGGTACCCTATCACGGCAATAGATTCATACACAAGAGCAGAACATCCAATAGCCACTGTAATCACTCGACTCATGACTCTTTCACTGTGATCCTTGAGTTCATTATACACTGTAAATATCTGCAATCGAAAAATTAATGGATGACAATGACCATCATTCTTTTCTTTGTTCTGCTTACATTCTGGTGACATGTAAATGCAAATATGAAGATAGGTATGTGCTTGAATATCCGAGAAGTGATGTGGAAATACTCAACCTGATCCCCTGTTATCTCAGTCACTGGCCATACATAATAATACACCACAATCACACACAGATAAACAGCAGCAATCAATGCAATGATACTTGTATACTTCAATGAATCCAATCTTTTCAAGAAACTCAATGGTAATATAAATAAGATCATGTACACCGTAATCCAGAATCTTCTGTCTATTAACAAGGCATGAATATCATCACCCACAAATGATGCCATGACCTATAAAGAGAAATGAGTTTGGTGTTTCTTTCAATGATCCTATGACTATTCATATTACTTGAGGCATCAGGTCACCAATGATGATCAGATAAGAAATAGCCACACCAAGACATTTAACAGCAATAGCCAGATCGAACACAACCGCCAGTCGAGGATAAGTCAGTTTGGAGAGTGCATTGAACGAGGCTTTTCCGTTGACTTGGTCAGCGCACTGAGTAAGAAGGTAAAGACCTGATCCCGAAGTAAATGCGTTGAACAGGATAATAAAAATACCCGGAACAAGTCCAACTGAAGCAACAGCAGCAGGCTAGAGAATTCAGCTTTAAAATGAAGTGGTTGTTTATCTTTTTTTTACTTTTTTTTTTTACCATAGCTAACATGCCTGTACCGAGAATGGTGTTGGCCAAGTTGATAATACTGCTGAATGGAGAAGCATGCCCGGTATTCTTATTGCTATGATGGGATTCCATCTCGATGGGTTGATATTCTCTTGTCATGATTCATATATAGATTCCGTCTTTACTGGATAAGTTTGGATGAAAATAAAGGGGTGTGCAAAAAACTAATAATGAAAGAAGGTGTATTTTACTTTTATTTTTCAATCGGAGCCACTCATATTAAATTAATAAAAGGGAAACATGGGAAATAGAAGTTAGGTATAAAGAGTGTGTTGCTTCTATTTGCTATAATAGAAAACAGGTTGCCATTCAGAGTCCACGGCATGATTAGTTGTCATTTTGTGTGTAGGTTCTATGGGGTGCTGATCTGGTCAGGCTTATAACTTGTGTGTAAACGAAGGATTACTTATTATCTTTTTTGAGCTACGGAACACATACTGATTCCTCTTAGTTGTGGACACAAAGAACGGATCATTTCTAGGTGGGCAGGACTAAGGTTATTCAGTTGGAGTTGATTCAATAGGTGGCCGTGTTTTTCTAAAGGATACGTGTCGTTACACTTTACACTCACATTGGTCCATTTCATATGAGTATCCTTTGTCATCTGAATACCCATAGAACACGACTTCCTCGATCTCGGTGTTATTTCCATTGTATTTGAATCCAATGGCTGAACGTACTCGTAGAAAGTATCCATAATGTTCTTTCCATCCTGTTCATCCATCGTTTCAAAATTGAGTAGAAGACTTTTCAATTCTTTTAATGTCATCACTGCGTCCACAAACAACCATGGGTGAGTCATCGATACGACTTTTAGGTTCAGAGAGTGAAGAAATGGAAACTTTTGTGCAAATGCCCTGACATTGTTACTTGACAACAGAGATGTGGCAATCAGCAGACTCTTGATTGAATGGGGAACTAGATGGTCCTTTGTCTCCAGGTTTAACTCAAAACCATTTGTGTTTGTTGTTGACAAGCTTTTTAGGTTTGGACACTGATCAAGTACATCTTCTAATAACTCTTTGTCACAGTAATCAAAATACATCTGTAGATCAGTTAAATGTGGGAACAAGCTGAGAAAAAACGGAAACCCAATATGGTACTTCATAACATTACCATAGTCTTGTTTATGTAACTGAAGAGTCTTCAATGTATACTTGTGCTTTATTAAGAGGTTCAAGTAGAGTTCAGGTCTTGAAACTGCTTCTTCCTCAATATAGAAATTCTCAACGTTACTCAATGTACCATCTTCGCTTGTCAACAAGTTTTTCACAAGGTGTGTCATAAGAGGCAATGACATGATACGTACTTTCGGACACTTGACTAGTAAATGGAGCATGTCGAGTGTATCATCGTCCATGTTCCCATCCGACAAGTCAATTCCCAGCATTTCGATATGATAAAGAGCATCTTGTGTACGTGAATAGTTAATAAAGCAATTGATGAACTTGACATTGGATTTTGAATTAGGAATGATTTGAATAGCTTTGTAGATGACTTGAATACATACAGAATACCATAATTTATTGACTATAAGACATTGAAATAAGTCCTGTTCATTGAGGTTAGAAGTAATCAAGATAAGAAGTTTGTCAGGAATTGAATGCATCGTAAAGGCTAAGATAAGAGGAAGAAGAGAAGACAGAAATACTGCGGATTTAAAGAATATTGAAGGTCATTGTCAAAGTAAGATCCAATAAAAAGAGGAAATAACATACAATGAATTATTAGGTTGCAGTTGTCTTTCTTCGTTAATAAAAAGTTATTTTGTAAGAACTGTAACTGAATCAACTAACATTCAGAGAAAGCAATATAGAATAAGTAATCAATTAAAAACAACAAGATATGAAGCTTTTCAATCAGTTGAGAAAATAATGACAATGGATAAAATGGTAATCGAAAAGGAAAAAGTTGTGAATTGTGCCTATAAAAAGAAATTTCATTCAAGATAAGTCATACAGTTGTACCAGGATTGTGAAATCACCGTTGTGCACAATTTTTACATGTGTATTCATCATATTTAAGTACAACGAAAAGAAATATTCTGAGAAGTAGGCAAACTTATTATATAGCACGGCAGAGTAAAAATAGAAACTTGAACTGTGGTAATTGTTCTTAGAGGTTGATCAGGATGAAGTGTTGTAGTGAGCTAGATACCCAACTTTTGTTTAAAAAACTATTACCCTATATATAAAAATATAGCAGACTGAGTATGCAAATACCGCAAGCAAAGTATATAAACAGTATATAAAAATATGGGGCGTGAGTTCCAGAAGGGTTTTTCAAAAACACCTAAACATATAATAAAAATAGAAAGAGAATTATATTTTCTATCAACTTGACAAAGTACATTATAATCCGAATAAAATTCATTTTTTTTATATGACGATGGTTTGGTGTTCAATAATTTCAAGCAATAAAATGGGATAGTACATATCTTCTGCTCCTTTCAACAGACTGATTGCTATATTTCCTTGTTCTTCTTAAGATTAGTATTCAATTTGTCCAATTTATCAGTGTAGTTTGTTTAAAGCAAAACCTATACACCCATGTCATTCTTCAGAAGAAACAATCCAGTGAACCAACTGCAATGTCGGTGGATTATCACTCTTGATAATCAATATTTATTTGTTGTATCTGTAGTTATACATTGTCTCTGCACTGCTCAAGCTTGGGAGTACTTTTATAAAAATATGAGAAAATATTAACCTTTTGCTTCAACCATTGGGGATAAAGAGTGAGTAAAGTATTCAGTTAGAACTCTTGTATTTAAAGCGAAAAGGTAATATCAGGGTGCCCTTTAAATTATTTCTTGAAATACCTCGCCAGATTTAGAAACCTCCACTCCCCTGAATCAATATTGAGAAATAAAATCGTTTTTAACTTTCATATTTCTTGCTTCAAATCAATGGTTATTTCAAACGAAGTTCTAAAAGAAAAAGAGGGGTTTCTATAATAAAATTACAAACACTTTTCAGGTTAGAAATAATAAAACAACATATGCTCAACTAAGAAGTAATCATTGGACACTGATATAAACAACAATGAAATTCTTTGTTTAATATTCTTTTGAGTATACAGAAGGAGAATTTATAAGATAATATGTCCTGATAAGTAAGCTTAAAGTTGATACAATAAAGTAATAAAATAAGATATAAAAAATGAACAATAATTATTAATTAAGCAAATAACGACAATACTGTGTCTTCGGTAAACGGAAAAGAACATGTATTCTGATAATTCAGTTCTAGAAGCCCTTCTTCCTTCACATGATAACTGAGTATCACTTGATTAATACGAAACACTAATCTTGCTGTTAGCGGATATGAACTGACATTCGAGAATTCCAGTAACTTCATTGGAATATATGAATTTTCTTCATTAAGAGGCTTGAAAGATAAACCTGAATAAATATTAAGATCAATTTCGAAATAATAAGATTTCTGATGAAATACATACCTGCATGCACTTCATCTTCATCAAAATAAAATACACCAAAAAACCCATTATCTCTGTTTTCTTCCGTAATCCGTTCATATGCTTGAAAATAAAATATGGAAGTTCCTTTGTTAAAGGTTCTCCATTCATTACAGAATGATGATGCATTTTCGGTAAATGAGATGAGGTATTCACCAGATGTTACTTGTTCAAGTAGGCCACCAAGGGGATTACGAACGATGGACATGATTCCTTCTGCAATAACAAATGAAATAGGCTTTTTAGCCCAATGGATGGATAGTTGCTCATTGTATTTGTTCTGACGTTCGACATTATTTTTGAATCTGTTGAAGATTTCAATATTTGTGTTGGAGCATTTCAACTTCATAGGTTGGCCCATAATAAAAATATCTTTTATCAGATAATCTCCAAATAAAGACGGGTTAGCAGTCGAGGAAGAGATGATAGAGGTAAGGTGGTAAATTACTGGGTCTATGCATATATCAAATAAATCAATAGGTGACAAGGAGTAAGTGCAGCTACAACTGTCGCTCATTGGTATATTTGCTGGCTTGTACCAATCCATAAATCCTTCACTACACTGTGCTGTATACTAAGAAAGAATAAAGTTAATACGGTAACTTGATAATGTGTATTGTCTATACGTACTTTTTCAGTGAAATACTTCTTAAAACATTTGACGAACACAGTGTACATATCTGTACCATCTTCATTCTCTGTCATTTTATGTTGAGAGCATGTACTGATGCAAATATCATCTGTCGACATAATATGTTCCCATAATTTTTCAGCCATAATATTGACCATATCAAAAGAAATTCTTTTTCTCTTCAATGTAAGAACAGTCTCTTCATTGGTTGATTGAACATTCTTTTTGATAGCCAATACCGCATTCAGTGTAAGATCGATATAAGATTCGTATAAATGTGCTTGAACTATATACTGTGGATAATCCAATGAATCAATTACTCGTTCATAGCATTTGAGCTGTTCCTTGCAATACACAGCGGTTACTTGTTCAGAATGAATTAACCTTATAGGTGGAGAAATAGTATCTTCTTTATCCTCAAATGAATTGCGAAGGTTGTCATGGGACACATGGAAGCAATCGAGTACAGCTTGATTGACAGAGAAGTAACAGTTGAGCGATTCTTTTCTTGTAACCATCCCGTTTGAAATCAGGTAATGCTTGATATAAACTTGGAGAATTTCAATAAAAAATGATAACATGAATGGATGATCTTCTCTGAAAATACTCTCTTTAAAAAAATGAAATACTGAGATATCAGGACAGAAATAATCAACAACTGATCGCAACTGAAGTTTAAGTGACTTGATACTATCGTGATTTTTGACTTTTGCTTTCTTTTTCTTTTTAGTGGATGTACTTGATTCTTTCTCTGTGCCTTGACCACTTTGGATCGAGAGGTCTTCTTCTATTTGCAACATTTGTATAAACCTTTTGGATTTTTTAGTATTTGTATGAGTATCTTTTATCTATTTTGCATTTTACCTGTCAGCCATTTTGATGTGATATTCATTAAACCGATAAGGGTTATTTTTCACATCAAAACAATCATTTATTGTATAGCTATTAAAATTAATCAATATATTTCTCAATATAAACTGTATTTTTATGTGAATTACCAGAGATTGCTTATTTCTGAAGAGTTTTCAATCAAATGCTTTTGCTTTTTCGAATCAATAAATACTACTGAAGTAGTGTCACATGCTATATCTAATACCAATAATAGACATGAATACTGACAAATAAGTGTATGTTATATATATAGATTATTACCGAAATATAAAAGATTTCCATTTGATACGCTTTTCAAGTTGTTTTTGTTGATTACTTTTGGCAACTTGGCTTTTAGATTGAGTCTGGATTGAAGTATACGGGCTGCTCCTATTGTGAAAGAGTGATGCCTGCATGTATTATAGGGGTGATTATATATTGCCAATTCAGTTGGAATATTTTCAAAAAAACTTGGTATATCTTTATCAACGCACATATAAGCTTCCGATACTGTAATTATTTTGGCCATATAATTTTCTCTTGCAAGGTTAATAATACATCTGGTAACATCTTCAAAATCACTTGATGTTAATCTTGAGGCATTTGCTATATCATCAAGTGTAATGGACTTGAGTTTAGCTTCCTTATGTATAAAAAATGTTCTTTCTATATCTTTTAAGAATGTATCTTTATGCCTGATTAAGATATCGTACATGGATGGATTATCTCCCTGGGTAATATTATTTGTTAGATAATCACTAATAAACGGTTAAATACCTACCAGATCTGATGTATACTCTCGATAACAGAGTTGTGTCAAATTCTTCAAGTTGACGTTGTATTTTTTCAATTTTTTCCTGCTTCCATCAAATAATAAATCAATCCACATTTCATCTTTAACATAGTCTACAAAAAATGTTCTCTGATACTTCAAAGTGCTGCTAATGACATTGTTCATTCCTCTGACTGGGGCGCCTATTTCGTAGCCATAAACTGCAACTTCATTGTACTCTCTTAAGTAACATACAATCTGATATCCTCCTTCAGTGAATGTATATCCATAATGTGGTAGCTGAAGATAGTTTATTAATGCAATTGAATGAGGCACAATAACAATATTATCAATACAGGATGCTTTAGTGTGAATAAAACACTGTTTGACTGAATTAACCAGATTGTTATCCCACTGATCAGGTACAGTTAACACCCAATGTATATATTGATGAGAGTCATCATGCATATGCAACTCGTAGAAATAATCGATTAATTTCCCTATATAAACTGGAAATATTGCATAAATAAGATGGTCTCTCTGTGATCTCTTCTTCGGCTTCACTTTGGATACAGAGTAATAGTCTTCGAAAATACAGGAGGAATAAAATAATGATTTGTTGTCTACTTGACTGAATAACTCGTCCTTCATTACAGTAATTTCAAAGCCAATACTGTTCAGCACACCGTCGTTATTAAATATAACGGATGACCCTCTATAAGATATATCTTAGTATAAACTATCACGTAAATCTACCCTATCTTACACCAAACTCTGGACATGGGTATCAGCAGATGTTTCGTCTTTCTCATGAAAGAATTTCGTCAATATTTTTTTATGGTCTATTGCTGCACAATTAAAATAGACAATAGTAAGGAAAAGTAAATGAAATCAAAAAGTATACCTACAAAAACATAAAATGCGGTCATTTCTGTTACACTTCTTCATTTTTTATTATTACTGTAAGTTATAATAAGTGAAAGAAAAGGTATTATTTATACTTCTGTTAGTGTGTGTGTTATTGTAATTCAGTTAGTGGTACGAGCTGTGGTTTTGAATACTGCGCTTGTAACTCTCTATTTTATTTTTGGTACCTCCTTAAGTATCTATCATCCAGCGATTTAAGCATATCCTAATTTGAATAAAATGCCTCCACTCTTAACTCAAAATTCCAGTTAATCATAAGATACCGCAAGGACGACGGACTTCTTCTGTTCTTCCTAGTGACCGTAAATCACTGATACCAACCTTTAGCAAACGTTGCTTTTCTTCTGTTGCACCACCTTTGACTTCAGTCAGACTCGCAGACTCTCTCACCAGGCAAAGCAAAAAAAAAAGCTGCCATTTCAAATCGTCGTCGAGAAGCATCGTTCTCCGGAAGAGAACAATTCTTACAGCAAAACCTGCAGAGAATAACAGCAATCCACCTTTGACTTCATCACCTCCATTTAATTCTCAATGGATGTTCCAAACATCTTCTCGCGCTGAGATTATTGTCCTACCCACGCCTATGACTCACAATCCTAGTTATTCTCACGTACAGATGCCCATTTGGGTATCTGGACTCTACCGGCAATTCACCACTGTTGAGAAACAACTCAAAAGAGTTCTCAAAGATCCCATGCTTTTGAGATCTTGAGTAAAGAAAATGAAAGACAAGCCGAGAGTGATGAGAACGAATCATTCAATGTAGTAATAATAACTCCAGAGATGAGGATGAATCCTATTTCTTGGTAAAGATCGTAGAACACATGATCTACCTACAGCAAATGAGTTTGCAGCAATAGTTGCTATTGAGTACTCTGAGAGAAGTGTCCGTGACATTATTGTTACTTTCAAAATTAATAATGAGGGTAGTGAAGTTCAGTTTCGTCGAATCCATGAGACACATGCTGCATACATTCCCTTTACCATAAGTATTGCTTCTTCCAAGAGGGATATGGGTAGGATTGGGGATTGAGATTGACTAAGGATGATGATAACGACACTTCTGTGGGTAAAACAAGATTAACCCAAAGATCATACTATAGATACAGATTACACGCTAGAGTAGAAAGAGTTCTCTACCATTTTTATTCCAAGAGACTCTTTTAACAAGATGTAGTTGATGTCTGGGTACATAGGTTAGTGAAACCGTGGTATGATGTGATTCTCAGACAGGCATCTCCCAAAGTATTTACGATAAACCAGCACCTTCTGTCTCATTTGTCATTAGTGATAAGGCACTTGGTCCTCTGAGGTTGATAAGTTCAAGACCACTTGAAAGAACTGTTGAGCAGGTCAAGAGCAGGATTTTGTCCCGATCAATGGCTGACAAGAACTCGGCCAACGTTGCCGCCAAAATGTTCCGGGAAAAAAGAAGGTGGTCTCTTGGTGATAACAATGTTTGTACCCAGGGAGAAAAGAGACATGTCTGGGAGAATATTGCAGTGGTGAAATTGCCCTGCACTATCTAAACTCGTTCTTCTCGGAAATAAACGGAAGCACAATGAAGAATAACTGCAAACATGTTTTAATGAAGATGGTGGTGTTCCAAGAGTAGGAACTCTGATGAACATGTATGCAGTCGACAACACCATCTTCATAGTAGTCATCCAATCCCCTTCCCCTTTTTACACCTTCATTTCCTCCCTTCTACTTCGACCTCCTTCTCAACACAAATTCTGCCGCTACCATAGAAGTTAAACACATAATAGGCTATACCATGACTGTCCCTTCCATGACAGAACTCAACAGGATCTACATGTCATGGAAATGAGATGAAATTTACTGTCCAGAAAAAAATATGATAGTAAAATGAGATGAAATCGATGTCTGAATCAAAACATAACAAAAATGAATACATTATCTAAAATAGGAAATAAATCAAGTCAAACTCAAACTACTGAATAGTTTTTTAGATATAGAGCTTCATTTTAAAATATGTCAAGCTGGGGATTCAAATATCTTCAATATATTCCTTCTCGTGGTGATGTAGTTGGTAAATCTTTTTAATTTTTGCACATATAATTGTGTGAAATTTTTGTTCAATAGCTGGAAGCTGCGAACTATTGTCTACAAAAAGAAATATTTTCTTCCTATGCACTACAATAGATGGTCATTATTTCCTTTTAGGCTCAGAAACTATTTAAGCACTGGGAATAATCTTCCGGACCTTTTTTTTAAGCTGTGCGATTTCCCTACAACTTCTATAGAGTCTACACATCGTGCAGTGGATAAAATGGGATGATGGTGATACTCACTCAACAGAAGAGTGCTACAAGCCAGAAGGACTAGCTGTAGCTAGTAGCCTATGATGGTAATTCTGACTGTAGCTCTCAATTGTATGATCATCACTGAATGGATAGAATTCATCATGGCACTTCAAAGGATAATTATATCGATGGAAGAAGGTATTATCTGTAGTAGCTCGATTAGATGACAGACGCTACATCTATTTGCCGATAGCTTATTAAATGTACCCACATAGCATGACTGATGATATACACTTCATGGCGTACAGTGATGAGAAAAGAGTCCATCTTCATATATAAAAAGAGGGAGTTGACTTATGGCAAAGGAGTGTTTCTTCTATGTTTCATCCACTGATCAACTGTTCCTATCCAACTATGCAACCCTTTCCCCCCTATTGGCTAACAAATATCAGCATCTAAAGGTATCCCTCCCCAACATCAGTTACTATTTATAGACTATGCTGTGTAATACTTTATCATGAACTGCTTAAGTAATACCTTTCACACACCCTGCAAATGAGTCAGCCATTTTTTGTATGCAATGCTGAATTGACCCTTATTTGATTAGTGCAGAAATTGAACTTCCATCCTTCAATAAACAACAGAGCAGATCGCGTCATTCGATTGGATATCCGCTCATGATCGCATATATTTATTTCCCCCACCTCAAAACGAAAAAATAAATAAACACTCTTATTTCCTTCTTGAAGCAAAAATGAACACACTTCGCTTGTTCACTCGTTCATTCACAACTGTTCATCCCGGTCGTCCTTCTGGTGTAAATAGAGACACACTTTTGTTGAAAAGAAACATGCTCATCTCCTTTATTTCAACCACTAGATTACCAATGGACTTGTAGGTGCTATTGGAAACACTCCTCTTGTAAGTACTTCATTCACGTATTCTTGTTTGTGATGTACTGACTATCCAGTGTAGATTCGACTCAACAGGTTGAGTGATGAAACAGGCTCTGAGATATTAGCCAAAGCAGAGTTCATGAATCCCGGTGGATCAGTCAAGGATCGTGCTGCTCTTTTCCTGGTGAAAGATGCAGAGGAAAGAGGACTCATTCGTCCAGGTGGAACTGTAGTTGAAGGAACAGCAGGTAATACGGGTATTGGATTAGCCCACGTGTGCCGTGCCAAGGGATATAAGTGTGTCATTTATATGCCTAATACACAGGTAAATGTTAGAATAGACAGTGACAAAGAACATGCTCATTGACATATGTCTCTCTATAGTCCCAAGAGAAGATTGATTTGTTACGTATGTTGGGTGCTGAAGTGCATCCTGTGCCTGCTGTCGCATTCGATAATCCCGAGAATTACAATCATCAAGCAAAGAGACATGCTGATTCATTAGACAATGCAGTCTGGACTGACCAGTTTGATAGTACAGCCAACCGACGTGCTCATATTGAAACAACTGGACCTGAGATCTATGCCCAGACTAATGGAGAAGTAGATGGATTTGTGTGTGCTACTGGTACTGGTGGTTCATTAGCTGGTACTGCTCGTTATCTCAAAGAACAGAAGGGAGACAACGTAAAGATCTTCTTGGCTGATCCTCCAGGATCTGTTCTCTACAGTTATATCACCAGTGGAGGAAAGTTGTTTGAGAGAGATGGGTCTTCTATCACAGAGGGTATTGGACAGGGACGTGTGACAGGTAACTTACAGCCTGATATCGACTTGATTGATGGTGCAGTCAGTATTAAGGATGAAGACACCATCAAGATGGTCTATCGTCTATTGGATGAAGAGGGTATTTATGTGGGTGCATCTTCTGCACTCAATGTGGTGGCAGCTGTGGAGATGGCTAAACAGCTAGGAAAGGGTAAGAAGGTGGTCACTCTGTTATGTGATGGTGCCTATAGATATCAATCTCGTTTATTCAGTAAGTGTTTGATAGATGGGAGTAAGTGGATTATTCATGACTGACTGTGTTTTATATAGGCCGTACTTGGTTAGAATCAAAGAAGTTAGCAACTGCTATTCCTGATCACTTACAGAAATACATCGTCTTACCTTAAAATCCATGTTTAACAATAGAAGCACATTACTAGAGACACTATTCATACTCCGATTGAAATAAATAAATAAATAAATAAAATTTTTTTTCTTCTTCGTCTTTGTGCTTAAGTCTATCTTCAAACATGGGAAAGGAGAAGGGTAATGTGGCTATTGACAGATTAAACTTCTTACACCAGGCGTCCCTTTTGATGTCTACTATTCAATATACCCCCTCTACTACTCCCACTATAACACAAGTACCACACTACAAGGGAGATCCACCAGGAACAGTATTGGGACCAGCCCGTTATTTCACTCATACTATGCAGTATATGAGTAGACGGCTCGTAATGAGATTGTGTGTATTCTTTCATTGTATCTAAGTACATATATACTTATCCTCTCATCATAGGGATCCCACCATAAAGAGAACCCAATGTAAGCGCTGTGAGACCCCACTTCTGCCTGCTTTGACATCTCATATTCGTATGCACTGTAACTATTCTCTCTCCTATAAGCTATTCCACCCATGTTAATCTTTCTTCATAGCTAAACATGTTGTTGTCACTTGTAAGGTATGTAAGGCCAAGAAGAGATTTATGTCAAATGAGGAATATGTGCTGTTCAATGAAAGAGAAACCACGGAACAATGACGACACCATGATGGTGTGGAACCCAAATAAATATAATTTTTTTTTGTTTCTTTTTATTTTTATTCTTTTCATTCTCTTTTCTCTCTTCTATTATTATAACCAATGTCTTATGGATTTGACAACAATGTACAGTGGAATGTGGAAGACCAAGATACATATTCACCATTCACAGACTACGTCGAAGTAAGCCTAAAGCTCTCTTACTTGTTTTTGCTCAACCTTTTTTTATTCAGCCTGTAGCCTCCACAAGTACAGCCACCACAGTACAGAACGAATTCAAACCAGAACCTATGACTATTCGAGTAGATGATCCACAAAAGAGTCCAGAAGGATCATTTATCACTTACAGAGTCTTCACTATGGTAACACACCTAGTTCCCTAAATGATTTGATGTTATTAAAATACATCGTAAAGACCTGTTTAGAGAACTATTCACCTGATAATAGACCCGTAAGAAGAAGATACCAAGACTTTGAATGGCTTCATGATGCTCTCACTCTTGAGTTTCCTACCTGCATCATCCCACCTTTACCAGAGAAACATCGATTAAGTGAGAACGAATTATTACATGATGAGTGTTGGGTTGACCTTTTTGTTTATAAGATTATAAAAATAGATTCGATCCGAAGTTTATCGAGAAAAGGAAATTAAGGTAAAAGTAGAAGAAAAAGAAATAGGGGATTGGGAACGATACACTCATAAGCGTTCAAGTCTACAGTGGTTTATGGATAGAATTGCCAGACACCCTTATTTACAAGCATCTCAAATGACAAGACTGTTCTTGCAATCTACTGATTTTGTGAGTTAAAAAAGAAAAATGGATGAATCCACATGTATTGATACTTCACTCCAATAGAAATCAGATAAAGCCGTTCAGACAAGAACACCTTCTCACTCTATCTTGGGCTCACTCTTCAAATCAATGAATACAGTAAAGAAACCAGATGAGAAGTTTGAGGTGATGAAGGAAACAATCGATAAATTCGATGATAATCTGAATATAGTAGAGAAATTATATCATAGAATAGGAAGGAATCAACACGGTAAGACTAGGACACATCCACTAGGGGGAAGCCGTTCTTATTTATAGAATGATAGGATTGGAGGATCAATATGAGAAGTTTGCTGGAAGTATTCGTGGATTATCTGGATTAGAACGCAATATCGATCAACCATTAAGGAAGTTTGCGGAGTCAACTGAATTATATGCAGAAGCATTGAAAGAGAAGGTAAGCAGTTCTTTCTTTTTTTAGTTTCTTCAACCATACATTATTTATTTTATGTGTATAATTTATATTAGCATATAAACATTAAATAAACTATTAGAGATACCAAGAAGATCTACTGTTCCTTAACAACATCCATGAATTACTCAATTACTGTCACGTTGCCAAGGTAACATCCATATCCTAGTAACACTCCATACTCAACCTACTTATTAGGATCAATTGATAGAGAGAGACGAGAAGCAGGTGTTGTTTGAGGATTTGTCTACTGATCTACAGTCAATTGTCAATGAAAGAGAGAGGATCTTATATCCAGGGAAGGTGTTCCCGGCTACAACATTGAATATGGCAGATTTAATGTCAGATAAGATGAGTGATGCAGGAAGGAGGAGAAATGAGAGTCTGGTGAAGTTGGAGCTGAGGATAAAAGAAGTAAGAATAAACAAAATGAGGAAAGTGAATATACTTAAATTTGTTTTTTCTCTAGTTACAGGATAGTGTTGCCAAGGCAAATGATGAAAACAACAATTACTCTAACCAGATCATCAAGGAATATGAGATATTTCAACAAGCAAAGACATCGGAGTTGAAACATGGATTGGCTGCTTATGCTGATTGCCATATCGACTTTTATAGAAAGGTAAAAATGGGGGTAGGGGGAATATAAATAACTAACATATATATATATGTATACAGAGTCTGTCTATTTGGGAGAATATATTGCCTGTATTGGATGAGATTCAGTTGAAGGATGACGACGATAAAATAAAGACATAAAATAAACACAGTTTCTTTCTTTAATCTCTATTTGAATCTATCAGTGGGTGATGTGCGGTTAAATAAGAGAGGTGTAGCATGGGATGACTGACTATCACATCCTAATTCACTCATTTTGAATACAAGGGAATCATCATCTTCTAACTGGGTCACTCTTTCTGACTCTATTGTCTTTTTGCGTGAATGATATATTTCCTGTTGCCTGTCTTGGGGGTAAGTAGATGCAGTATGATTGCTATGAGCCTGATGTTGAGTGGGCAGACTACGGGGTATGTGGACAGGTGATGATTTCTGTACTGTGTGGAGTGGGGATGGATGAATAGGCTGATAAGATCTGCCAATGGAGGAAGAAGGGGAAGAGAGGGAGAGGATCATACTGGAGGAGACTGATTCCGATAGAGAAGTATGTGTGTCCCGTAGGTTCTGAAAGTGAGCGAGTACCTTATCATCCTTAGTCTCATTCTTCTGAAAAAGTTTTAATTCCTGATTACTGCCCATTAAGCGAACAAAGTCCTCTAGGTCATCGTCATTCAAGATAGAGCTATGGTCACTTGCACGCCTCTTCATTAGGCTACTCTGAGTTAAGGAGGAGTCTCTACTTGTGTATTTATACTTATCGAAGCTACTGCTAAATTCAATCTTCCTACCAAGTGATCCCTCCTTCACAGGGTCCTTCACTGTCACTACAACAAGTCAGTCAATCACCAGTGCCTATGACCTCTCTTTTTTATACACATTCACTATGCTCACTAACGCAGCCCCTCTCATAACCGTCCATCTATCTACTCTCTATGTATAGACACTACTTACAGTCTATGGTGGATGTGGATATGGATGGTGATTTGAATGGAGAAACAATAGGCCGTGATCTCGTTTCATTCTTGCTCACTAGAACAGTCTAAGTAATAAATAAATGGAGGGGGGGGCGGTAAACAGATCCACACACACACACACACACACACACACACACACACACACACACACACACACACACACACACACACACACACAGTTTCTTATCGTTCCCTTCTTACCTGCTTCTGCCTCTCTTTCTCTTCCTGATACTTGGTCAATGTGGGTGTAAAGAACTGGTCATCCATATCAATAAACTGTGCACTCAAATCCCTCTCTATGGTCTCTGCTTTAAAATCACAGTTACGCCTATACACAACATTCAACTTGAATGTGCTGATGACACATCAATAGAGATCAATGTCCACATCACACACAAAAAAACGGTTATCTCCACTTACCCTAATGGTGTAATGATATCAGAGAATGAATAGGCCATTGTCGGTTTACGTGCATCATTTACCAATACATTTGTATCTATTTTCATGCAAAAAAAGAAATCAATCTTTCGCTCTCTTCATTATCATTTGTTTCATTTTACTCAATGAGATCTGAGAAGGCATGGATGGAGTGGCAGTAGACAGACGATACCCAATGGACAATGGATTTCCATCATTCAAGGTACGGAATCTTCGGTACAATTCATAAGCAGGTAACAAGCGTACGAGGGAATGAAGAGACCGAAAAAAAACAATAGACCGTTTATAGACATTAGGCAGATCCACAGGGTAATCAGGTGTAGGATGACTTGACAAAGTATGTTTTGTTAAAACTTAAGAACCCATTTCTCTCTCTCTCTTTGCTTACTTGAGTGTGAGTTCCCAACTCTCTATCAGAATATGAGTGACTGTGCCATGCAAGGGAATGCGACCCCATCTGAGATTATCATCTGCAATAACAAGGGACTGATTATGAGATAGTTTAGACACATCTAAATAGATATCCACAACCATAGGAGGTGGTGGCACTGGTTGAAGAGCAAGACTTCGCCAATACTTGAGGTCTTCTCTCAATACTTCAATATCATCCGTGGCAATATTGAACTACAATTTGTGAGCTTTTTTCTTCTTCTTCTTTTTACTTGTGTTCTTACCCATTTATTCAGTTTTCTTGAAGAAGATCCTCTGTAGCTCTGTCGTTTTCCGTACCGAGTGTCTTGTATCCATCGACCTTGGACTATGAGTTGTGCTGTTTTGGTATAGAAGTTCTTGGTTTTCTTAATAAGGGAAGACAGATCCTAGTTTGAACCTACTTGTATTATCTGGTCTAATTTACTCCCTCGTGTGCTGTTGGTGGAGACAGAACTGATAGGAACAGGTGGATAAATATTCATTTATTATTTTTATTTTTTAAAAGAAGAAAGACGAAAAAGAATCAAGTTGAAAGAAGAGGGATTTAGGTTTGTTTTTTCTAGGAAGAGATCACGTGTATTACTCTACTGTCACTGACTTGGCGAGATTACGAGGGAAATCAACATCGACTCCTTGTAAAATGGCCAGATGATAAGAGAGTAATTGCAGTGGAATGATATTGATCAGTCCTTGGAGGCAGTCCACTGTAGAAGGGACGCCAATCGTCTGATAGCGACTGAAGGATTCATCTTCAGCATCACACAGAATGATCGGGTTTCCTTTTCTGGCTACTACTTGTTGAAGTGCACTATTGACCTTGGGATAGAAGGAGTCTCTGGTCATGACGATTAATACAGGCATGTTTTCATCTATCAAGGCTAATGGACCATGCTTCAATTCACCTGCGAGAATACCCTCACTGTGCATATAAGATATTTCCTTGATCTTCAGTGCACCCTCCAGACAAGTAGCATTCTGGTACCCACGGCCCATAATCAGAAGACTGTGTTCTTTGTGGAGTGTGGTCCTTGCAAGTGTCCTCAGTTGACTGTCTAGTTTCAGAACAGAGCGTATCATATTAGGCAATGACTCCAGTCCCTGAATGATCGATTGTCTTCTTGCCAGAGTGGATGTTCTGTCTTCTGATAACTGAAGAGCCATCATCAACAGAGCAATGTACTGGGATGTATATGCCTTGGTAGATGCCACACCTATCTCCGGTCCTGCATTGATATGAACTCCACAATCACTTTCTCTTGAGATGGAAGATCCTACCGTATTGGTAATGCCCACACAGATAGCACCTCTCTCAAGGCAGTATCTCATAGCCAGTATGGTATCTGCAGTCTCACCTGATTGGGATACAAATACACATACATCATCTCGATGGATAGTCGATTGTCGATCTAGGAAATCAGAAGCCAGTTCAATCTGAGCAGGAATCTGAGTCAGTTCCTCAAAGATGGACCGAGTAGCCAGGCAAGAATGATAAGAAGTACCACAGGCAATAAAGATCATTCGTCTTGCTCTTGTCATCATCGGAACATACTTAAGAATACCACCCAGGGTCACTGTCCTATCATCAAAGTTTACTCTTCCACGCATCGTGTTGACTACAGACTCAGTCTGTTCATAGATCTCCTTGAGCATGAAATGATCAAAATCACCTTTCATGATCTCTGCCAATTCCATTTCCAGAGTTTGAATGCATCTTGTATTGGATAAATGATCTGACTTGAGAAGACGATGAATGTGTAGTTCTAAGAAAGAAAAGTGAGTGTGCTATTTCCATCTTCCTTTTCTCTTCCCCTCTACCTCCATCTGAAATATGAGCCATATCGTTATCTTCCAGATAAAGCACCTTCTTTGTATGCTCAATAATGGCTGCTGCATCTGAGGAAATAAAGAATTCGATTGGTTGAGGCAACCCATCTTCACTCAAGAATGTACTTGACTGGATTCTATCCAAACGAATCTCATCATTCAAAGAAGACTGAACATCTATAAAATCCACTTTCAGATTCTTTGTGGTCTTGACACCCAGCAATAAAGGGGATCCACGACGAGCAGCAATAATCTCATTGGGGAAATGTGTACTCTTGACAATAAATGCAAAACTACCTTCGAGTTCCTTGGCCACCATCTTGAACAAGTCAACGAAAGAAGGGTGGTTCTGTTCGTCGTAGATGTACTTCATGAGTTTGGCTACACATTCAGTGTCTGTGTCAGATTCAAATACGAATCCTTTCATTTCTAGTAACGTCTTGATGTCTTTGTAGTTACTGATGATTCCGTTATGGACTACAGTGAATTCATGAGTGTGATCAGATCGATGGGGATGTGAGTTCACTTGAGAAGGAGGACCATGTGTAGCCCATCTCGTATGAGCCTAGAGAATTAAACAGAAAAGTGAATGGGGATAGATGCGTATAGTCTATTATTATTTTTTACCATGCCGCCATGGATCATAAAGGTCTTGTTGTCGATGGGTTCTGATTCTACCAAGTATCTGAGTTCTTTGACCTTCCCCATCTGCTTATACAAGAACACTTCATCCTCACTGTCTCCATCAACAGCGAATCCTATGGTGAATAAAATAAGTCGATATTTGATACTTGCATTTCTATACCTTAGTTACCTGCTGAATCATAGCCTCTGTATTCTAATCGAGACAATCCATTCATGAGCGTGTCCATGATGAACACTCTATCACGTTCAACTAAGTAATTCAAATAACTAGAGAGTTGTGAATTGTGCTCTACTTTCTAGTCATGTTGTATTTGTGCTTACCCAAATATACCACACATAACTTAATAGGAGAATAAAAGGGGGAATGACATTCATGCAAACCAAAAAAAAAAAAGAAAAAATATAAAGTAGGGAACAGAAAAGGGAAATGGGAAATGTGTCGGGGTTTGAATACAGTCGAGGACAAAGTAAAAAAAAAATTGGGCCCTTGTACCTTACCTCCTCCTTTCTCGCACTTCAAACAATGGATTTCAATAGATACAATGCTGCTGAACAAGCTGAAATCAATGCAATGATTGAAAAGAAACAAGTAAAAGAGCAAAAGACAATACACAGACCACCTTACTTATTTCTCTTTAGATGAGTGATTTTGTCCATCTGTTCACTCGAATAGTCGATCAGTGTTTCAACGAATGTGCCCATGACTTCACAACAAAGGCAGTAACAGCTAAAGAGGTACTATGAAATATGAAATCGAGTCTCCATAGCAACTCACCCACTTCATAGACTACGTGTGTTAAACGCTGTGCAGATATGTTTATTAAACATTCAGAAATAGTCAGTACAGAATTTGCACAATTAAATCAAATGGCAGGTCAAAAACAACAATAAAAGGGGGAGATTCTTTATTACGAAAAAAGGAAGGAATTACAAACAAAACAAAGAAAGGTTTTTTTATATATAAAAAAGGTGAAAGGATTCTAGTCTTAAACAAATTATCATTTTTAATGTCTTTGTGTTTGTGGGGGGGAATAAAAATAAAAGAGAATGATACAAGATTTAAATGAAGTTAGAAACCATGGCAACCAAGAGAGAACCAACAGCTAAGGTGGTAGATACTTTGACAAGAGAAGAAGCACTGTCTAATTTAGCATTGGCTCTGGTGGCAGCAGGAGTGACAACAGGAGAAGTGGTAGAAGTGGAAGAAGCGGCATTCACGGGTTGAGCAGTGAGGTATTCAAGGTAAGATTCATTCTTCCAGCCAGCACAGGTACCCACAGGGCTTAACTTGACAACGGGGTGTAAGATAGGTAAAGCCTTGAGGGCAGCACCTACTGTGACTTCGTTCAAATCGTGCATGAGAGAGTTACCACCACGGGTAAGAGCACTGACACCTTGAGCCCATTTGGTCACATCAGCCAAGAGACCGGCTTCTGTTTGTTGACCAGCAGTGATTCTCCAATCTTGGGAATCAACAGACCACATGGCAGGGACATAACCAAGAGCATTGACAATGTATCTAACACGGTCATCAATATCACCACGAGGCTAATAAAGAGTGAATATAAATATGAGTCTAAGAGTAACTTCCACTATCGAATAAGACTTACAGGACGCATCAAACGAGGAGTGACACCGAGAACCTCCTTGATGGCTAATTCAGTCCATTTCAACTCACCCACGATTTGTTCATTGGAAAGAGTAGTTAATTCCTTGTGGCCCCTAAAAAAATGAATTACATAAATACTCATAATAAAAGAAATTTCAACTCAATCATGGACTTACCATGTATGGATACCAATTTCATGGCCTTCATCAAAAGCTTGCTTCATTACCTCGGGATGGGCAATGACTTGAATGCCAACAACAAAGAATGTGACCTTGACATCGATCTTCTTTAAATAAGCCAAGAGCTCTTTGGTGATCTGGTAAGGTCCATCGTCGAATGAAGTACCCCAGATCGTGCGGTCTTCACAAGAGACAATATCAGTGGGCTTGACACAACCATCCCAAGTCCAGTTACAGTGGGTATTGGCACCAGTGGGATCAGCATTCTGAATGACACCGCCAACTAAAATGATGGGAGTTAAAAACAAATCATTCCTTCTTTCTGTGAATTATCTCTGTCTTTTTACCTGATGTGATAATATTAGGCGGGATCTGCAAGGCGGGATCATCCTTCAATACAGCCAACCACTCAGTCTTGGGCAGAGGTCTGGTCTGTCCAGAAGGATATTCGTTCTTCCAGGGGAAAGTTCCACCGGGGATGGCATAGGTGAATACTTCCTCTGCTTGTGCCATAGCTTGGCTAGCATAAACAAGAGCAACAGCTGAAAACAAGATGGATTTATTGAAGATCATGATTGGATATGATTGTTTAAAATGGTTGATGCGTATTTATCTAAAATTACAGAGTAATGAATGTAAATTAAAACTTTTCCCCCTCGAAAGTTTGAAATGTGTATTAAAAAATGAAAGTTTAAAAAGAAACAAAAAGGTGAATGAGTCCAGAAGAAAAGGGGGGAACGAGAGCCAGAGTCTTTGCTTTTATATCTGAATTCACTTACACAACAACTACTTTAAATGATAATAAAATCTATTAATAATAAATAATAGGAGGTGAGGAGAACGAAAAGGACCTGATTTGGGTTGCTATGGAAACAGAAGAATGGTAAGATTAGATGTACTAAATAATGATGAGTGATTGTGTCGAGATTAGAAAATGAAGGGCGATCTTTGGAACTCATAGTGTGTGGTATATTGTGTTAAATGTAGATTAACTTATATGTGTTGGCTGCTGATGTTACTAGTATAAATGCAATAAGACACAACATACAAATTGATTGCTATTTATATCCAATGATCTGAGTAAGCTCTGGCCTCTAATATGACTTGGTGTATGACATTCATTATTTTAGGGACAAATGAGGTAGAGAACAGGTATTAATAATAGACTGTGTGATCACTGAGATGGTCATCTAATATATTGTTTATTTAACGATAGATGATTTGAACACTCCATTGACTCCAGGCTACTTCTTCCTCATACTTAATACAGAGCTGTTCGTCTAGTTCCTCGGGGGAACACTCCAATTCAGTGCAGATTTCATCGTAGTGGTGTGTGCCATCCAAATACGGAATAATATCTGGATGGATAGCTACACCCGTATACTTATTAATTACCTTGCTGTATTCATCCACAGTAGGAAATCCCATTTGGGACTCCGTATCATGAGCACTCGTTAGAATTGGATATTTATGAACTCTATAAATGAGACCTTTGATCACACCAAATGAAATGAATCGTCTATTGAGATCAAAATCAACATGATCAGCATACAGCATACAGTCTACAAGCAACTCACCTTTCATCTATGTTCAGTGCATGTACCAGTTGCTCCTCCATCCAATCCTTGACTGTAAATCCGTACTTTAGGCTGCAGTATAGGGCAACTACCCTCTCAATCGAAACTTCTTGAGCATCTAAATAGACCATATAAAGCAAAATAAGTGATGATATACCATATTATGATTTACTATATTAAGACTATAACTTGGTAAGGTGATATACGCTAGACATTCTTGTGCTAATCCAGTCTTTAGATCAAATAAACGAGTGATCTCTGGTTTGACAGCATAAACATTAGAGTATTGGAATATGTCCATAACAATAATACATCCATAATATCTGGGTAAATGAAAGGTTTAGTTGTTACTATTAATAGCACATTTCTCTCTCGATCTTTACAATAGATGTTCCATGCTCTGTTTTGCCCAGTCTGACTTCACATTGGATAACTCGGCAATCCTCTTAACATGGTTCACTCCATTCATGTAACAAATCACCTTCTGCACTGTAATATCCCAATTCAAGGTCATCATCTTTTCGATATCCACTGTACAGACAGGGACATGATAGTCATACACAGTACATGGATTCCGATAAGTGGGGAATAATTTGAGATTGATTGTATTGAATGTATCTGTGCAATAAGAGTGAGTCATGAAATCAAAGAACCAATAACCTCTTCTCTTTACTTATGGGTATTTGGCATTCACAATAACTATTTAAGTCTTCAAACAATTGTTCTATCACATTCTGCACTGTTTGTGAATCTGTGTGAATATCTCGAGACAAGAAGCTATCTTCCATCTAAATACAGACATGAGTTCCCACCACTTTTTATCAATCGAATGCCTTTTACCTCTAACCCTTCAAATACCCGTGACAGCTTACGTACCACTGCTTCATAACTACTGGTCTCTGCATCCTGTTCAAATACAAAGCACACATTGAACCTGAACTCATTTCTATAGTGCTTATATTTCTCATGATCCAGTAGTATCACTGGACATCCCATGACTTTATATCCATTTGTACACAATGTCACTAGTTTCTTATACAACTCTCGCTTTGGAATGATATATTCACTTATCGCCTCGAAATCGATCAATGGTTTGGCTGTATCTTCTATTTGAGTAATGCTGCCCTCAGGTACCTGGTGTTTGACAATGGTCCCTTTGATGATATCAAACACTGCATAGAATATACTATGAATACGGGGGAATCCTTGAAAATCCATTGTAAATAAAGAGAGTACTGCCAGGAGAAATTTTTCTTTTTTATTATTCTTATGGTTGACATTCAAAGTCCGGAGTGTATTTCTGCATCCCCCTTCCCCTTGCATCTACTTTTGGGTTTGCTTTATTTTTTTACTCTTCGTATTCACTCCTTTGAAGACATAGGGAGGGGTTACCTTGACAACACTTAAAAGAAGAACAAGGGGGTAGGTTCACTTCATCTATTCATGTCACACAATGCTTATTGTCATTCGGTCATTCAATGAAGGAGGGTAAACAAGATGCATTGGAGCAGTAAAGTACAAAGGGGGGAATACTATAAATAGGAACTGAATGAATGGCATTTGGGTAGCCTGATTTCATTTCTCATTGGAAACTAAGAAGGCTTTATTAATGAGCCAATCAGAAGTAAATGCGCAAATGGGCTATGGCAAGCTCACTTTTGAAGATCAAAATCATCCTGAAGATATGCAATCTATTATTTGTGCTACTCATATACACTTCGTATGCATTCAACTCAGAGAATATTGACTGATCTACATCATTTTCATCACATGTTGAGTGCTTCAAAAGCAATTAGATCTTATTCCCTTGCCAAGAATCCATCGTCTTGCAGTTACTTTTTATTCGTGATACTTCTGTTTCAAGTCCCGTGATTCTCGATCCATAAAAAGGATGTTGTTCGGTTTATTATACCACTGGTGGAAGTGGTATAATAACCAACCCTCGGTGTGTCATCCTGAAAACTCAGTCAGTGGGTCACAAAAGAGGGTTTTTGTTCCCATATCAGCAATAACAGTAGTAGTAATAAAATGTGTATCGATTGTTTAATAAGCAAAATAATAGGAAGGGGGATGTTATTATAACAAGCAATCAGCTTATATTAGTTATTAAGGATTCCTCATTTATGGGAATGAATAAATAATCCATTGAGTGAGTGAGTGAGTGAGTGAGTGTGAATGTGAGTGTGAGAGTGTTTACGTGTCAATGTGCAGTGAATGAGATGGATGTGTGTGTGTGTGTGTGTGTGTGTGTTTATATAGATAGATAGATATATATATATATATGTGTGTGTGCGCGTGTGTGTTTATATAGATGTGTGTGTTTGTACGGAGATAGAGTGGGTGTAATACAAGTATAAATATAGATATACTCCTTATAAGGGCCTTGTTGAATCTATTGAAGTAGAAGGAGAAGGGAGTCCGGACAAGACTTTTGCTGAATAATAATAATGATAATAATATGACATGATAGGATAATGAACTTTACGCCTGAACTGTTGGTTGACTGAATCAAATGACCAACATCTTGTACAGTAATCATCCTCACTCAAGAATCTATTACAGACATTACACTTCCTATGACAATCAGAACAATACAAGTCTGAACGAAGGACTTTGTTGCATGATCCACACATATAAGGCTGATCATAGTGGAGATGAGGTGAATGAGGTGGTGATGGTAACATTGTAAGATAAAGAAGTAAAGAAGAAGAAAGAGGGAATGGCTTGCTTATTATTAAAATATATTATTTGCATTATCTTTTTCGTATTTGATGTAACAAATATAACAAGAAATACAAAATGTAACCAGAATGCATCTAATATAACCCAAAGAAAAAGAGTAAATGGAAAGTGTGTCAAATCTTATTAAAATTACCAGCTCGGTTTAAACAGAAAAGGGTAAACAGTAAACAATAGATTCTGTTGAGTCAATTTACACCCAAATATAGATACAGAGCACAGTTATTTAGAGCAGTGAAATGCCCACTTGTTTAAGCAGGTTATCTACTTCGGTCGACAAAGGCGGCAGTTCTTGTCTCGACACCTTCAGAGTGGGAACAATATCTCGGTAGTCACTGAATACCAAATGACGATAATCAATGATATCTATTTGGGTCACAAGGTAAAGGAGAAGGCGGGCAAATCCATGGTGACCGAAAGAGATGGATGCATATTGGGATACAAAACCTTGATAAAATTGGTAAAAGGGGACCTGATTCTCTTGTATGTATTCAGATGAATGCATCCATGCAGTTTCTAATCCATTTAAATCTGTCTTTGTCTTACAGACTCTATCCAACCACATATCCATATCATCACTGACATTCCAGAATATCTCTCTTTCATTCATCAATCTATTCTGTCCCTCTCTGTCACCAATCAGGAATATCTTCATAAGGCCAATGATCATGGCATCATGATCTATTTGGATAGAAGATGCCAATTGCAATGTGTGATGTACAAGTGTACATATCTTGTCTGGATAGCACTGAGCCACGTCTGATTTGTCGAAATGGTACATTGCATCAATCGGCGATAATATAAACTGGGTAACCTCTTGCTCAACAACTGCTGTTTCATAGACAAAGGTTGTAAGGGGTCGGCCATCATAATGAAACAGCGCCTTGGAGATGACATCGTCCTGCACCTTGTCTAGATAGAAAGGAGCAAGTTCACCCACTGCCTCTTGTTTCATCCATGTTTGCAGATAACACTTGGATAACCACCTCTCCATGATATTATTACCCAAGATACCACAAGTAAGCACATCTTCTCTTTCGGGTACCCAATCACGTAGGGCAATCCACAGTCCATACCGGCCGAAAATATCCTTTTTCAGTAAATCTTTCTTTGAACCTAGTAACTTACTTGAATCCTGATGACGATATGCAGTGATAAATTGGATGTAACGCATTACAGAATGTGTTGTGTGACGAATGTTCATAGAAGTGACCGCCTTTCTTGCCTCTTCTGCTAATTCAGGCGAGGGTGGAAACAGATTATGGTGCGAAGCCCAGGTGCCCAAGTAAGCTAGAGCGGTATCATACACCCTATCCGATTGTGGTTCTTTCATTATGGCTATGACTGCGGGTACATAAGCACTGGCTTCATTCCAATCGATCGCATGTTCAGGAATCGTTTTATGTGGGTCAGCGGCTGCAGACAGTAAAACCTCTAACAAACTCAATGCAGTCGACGCACGTTTCAATCTCAATTCATCTGAACTACTACTAAGCTCAAATAACCAGTCCAATAATGTGGAATGGATGTCCTTGATCAAAGTTGGTACTATCAATCCGTAGGCGGCTAAGATTCGCAGAAGTTTCAATGTTTCAATTTGTAATGCATAGGCATGTCGTTTCAAACTCGAAATCTCTGGACTTGTCACCAAAAACTGCAACGTGATTCTCGCTTTTTCAACCAGCGTCTCCGCCACTCGTTTACTGCCCTGACTCAGAACGCTCAGGAGCCTAA
Source organism: Pilobolus umbonatus (assembly GCA_025528865.1). Classification (NCBI taxonomy): domain Eukaryota; kingdom Fungi; phylum Mucoromycota; class Mucoromycetes; order Mucorales; family Pilobolaceae; genus Pilobolus; species Pilobolus umbonatus. The sequence goes on from JAIXMH010000045.1 coordinate 86,292, forward strand.
CTACACCCAAACAAGGATAATCTCCGGCCTGGTCAAGCATGGGCCAGTCCTGATTCTCGATACCCCAATAGACCAATGGATCCACAAGCTCTTCATCTGCAATAGCTTCACACACATCCTGGCCTTCCTTGGCCATCTCCAGAAGCATACCTACTACCAGTTCAACAGACGCCCTGTCATTCAGTAACTCACTCTTAGGGTCAACCAAGTACCTGAACCGAGGCAGCAGATCCATCTGAATCAATCCACGTACCAAATCTCGCTCTACTAAGTGAACATCATCTGTGTAATCTTTACTGCCCGATTCAACAAATTCCGATAACTTCTCATTCAGTCCCTTACGACGTACACGTTCCTTTGATGACTTTTTTAGGACAACATGGCCCAGGAACTGATTAAATGAGTCCACATCGAGTACTTGTGATTCCAAATCCACAGGCGTCGTCACAAGGGCAGACAGGGCATGAATAGCAGCCACCTGTACTACCAAGTGACGGTCATCCAATGCAGAACGAAGATAGACAGTAGCAGCAATCTGAGTATCCAAGAACACAGGTCGAAGCTCCTTGTTGTGTTGAATGATACGAGCAATCACATTCAATACCATGGCACGCTGAGAAGGCATTTGACTCCGAGACAACAAAAATAACTCGGCCAGACTATACCCTGCTTTATCCGGATCATCTCCATGGTGATGCAGTCCCTTATGCCGAGGAATATCCTGTGCAGGGTCTATTCTCTGTCCTTGTAAATCAAATCGAACCAGCCGATACATCCTCTCCAACTCATTCGTGATCTTCTCTGGTTCGACCGGTACCTCTTTATTGAGTATCCATGCCAACTTGTCCTCTTCAAGTGGCACTTCAGGAAAATAAGTCGACTTCATGATCGCTAACTCCTCATCCTCTTGTCTCTCTACCGTCTTCTCAACACCACCCTTCTTTCTTCCCTTCATCAAGAACTCAATCGACTCTTTACTCAAACATTCCATGATCTCTTCTCGTGCTTGTTGTATCTCCTCAGCTGACATCGACCGAATGCGTTGTTCGTTCTCATCGTTACTCTGCTCGACACGAGGAGGCGTCTCCACCCGCACCTTCTTCTCTTCTTTCTGTTTTGCCAACCGTTTCTTGAACTCACTACGATGAACAGGAGTAGGGAATCCGTTGTGTTGTCCGCGTGCTGGTTTTCCTTCAGAAGTAACCGGGAGAGACGGTGGGACGGCATGATCGGAAGTGTGTTCTTTGATGTCTCCCAAGACTTGGCCTAAGAGTGAAGTCAAGTCAATCATCTTTTTTGTGACTGGAACATGAGGTTCAGGGTGAGGGTCCATCACAGGTTCATATTCCACTTCTTCTTCCATCGACACTGAATGGGGTGTGGTTTCTGAAGAACGATCTAGTGCTGGCATAGTCTCAAGTGCTGGCTCAAGTGCGGGCATAGTGTCTAGTGCTGGCTCAAGTGCGGGCATAGTCTCAATGGCTGCCATCGTGGCTGTCTTGTTCTGTGCTAATCTCTCAGCAAATAAACTACGTTTCTTGTTTGTAACGGTAGGTGCACTCTGTCTAATCACTTTAGCAGAAGGTACTTGGTTCCCTGCAAAGAACTCTTCCTGTAATCTCTCTAGATCTTCCTCTCGACGACTCATTTGTTGATCAAGACAAAAACAAAAAAAAAGATTTTATATATATATATAAATATATTTTTATTTTATATAGAAGGGGGAAAATCATTGTCGGAGTTTGAAGGTGAGAGGGTAAAATGGAGGATAGAAAGAAAATAAGGGGATTTATGTATATGTATTTATGTATATATTTATAGAGTGTGTATGTACATGCTATAACAGTAAAAAAAGAAGAAAGGAAAGAAATAGGGACCATAGTATGTATAATATATTCAATGTCGATAGAGAAGGAGTATTTATAGAAGTGGATTAATGTACCAAGTTACTGATCTTATTGAGTGAGTTACGGGAATCACCCACACTGAATGATCGAGGACGATGTTTTGTATCTACATGGAGGGAATGTATATTTGGAATAAAACTACTGTCATAAGGTAGAGGATTGGTGGTACGAATGATGGAATTGTCGTCCATTTTGTGATGATGAGTAGTCAATATCTGTCGTAGTTCCTGACATGCTTCATCCACTTCTTCTTCTGTTAACAGTGAGTACAATGAAGGCTTCTTGGGACATGGAGCAATGATATGCATTTAAATATATATACAAAAAAGAAAAGTGGAGTTAAAAAGAAAGAAAAAGAAAGAAAAGAATGGGAACGGTGAGGAAATATATAGGCGGACACATAAAAAGAAAACGATTTATTGTCGGGGATTGAATAGACAGTAATCCTCTGTTTAAGCCAGTAAGTACTTTGAAATCAACCAGCATCTAGTTATTTCAAATGAGGCTTATTAAATAGAGTCATGCACAGAATAAGTAGTTATTAGAATGCATTTCATGATTGGATATATAGGCACTCTAATTGTTTATAAATAACAAGGATTACCATATATGGAGTGACCTCTTAATCAAGCAAGTCCGAGTAGAACACCTACTTTAAAGCAATCATTTAGAAATGACACTACTCAAGAATGACATATACCAATAGACACATATTGACATCATTTGCATAGAAACTGATGGTATGGCAACAGATGATCATAGTATTCAGTATCCATAGAAATAAATGTCTTCATCCATATGGAATGACGATCTCTTGATGACTTGTGGAGAGAGTTCTTATTCCATACTTCTAGGCTGAATGGGTTGACACTCCTCCTTTTTGGAATGTGGCTAGATAGAAGAGGAGAATAAGGTTACACGTGTTTATAGATGGTATCAGATGTCTTCTTGTGGTTCTTCATCAGTGGCTTGGATGTCTAATTCTCTGCATGAAATACCATCCGTATTTATGCACCCACCTTCTTTACTACTTGACATATCAAGAAGAATCTATTACTAATTAGGGGTTTATCTACCCGATAACAGGGTCATACAAACTGAGCTTTCTAATCCTATGTATATCTATCTTTCCACTGCCTAGACGCCCTTCGAGTGCACATATCAATGCCCTACTCTTATCAACTCAGCACTGTTGATTACAGCCATTGACAGAAGGAACGTCACACTACCCTTTAAATAAATAAACAGGGAGAGGGGGTGGGTTAATATTTAATATTTATTAATTTTGGTCTATTTCATCCCCCCTTCTCCCTCATGATATTTTATACTTTCCTAATCCACTCTTTGTATTAATAAATCAACATGTCATACAAACAAGCAGCAGCTGATGATGATTTAGAATCAAGAAGAATAGTGCGTCGACCTGAAATGTGTGTTGATTATCTATCTTATCAGTTTGATGAAATGGACTTGGCTGCTTCTTGGAGAGTCATGACAAAACAGAAGAAAGAAATCGTGGACGGGCTACGTTTAGAGAACGCTTCTTGGAGGACATGGGCTAAACAGAGAAATAACCTGAAGACCATCAGTCCCCAATCCCTTAATTGGTAGCGAACACTTGGAGAGATAAACATGAGTATAGGTCTAACTCTCTCTTATTTCTTTGATAGGTTAAAGGACAGCGATGTTACTTGGTTATATGGTCCTCTTCACACTGTTATCCGTACAGAAGAAGACCCTTTCTTAAACCCCCGGCCTGCTACTACAGAAGATAAGCTGGGACTGATGATGTTAACCAACGAAATCAAACCATTGAAGTCTGTTCTCAAGAAGATATCAGAGAAGGAACGGCTGAAGAAAGCAGCAGCCACTCAGAAGGTAACATTGGTAGAAGCCAATCAACAACTAAAGGCAATGTCACCTCTTATCATGGCTACGCATCGTCAACCTCGTCTTCGGTTCAATTCAGAAGTAGAACAATGTATTGCCTTGCAGGAAACACACAATGATACAGAAGAGAGTGAAGATGAGGCTATGATCTATCCATGCACTGATCGACCTCGGTCTATCAAAATAATCGAACCTGCTAAACTCAAAAAATCACAATCAGATGTAGAAGATGATGGGTCTTCTACTCACTCTGTTATACACACAAATGCAGTAGACACTATCTCCTGTGATCTGTCTACTTCCGATGAAGAAGAAGAAGAAGAAGAAGAGGTAAAGCGAGATTCATTCTATACTCGCCCTACTCCAGGTCAGTCAGACAGGCAGTGTGTTGATTCTCGGCCACTCTATATCCGTCCCATTCCCCAACCCTACAAAGCACATGCAGCCGAACCTGCCTTGGTCACCATGAATCAGACAGCCACAACTATAGAGAAAAAAGACAGATCGAATCTACTGGACTTCATAGCCAGTTGGGCCACATCTTACTTATGGAAGGCAGACAAGAAACGAACCACGTATCTCCCATCTGCTTCTTCACAACCCATCTCTATCCCCAATGCATCTTCATCTTCATCTACCACATCTTATAGTCTATGAACAATAGTAATAACTTTATAAACACTTCTTTCTTACGAATTATTGTATAATAAATAAACTTTTTAATATTTCTTATAATCAACTTCTATATTTACAACTCTAAGAAATCTCGACATTCTTTAGATCTTAGCATCTACATATTCACTCCAACACTTGACTTCAGAAGGAATCTGGTTAGACTGGAACACTCGGTTGGTTCTGTGACGAGCAACAGAATCAGCAAACAAGGCAGCGACCTTACTATCATTGATCAAAGGAATACCGAAATCCACAGCAGCACGACGACACACATACCCTTCATCCAACTGATCAGGAGCACGAATCTTAGCAAGATGGATCACGAAATCGATGTGATTATCCTTGAAATGCTTGTTCAAGATACGCTTATCATCCACACAAGAAGCAATAGGTAAGCAAGTGGATGGGATACCTGCCTTCTGCAAAAAGATCTTGTCTTGAGGAGTTGGCACAAACAGAGGATGCTGAAGGACTTGGTGGAAGGTCTTGGCAATATGAATATAATCTTCCGTATTGGTCACACTGTCACCACCGATCAAGATACCTGCTCCACGTTGAGGAATACGGAAGTTCTGAGTGGCCTGCATGGCGGTCCAGAAAGCTTCGTACTTGTCTTTACCGAAACAAGCGACTTCACCTGTAGATGCCATCTCGACACCCAAGAAAGGATCGGCACCGGCCAAACGAGTCCATGAGAACTGAGGGACCTTGATGGCTTGGTAGCTGTATTTCTTCTTCATCAAGTTGACAGGAGCAGGTACGTCTTTACCAGCCAAGGCACGTGTGGCGACATCAATAAAGTTCACACCGAGTACTTTGGATACAAAGGGGAATGAACGAGATGCGCGTAAATTACATTCGATGACCTTGAGAACAGGGGCTTTGCCAGGAACATCTTGCTTGATGATTTGCATATTGAAAGGTCCGGTGATCTGGAAAGCAGCAGCGACCTTATCGGCAATCTCCTTCAAGCGGTCCATGGTCACTTCAGGGATGTCACGAGGAGGCAAGACTAAACTGGCGTCACCAGAATGCACACCAGCATTTTCAACGTGCTCGGAAACAGCATGCACAAGAACAGTTCCCTTGTAAGCAACAGAATCCACATCGATCTCCTGAGCGTTCTCGATGAATTTGGTGATAACAACAGGGTGAAGAGGAGAGACGTTGGTGGCATCAGTCAAGTTATGACGGAGAGCTTCAGGAGTGTAAGCAACGTTCATGGCGGCTCCTGATAACACATAAGAAGGGCGGACAAGAACGGGGTAACCTACAGAATCAGCGAACTTAAAAGCAGATTCGACACTGGTCAGTTCTTTCCATGCAGGCTGGTCAACACCAATCTTATCGAGCATCTTGGAGAACTGGAAACGATCTTCGGCAGCATCAATCATAAGAGGAGAAGTACCGAGGATCTTGAGGTTGTAGTTGTGTAAACGAAGAGCGATGTTCTGAGGAAGTTGACCGCCAACACTGATGACTACACCCTTAGCTCCTTCTAATTCAGCAATATCGGTCACACGTTCGAAACTGAGTTCTTCAAAATAGAGACGATCACATTCATCGAAATCAGTAGAGACAGTTTCAGGGTTGTAGTTGATCATCACAGTCTTTTCACCCAAAGTACGCAAGGCACGAGTACATGAGACACCACACCAATCGAATTCCACAGATGAACCGATACGGTACACACCAGAACCAAGCACCATGGTACCTTTGTCATCAAACACAACATCGTTTGAACTAGCATTGTAGGTAGTGTATAAGTAGTTGGTATGAGCAGGGAACTCGGCAGCGACTGTATCAATACGCTTGACATTGGGAATAATACCGTGTTGCTTACGGAAAGCACGAACAGAAAGTTCGTCAGTTCCTACCAACTGAGCAATCTTATGATCAGAGAAACCGGCTTTCTTGGAAGACTTCAATAAGTCAACAGGCAATCTTGCCAAGGGGATCTTGGCATAAGCAGCCAAGTTCAAATGGATATCAGCAATCTTACGTAACTTGAACAAGAACCATTTATCGATGTTGGTCAATTTGTTAAGGTAGTCCACATTGTATTTGTCACGAACAGCCTTATCCTTGTTCAACATGACTTGACCAAGCACAAACAGACGTTGGTCAGTAGGGCTACGCAACATATCATCGACTTCAGTGAAAGGGGTAGGAAGACCATCGAAACCGGAGAAAGAGGGGTCGACTTGACGAATAGCCTTTTGCAAACTTTCTTCAAACGTACGACCGACAGCCATGACTTCACCTACAGATTTCATAGCAGAACCGATATGACGATCGACATATTGGAACTTACTGAGATCCCAACGAGGAATCTTGGTGACAATGTAATCAAGAGAGGGCTCAAAGCATGCCGTGGTCGTCTTGGTGACAGCGTTCTGGAGACTAGGCAAAGTATGACCTAAAGCAATCTTTGCAGCAATGAAAGCCAAAGGATAACCAGTAGCCTTGGAAGCAAGTGCGGAAGAACGAGAGAGACGAGCATTGACTTCGATCACACGGTACTCGAGACTACGAGGATTGAGGGCATACTGGACATTACATTCACCCACAACACCTAGATGACGAATGATCTTGATAGCAGCAGTACGAAGCATGTGGTATTCTTCATCCGAAAGTGTTTGAGAAGGGGCAACCACGATGGATTCACCCGTATGGACACCAAGAGGATCAAAGTTCTCCATGTTACAGATAGTGATACAGTTATTAGCAGAATCCCTCATCACTTCGTACTCAACCTCTTTCCACCCCTTCATGGATCTCTCAACTAACAACTGGGGTACTAATGTGAGTGATTTGGTGGCGAGTGTACGTAACTCTTGTTCATTATCGGCAAATCCAGAGCCGAGTCCACCTAATGCATAAGCACATCGTACAATGACAGGATATCCAATACTCTTGGCAGCCTTCAATGCTTCTTCTACTGAATCAACAGCAGTGGATTGAGCCACAGGAATATCAATTTCTATAAAAAGCAATGTAAGTGAGTAAAAAGTGGGTTGTTTATGTGTGACAAAATTCTTTCTTACCATTTAATGCCTTGACAAACAAATCACGATCCTCAGAAGTGATCAGAGTTTTGATAGGTGTACCCAATACTTTGATATTCAGACGCTTCAAGATACCTGATTGGTCCAACTCAATACCGCAATTCAAAGCTGTCTGACCGCCAAAAGTGAGCAAGATACCATCAGGTCTTTCTCTTTCTAGAATATTGGAGACATATTCACATGTGACAGGTAAGAAATAAACCTTGTCTGCCAATGTATGGGATGTTTGGATAGTAGCAATGTTAGGGTTTACGAGAATTGTCTGAATACCGGATTCACGCAAGGCTTTAATGGCTTGAGAACCTGTATTTATTTAATCATCAGGGGTGGACTGCTTTTTTCATATTAAATTTTTTTTTCTTTACCTGAATAATCAAATTCACCTGCTTGACCGATACTCAATCCACCTGAGCCTACAACTAAGACCTTCTTGACATCCACAAGAGGTACATCGGGTAATATTTGTTCTGATACTTGCACAGCTGATCCGCTGCGAGTGGTAAGTGGAGAAGAGTGATTCATTTTTACTTAATTAAGATGTTGTCGATATATGTTTTATCAAATGCCAATAGACCAGAAGTTATTAAATTAAAAGCTGGATTCATATATCGAGAAAAGAAGAAGAAAAAAATCAAGGGCACGCTTTTATTGGGATTTTTGAAATTGAAAGGGGTTATAAAAAAAAGTGACTTTGGTTGAGTCAGAGAAAAAGAACACATCCAATCATGTTGACGCATGGGCAACAATAAGAAAAGAAGGAATGGGAGAACATGATTGGATAGAGGATGTGTGACTATTTGAATGGGCGATGAACAGGACAGGATGCCTGAAATGGTAATTCAACCTGTATGCCCATTTAAGTTGGGTACAAGTGAATCTATATAAAAAAAACTGTTCACTTAAAGATCTCTCATATCTTCTTTCTTTTCTCTCTCTCTCTCTTTTGCTTTTCACTTCTTTTCTGTACTATTTTGTATACATACACACACTTGATTGTGTGTTGTTAATTAAAGACCAGAAATAATGGATTTTATTTCAAATATTGGTAATAAACGAAATACGAGGAAGACGACCAGTAGACGATCTTATAATAGAAGAACATCAGTTACTTCAATCACTAAGCAACCACCACCTATCAAAAAGGTTGCCGTAGCAACTGATGATTTATACCCAACTACGAAGTTCGATATCCCAGGTAAAAGAAAAAAAGAGCATAAAAATAATAATCATCTTTAATTGTTTATCCCCAGCTATTGGAATTACATCTTATGATGTAAACACACAAGAGTGGGTGAACCCAGAGAGTGATAAAGAAGACTTATTTGAAGAAGTCAAAGTAAAAAAAAAGAATAATGAAAGTGATTTTGAGTTGCCATAGAAACTAAACCGATTTTTTTAATAAATGAATTAGAAACATTTGAATGAAGAACCACTTCCAATTTCATTCTCCGAACATCCTTCTCAATCGAATCAACTGTCTGCTATCAACACGAAGAAAGCAGCACCTGCTAATTATGTGAAGACATTATGTAAACAAAGACAGAAAGGTATTACATTCGAATTAATAGTGGAAATAGCATATTATGTAAGAAATACAGAAGGGTAATTGATAATAAAAAAACCTTTGTTAGCCTCTCTTTTCTCTTTAATCTGATTCGTTTCATCCCTAGTTGGCTAGAGAGATTCATTGAAGATGGTGGAATGCGTATCATTGCCAAGGAATTAGGGGTAATTCATAAGAAAGCAATTAGGTAAATGATGGTTATGAATTGACACTTTCTCTTTTAACTCACTCTTTTATTAGAACACAAGTAGATCATAAGATAGAATTAGAGATCCTGAAATGTCTAGACACATTGATGAATAAGAAGGTAAAGAATAGTCAGTTTTTGTATTGAGTGTTTGAGTTAACCTTTCCATGTTATTAGCAAGGTCTGCAAGAGGCATTCAAGCACTCTCGTATAATAGACTATGTTTGTATGTCCCTCGTATCACCCTATATACCATCAAGAACACAGGCATGTGAATCATTGACTGCATTCTGTGTATTACCTATGGGCCATTCGATGGTATTACATGGTATGGAACTACTCAAGAAGAATGGAAAGAACCGTTTTCATCTATGGCTAGAGACCATCGAGAAAACATTGAATGGAAGAGGAAAGATGGGGTCTGCTGTGGGTGCCAGTAATGACCTGAAGAAGACAGGCATGGTAGGAGCAGGCGATACTCAAATCACTACCTACATGGTAAGATCACTTTCAATCGGCGTATCCTCTATCACTCTCAAATCCATATTCCATATGACTCACTCATCCTTCTCTATAGTTTATCAGTGTCTTGTTTGTCAATACCATCATTCGCCCTGATATTATAGAAGACCGCAAACAGAGAATGCAGTTAGGACAAGAGTTGAGGGAAGCAGGCGTTGATCGTATCTTCCAAAAGATCAATCAACTCAACAATGATCAGATCAATGTGGCCATTCAGAAGTTTGAAGAAGAATTAGAGGCAGACCATATTCAGGAAAACATGGAAACCTATCTCCAAATGGATCCAATGAATATACTCCATATTCTTCTGAATGCCACCCAACACACCCCCGCATCTGGAAGTATACATAACACACTCTGCTATTTATTGAAGATACTGGATAATCCAGATAAATGGTAAATAAGCTCGAAAAAGGAAAAAAAAGTAACTGCATGGGATTCATTGTTTCTTTTTATAGTCAATATCAGTACCAGTTGATAGAAACATTGGTACAACAAGTGGCGATGGATCAAGGCAGTTACCCCGAAGACATATCAGGGAATTTCAGTGTTCAGAGTTTAATCCCCAAGTTCTCCGAAGTCCATCCTTGTGACCCCAAGGGTCCATTAGGTATTCAAAAATAAACACTTCAAAAAAAAAAAAAGATCTTCTTATACTCCATTCATAGATGATTCCGGTAACCAGTTACTCGAGGCAAGAGTAGAATATTTAGACAAAGAACTGACACTCTCCAAACAAACAAACTCGATGTTAAAGATCTTGTTCAAGAGTACAGAAGAACGATACAAATCAGAATTATTAGAAGCTGAAACCAAATTAAAGAAGCTGCAAAACTCAGTCCGTAACATGACTGAATACGGTAACCCAACACCCAAAAGAAGGCCAGTTCGCTCTACCCCTTCTGCAGCCCTACCTGTCACCAATGATCCCAAACCAGATGCGAAGTTCAAAACCTTTTGGGGCCCACCACCCAAGGCAGGCGAGACGAGAAATGCGATACCCTCACCCAACCATCCTCACCCCCACCAAGACCCACCCACCACTGCCGGGTTCTCGAAAACCATCAAACAATCATTCAAATCCACCATTGATAGTATTGTGCGTCGATCAGATACGAAGAAATCATCCCGGGGTAACTCTGTCGACTCACTCCCCAGTGTCCCCAAACGATCTCCTTCGCAGTCCCCCAACCTGACCATCAGCCGGAAGAGTTCAACCAATACCAACGTATCCACCCTGAGTGTCCATACCTTACAGGAGAAGGACATTGTCCATTCAGTCACCACCAGTACAGTCAGTAGTCAGAAATCAAAGGAGCCTGTGATTGTGGAAGAACCGATAGAGACCATGGATATCGCAGACATGCCCATGCCCCCACCACCTCCACCTCCACCTGAGATGGTGCCCTTTGTGATAGAGAGGAAACCAAGTGCATTCCAAGCGAAACAGAAGCTGAAGTTTGTCGAATGGGAGAAGATGAATTTCGCAAGTATACAGAAGACGATCTGGCATGACTTTGAGCAGAACATCGAGTTCTCGGTCCAAAAGAATCTAGAATCAGCGGACTCTTTAATGGAGTACCAATTAGCAAAGGCAGGTGTCTTTGATGCTGTTGAACTGACGTTTGCTCAGAAACCAGCAGTGGAGATTCGATCGAAACCGACTAAAGTCGATATCACCATATTAGATGTCAGAAAAGCGTATAATCTGAGTAAGCAGGGTGATTGGATGGATGAGAACATGTTACTGAAATCCTCTTGTTTATTTAGATATCTTCTTGAAGAGTATCACCAAGAAGATTCCATTTGAAGACAGTTGTTATCGGTTCCTCTCATTGGACCCTTTCTTCTTAGATGAGCAAGTCATACTGAACCTAATCAAGTATTTACCCACTGAGGAAGAGCGACAACAATTGGCTAGATTCGATCATGCTTCATTGGAGGATATCGAGAGACTGGGTGTACCCGAGAAGTTCTGTTTACAGGTAAATACGAAGGGATCTATCGTTTGACGTCATCCCTCACCACTTGTCTTTAGATGATGAAAGTGAAGAGACTAAAGGAGAGACTAGAATGCATGTTATTCAAGGCTACTTTTTGGGAAAGATATACTTTACTGCATAAGGTAGGTGAAGGGTCATCTCAGATTTTAATAGGTGTACTGATGATTGCTCATAACAGCAAATGACGTCGGTGTACAATGCTTCATTGGCGTTGAAAGATGCCAAACATTTCAAGGAATTACTTCATGTAAAGCAAGGATAAACAGTGTGTATCGATGTGTTCATTGACGTTTCATTTTTCTTAGCTTGTCTTGTTGCTAGGCAACTTCTTGAATGGAAACACCAATCGAGGAGGAGCCTTTGGTATCAAGATAGCCAGTATAAACAGAGTAAGTTTCAAGCCCTATTCCATCTTACACATTCTTATATCTTCTATCATTTCTTTTCTGTTTTAGTTGATAGATACCAAGGGAACTTCAAAATCAACCACCCTGTTACATTTCCTAGTGGATGCTGTGGAAAAGAATTTTCCCAACATATTACCATTTTTGGAAGAATTGGATGAATGTGCTTTGGCCTCGAAAAGTAAAAGAGTAGACAATCTATCTCACTGATTTCGTACTCATTTCTGTTTCTATTTATAGCTACACGTGTCGAGATGAACATTGAATTCGAAGCATTGAAGAAAGATCTCGGTCAATTAGAATCAGAATTGACCGAACATTACCCTGAATCCAGTGGCCAAGATGAAGGAAACAATATGAAGGAAATGGACAAATTCCAATCCACCATGCACCAGTTCTTCAAGGAGGCTTCATCGGAATTCAAAAGAGTGTGTATGTTATCGAACAAGATGGAAGAAACCTACGCTCAGACAGTCATGTTCTATGGTGAAGACCCTTCCATGATACAGCCAAACGAGTTCTTTGGGATATTCAAGACATTTGTGAGTGATTGGGAGAGGTGCTCGAATGACAGTAAGGCACTCAAGTTAAGAATGGATCGTATGGAGAAACAGAAGAAGAGAGAGAACGAGAGAAGAAAGCGAGTGAGCAGTAATGTGTCGATGAAGAACGAAGGGGAGGATGATAGGGCTATCTTGCACAGTTTACTGGATAAACTGAAGAAGGATACATTGGAAGTCAAGGTCAGAAGGAAGGGAGATAGACATCGACAGAGATCCATTAGTGTGAGTGCTCATCAGAATGTGGATTCCATCTATTTGACTGCCAATAAGATGTTACGGTCTATACAGAATGATACAAGTTCGCCTATTCTGTGTGATTCACCTATCAATAGTGCATTTGATGCTGCATCCGCCTCATTCAATAGTACAAGAAGAAGAATGAGTGCTTCAGTAGCCATGGTGTCTTCCTATAAACCATTGTATGAAGAGGACCATGTATCTACTATTCCAGAAGAAAGGACCAGGAGAAGTGCTCGTCCTGTATCTGCCATCATTATACCTAAACAGAGTACTTCTTCTCAGTCTATTACTACTCCTACTAGACCAGTCAGGGTAAGGAAGACCAGTAAGAGACCGATCTTTGATCATACTCTGAGATCAAGAGCCAGAAGACTAAGTGCCAGATAATAAAATAGAAAATAACAATATTAATAATTTATATACATACAACACACACACACACACACACACACACACACACACACACACACCTTTAGATAGCATTTTCATTCATTTACATCAACAACAACAACAAAAAAAGATAGATTATTATAGTATTAATAATAAAAAAGATTGTTTATTATTTATTTGTATAAAACAAGTTGGTAATTGAACAGAAAACAGCAAAAGGAAGTGATATAAATCATGTTAGATAAAGGCAGATACAAAGGAAGTAGCAAGGAATAATCCAACAGGGGATAAAACAGAGGCGGCACCACTTGTGTTGGGATCATTATTTTGGCCGGGAGTAGGAGAAGGAGTGGGGGAGGCAGTGGGTTTCATGACAGCACTGGATGCCTTGGATTGAATAGATTCAATAGGGTCAGCAGCTAAAAGGATAATGGTTAGTTCTCAAGAATGGCAGTTTCTCTTCTCTTGTTTACCTTGTGCAGTCACCATGGCGGCTAAGCAGAGAGCAGCGAAAGCATAGAGGAAAGTCTTGAAGTTCATTTTGAGGTAGTAAAGGATGAAGTGAATTGAGGGAAGAAGTGGTGTTTAATGCAGCCTATTTATATTTAATGTTCTAATCTGTGGTTATATTTATCTATGTACAGAATACTTTAGTTTACATAAAAAATACATTATACTATATAAGGGGAAATGATGATAGTCAATGTCATTATGATGAGATTCAAAATAGAATAAGATGGAGTGGATGCCCCATTCAATGTTTGGCCGAATAGCCAGTACTCTTCACCATCATTGGGACTACTATAGAGAATATTGAGCTTAGCCTTCTTCTCTAATCGGCCTTCTACTCGGTAACCTTGATCAATGGCATTATCCAGGACTGTCTTGTTCTCATTATTCGCATTCTTTTCGACACTAGTGTTCTGGGTCACTAGACTAGAGATGGCCTTGATATGATTGGCCAGCTCTTTAGGTGTATAATCCTTCTGTGATAGAAAGATGGCCATTGTTCCTGCAACATCTGTGTGTATACATATCCACTTATTAATATATACATATGGATTGTGTTTCTCTCTTATTTACGTGGGGCTGCCATGGATGTTCCACTAAGTGTATTTGTTGCATCTTTGGATGAAGGCCATATGGAATTTATATTGATCCCAGGTGCAAATCTTTTCATGAACATATAAGTCATTTTCATTGTTTATATATATATATAAAATATATATAGACTCACATATCAACGCATTTACCAAAATTGGAAAAAATTGCTACTGAGTCGTCTTCATCAATAGCACCGACTGTAATCGGACCTTGTGCTGAACCTGGTGAATATAAACATGCATCTTCACCATAGTTACCAGCTAGGATACAAACCCCATTAATTTTTATTCATTCTCGGAAATTGGAGATTTCATAGTTACCTGCTATGGCAAAATGGATACCCAAGGCAACAGACTGTTCAATGGCTTCATTCGTGACCTGACTATGGAGTGCCCCTAAAGAAAGACTACTGCCTAGTTAAATACAGAGTGTACCTAATATATATATAATATATGCATTTTTATTTTACTTGATGATGGTCTTGGGATTCTCTTGTTTCATATGCTGTTCAACTACCCATTGTAATCCTGTCAAGACATCGGATAATCTGCCATTTCCTTCATCATCCAATATCTTCACAGACACAATCTCGGCATTCTTGGCCACTCCATATTTTGTACCACAACATACACCAGCAACAAATGTACCATGGCCATTAATGTCCCCTGGGTTATCACCGACTACTGTCTTACCAATAGTCACTCTACCAACAATATCCTCATGGTCTTCTCGTATTCCTGAATCCATGATATAAATAGAAACACCTTTACCCTAATTCAGCTAAATTGGTTAAACATGGTATTGGCCTGTTTTCTCAGCATTACCCTACTCGATGCAAATCGATACTGGTTATCTGTACTTGCTCTCTGGTCTATTCTGTCCAAGCCCTACACCGAGAAATACAAAAATCAGCTTATAAAAATACTTGTATCTATCACACACTAGGATCATTACCCAACTAGGTGGGTCTGGTTGAATAAATTCCTGCATTGAGAATATGTCATCTTTGATCCAATAGTGAATAGAAGCATCAGATGCATAAGTCTCGAACTCCTGAGTATCAAATAAGGCTGAATACCATCTGAATTTGCCTATCGAATTAAACTCATTGGCAGTAATCTTGTTATCCATGACAGATGAATTCTTAGCATGAGACTTGAACTTCTGTATTTGATTGGTGATAAGTTTGACAGGTATATCTGGTTTAAACACCACGATGTACCTATCGGGTGACTGTAGAGGTGAGACAATAGGCTCTACATCTGCATTCACCAGAACCAGAAACAAGAAAAGGAGTAGAAATGAGAACATAAAGAACATAAAATAAAAAAAGAGAGTTGTCTTTATTTTTATACCTCTCGAGGGCATCACAAAATAAATTAAAAAAATACACACAACCTACAAAATCAACACAATGGCTCCGTTCCAATAAAATCTATATATACAACGCCAGCATGCGCAAAGAGGAAATTGTGACTGCTTCCATGGTAAACAAAAATGGGGAAAATGAACTTCTTTTTTTTATCTTCTCTTTCTATGTTTGTGAGAGTGATGGAACAGGTAAAGAGACAGGAAACTTGGAATGAGATAAACACAACTTAGTTGTAGATTCAATGTAGTGGTATTTCACAAAAGAAGAACTCCATGACACACCCAGCATAGTCGACGGCATTCCTTTTGAACAAGAACAAATGGATAGAATCAAAGGATGTCATTACTTATTGGCAGTTGGAGCCAAGTTGAATCTGTAAAGAGAAATAAAAGAAAATGTATGTGTGGGTGTACTTATCATTCTAGTTATTGTAGCCCTCAATTAGTGGTTGTCACAGCAACGACGTTCTTTCATCGATTCTTTATGAGACAGTCCATGAGGAGGTTCCATGTTTATGTAAGGAGATAACAAAGAAAGAGTATGGACATGGTATTGATTCAGTGTTTGTTAGGATATTGCTGCAACCAGTTTATTTGTGGCTACAAAGGTAGAGGAATGTACACGGCGTATTAAGGATATAGTGATAGCATGTGCACAGAAAGCACAGAAGAACGATAAATTGACACTAGAAGAGGACTCCAAAGTAAAACAAAAATGAAAAAGGAAGAGGGTGTGATAGGGATTGACAGTTCTCTTATTAGGATTTCATCAAGTGGAAGGAAACAGTATTACATTATGAAGTTATCCTGTTGGAGACACTCTGTTTTGATTTAAGCATCCAACATCCACACACAAGTCTATTCGAATTAGAGTCACAACTAAAGAGTAAGGGGCCACTCTGCTATTTTAGAATGATATGCTAAATATCTCGTTTAGTTTCTTCATCATGTACAAGGCGTGCATGGATGTTACTGTATCAAAGGTAAAGAAGAAGAAAAAAAAGAAGGGAGTGTTGAACTTACAGTGTATCCATAGTCTGGGTGCTCCTTTATGTGTGCTCTATAAACCCAAAGTGGTTGCTGTGGCAGCCTTATTACTGGCAAGCTATCTAAGTACAGATCAGTCGAGAGATTGGTATGATGGATTACAAGATATAGACAGTGTACAGGTACATGGTAAGCATAAGATCATGTCAAATGGAAGTCATTAGGAGTATTCACATACACACCTTAGAATTAGCGGCTGAAATGTTGGAATACTATATGGATCATTACTTGATAAAGAATTCATCATCTCAAGCCAATTCACCTCATCCTTCACAAAATGCACATCATCACCAGCATTATAATGGACATTCATAGCTTTCTTATTTAGATATCACCACCCCTTTCTTTACAAATATACACACTTTATTCAACAAGTCATCACAAGGGATGGCGGGCATTATTTATTTCATTGTGGCTAAGAAAGGTCTTATCGTGTAAAGAGATTATTCTAAATCGGGTGAAATGAAGTGGTGGATCCACTCTCTTTGAGGTGATACCCACTCCAGGAGGACTGTAACATACGTCGAATGGTATCCACGTTCTGCGTGGGCTGCTTTGTATGACGAACAGTGGCATATTTAGACTGTGGTTCCTTAAATGTATAGTCTTCATGAGTAACCAACATGGATCGAGTGCGAGATTTCTTTGAGGCTGTGCGAATGACTCTACGGGCAGCCGAAGCAATCTCCTGTGTGGTAAGTGGTTGATGATTGTCGAGTGGTATACTATGTGATGAATGAGACGATGCATGAGAATGCGGTATAGAGGGAATGTGTGGGGTATTGGTGGTTGAGTAAATAGTCTCTAGTGAGATAGTCTCGGGTGATTCAATCATGATCTTGGTACTATCTTCTTCTTTTGAGGAGACTGATCTGGTTGTCTGCAGGGATGGTCGTGGTTGTGAAGATTCCAGTGATGGCCGAATATTTTGTTCGAATAGTAGTTGGATGGGTTGGGAAGGAAGTGTTGGTTTTCGACGAAGGGATTGTCGAAGGGTTGTCTTGATAGTGGCTGCTTTCTGTTGAATATTAGCATAGAACTTCTTGTTCTCTTCCAACTCAAGGTCAGGCTGTGATATATTCAGATAAGAAGAGTACATCTCATCTTCTTCTACCTCCAGTTTATCAGAGAATACTGGTTCTTCTGGTTCTTCTGGTTCTTCTGGTTTCTCTACTCGAGGATAGAGTGTAGAGGATGAGGATGTCTTTGTCCTTGTCAGTGTATGGACTCCTTTCTCTGTGTCTCCATGGATGGTGCCAACACTGCTCTTTCGTCCGAATATGAAGTAACCCAGTATGGCTATAGTCACACAAGGCACAGTGACTATGATGACAATGATCCAACTAGGTAACATCGAGGGTATATATTAATAGTAAGAAGGGAATAAATAAAGAAAATAAACATGAACAGGATATATAAATATATATAGAGCTGATGTGGTTTATATAATAAGGGATTATTCTGTCTCCTTTATCCCCTTAACACAAGTTGAGTTATTAAAAATCAACCCATCTTCTTGACCCACAACTTGTCATATAGCTCATACTCTTGTCAAGAATCAAACCCCATTGCTTTATTTTGAACTGCAGATTATGAACATTTCGGAAAATGTTTCTAAGCGGACATTAAGTTCGTAAGTTACCGTAACACCTATCGTTTCTTACGCGTTCCCGTCCTCAAGATCCACACTCACACTTACTATAAAAGGAAAATGAAAATAATCTATAGAACATGAGGCATTCCCAGACTGTTATGGGGGATTCGATTTCTGTCTATGAGTAGTAGTTATCTGAATTCACTTTGTAATACTCTTGTAAGTTACACAGCAGATAGAAGGAACTATCGGCTGAGAATGAACCTGATGTATGTGATCTTGAGAAAAAAAAGTTCTTTGTTTCTTATGCATGTTATTAAAGTGCAGTAAATCGAATCCCCTTGTTCCATCCTGTAGAAAGAGATGAATGGAAGGTATTATCACGTGATATTCACTGGGAGTGTACATAGTATAGGCACCTTCATGCTGTCATTCACAACACTACCACTAATACAACACACACACACACACACACATTGGGGTATTCATTCCGATTTTTTTTATTTATAGACAGTCTATCTTTGAGGTGCTACTTGTGACTTATTCTTCATCCATCTTCTATTGCTATTCTGCCTATTGTTTTTTATCTCCTTTCCTTCATTCAATATCTTCATGGTATCTTCTTCTGGATCTGACCTGGATTGACTCAACATCCTCTTGATCTTTGGCCATAATCGACTGATCTTACCCTTATTCTCCCTCGTAGTGGATGGTAGGACTACTCTAGGTGGAGGAGGAGGTCTGTTGTTGTGGATGGCAGCAATCGATGGGATATACTGGGCATCTGGTAATGGATCATTATTGACTATATTGATGATAGAGAATGTAGTGGAGAGTGGGTGTAGTGGTGATGCAGCAATAGGCGTGGTCACACTAGATGATTCCACACTGTCTTCTGTTCTACAGGATGCGAGTGAGATACGATTCATGATCAATGGGTCGTAGTTTGAATCGAATAGCGTCATTGAAATAAGCAAGAGAAAAAAGGGGAAGGAAAAAGGGGAATTGGATGTTGGAGGGGTATTCACCTTCAAATTTCGATACTAACTAATAAATACTTATTATGATCCTTCCAACCCCTTTGTGTGTGTGTGTGTATGTGTGTGTTTTTATTTTCCTAATTCTTTTCATACCAGGTAAGTTGTAGCCAATCATAATGTGTGTATTCAATGCTGAAAATACTGTTCACTTTTATCTTGATTGCTTCCTTTCTTTTCTTTAATTTGAGTTTTGGTAGATTCCAAATCCCGCCTGCTATTTAAAAAAGGAAAAAAAAATAGAGTGAAGAGAAAGAGCAGAAAAAAAGGAAAACAATAGCTTCTTTACTCTTTCCCTTCTTTTCATACTTCCCGCATCTTCTTTTACTCATGAGTCTTGCCTCTTTTCCACTCATTGTCAGTCGATGGAAGAAGTCTTATCTCTATTATGCACCTTACAGTGAATACACTCAACTGAGTGAATATGTAAATTCTATTATCAACCATAAATACAGTTGTTTATTAATGCATAAATTTAGATGACAGAGGATAACTTCAATGCTCGTCTGAAAACCTTAAATGACAATATAATCAAAGGATTTCCTCATATTTATATCGACAGCTACTTATTCTTAGCAGCTGTGACATTGGTGTTGATAGCAGCCATCTTCTCTATTGTGGCCAGAGCTGTAGATTTATCCTTAATATATCCCTTAGTCATCTTATTAATGCCTATATTCATCACACTCTATACGACTCGGAGAAGAAATCGACAGTTCAGAAATCTATCAGTGGTAAGTGTCTTTATCGATCTCTCTTTATTTTCTTTACTCACTACTCCAGATAGTATGAACAGACATTACAGCATTGTTTAGATGAACTCAATATGCAGGATGCACCACATCAAATCAAATGGGTTGCTCGGCGACAACGAGAAAATGATACCTCGGGCACATTTCACCTGAAGCAACCATTATCTCGATTCAATGTGAATATGGTGATTGATATACAACAGATATACCCCGAGACCGCTTATCGGGGCGAGGTATTGCCGACATACGATACATCGATGATGGATATTGTATTGGCGATAGGTCCCACCGATACCAATTTGAATCGCTCGTCAGATTGTATCACCCTGCACACACTTCCACCTGCCTATGAGAATGATCAGTCAATCGAATTACAGCCAACTCAGCCCCCACCAGTCTATAGAAATGAGACTGTGATTGAGATGCCTGATTCCCCTAATCGAAGAACTTAGGCCTTTTGTATCTTTTTATTTGTCCAGTGTGTGTATCTCTCTCTCTCTCTCTATCTTTATTCTGTACTTATTTCTTAATATATTAATATTATACTCCCTTTCTCTCTGCTCTTTTCCCTCTTGAATTAAAACACCGAACATAAAGGATGGATTTGATTTTCACCCAACAAACAAGTGGCTTATCCTCTCTTCTTCCCCACCCACACAGGGGGGGGGGGGTTGTTATTTTTTTTTTTATATTTTCTGTTTACCCCTTTTGCCCTTCTCCTCTTTTCCCTTATTCAATGAACAGTCTTCGTACTTCACCCTTTATCCGTCGATCATTCTACCAATTCAATCAGATACGTCTGGAGAGTACAGGAGGTGATACCCGCATTGAAGCCATCCGTCGTGTATTATTCGAATCCAGTCAACGTCCCAAGACACTGTCACTGGAAGGAGAGGCATTAGAAGAACATGAGACTATTGAACGTGCATGGAAACTACACAAGATGCGTCAAAGAGAACATAGACAGCGTTCTTTAGAACACCAATTTAGAGCCATGAATATGGCTATGACAGAACTAGAAAAGACAAGTGATAGACTCTTCAAGGGTGCTTTAGTCAAGAGTAGACACATGACATACCCCAAACAAGCAAAGATTCCTACTGAAACACCCTCAACACAAGGATGGGACTATGCATACAAAGCACCTCAAGTATAGTTTTTTTTTTAATTTTTGAAAGAAAGCTATTTGTAAATAAAACCTATTTTAATCTATGTAACTTATCTGTCAAATAGACAAGTGTGTGATGGATGATCTCATTTGATTCATGCCATATTTGTCGTACAAAATACAGTGCAAACGGATGTAATTTCATGTGTGGATGAGTTTCCTCTAGAGTCTTAAAAGGAGTTGTTAGTTATGTAGTCAATCGGATGTATGTATTCCTCTTACTGAGAGTGTGTTGATTTCTTCAATGGATTTCTTTTCTAGTGCCTGACATATAGACTGTAGTAGTAACAGTGCTCTTCTCTCATTCTCCTTATGAATCATATCTATTTCACCCATAATCACATCATGCCAACTCATGATGTCTCTATTCTGGTTGATGGCCAGTAACCTCAATGCTGCCATCAATCGAAAGGAGATCTCGTCTGATTTGATAGAATAATCTTCCCAGTACCTAATATACGGTTGAGTATAAAGTGACATGCTGGAGTGTTTCAATATCTTTACCCTGCTCCTTCTAATATCTCCTTCTTGTCTTGACTTGATTCAAACAGCTTCATGACTGGCTTATCCACCAACACAAAGTTATACTTGTTCTCTTTCAAGACAAAGCCATACTCCCTTAACATGGCCAGATTGTCATGTGGACCATAATTGATATACACCTTCAATGACAGTTGAGTAATAGATATGTATATGGTGTTGTTGTTTTTACCTGTTCACCCTTCTTATAAGGTGTAAATGTGGTGATCTCAAATGATTGAGTATTCTTATTGAATCCGCTTGTAATCTTAAATGCATGTCAAGTACTCTCTAAATAATACAATGGGCATTCACTTACTTGTGCCTCTGTTGTATGATTCAAGAAATCAAGCATGGGTGCTAATGCTATACTTCCATTTTTAGTGCTATCTGCTATATTCATATGAATGCAACGCGTATTGACTTGAGGAATTGTGAGTTCATATTCATCTCTCTGTATATCTATATTTTTACCACATAACCATGCCCATTCATATTCATCATAAGTGATATCCACAGAGAGATCTACTTTATTACCCAGTGTCTTTTTTAAACAAAAGAATGAGCCGCCTGATACAGCCTCTGAAACCTCTATCCTTACCTTATAATACTTCATGCATGCCATATAATCAGCTTGGATATTCTCTCTCTGTTGTGCTACCTCCTGTTGAAGCGAATCAGGTAAATGATGCACCAAAGTAGGTGGATATCTGACAGGCATTGTATTGAAATGCATAGGCAGTAACTCCAGATAGGGTTTCCACCAAGACTGGGGATCCTGTTTCAATAAGACCAAATACAAGGCCAATAATTGGTGTGAAGTCAGTTGGTGTTGAGGCCCATAGAGTTTACTGATACTTTCATTTGTCATCAAGAACTTTTTGGGGACAGAAACAATCACTTCTCCTGCTTCAATATCCTCGGTGGCCATCATACCTAGTCATTTCTATTATGGATGGGGTTCTTCTTCTTTTTATATATCTATTACCTCTTCCAGTATCTATTGAATGCACAGACTCTATTTTAGTTGACTCTTCCCGTTACAACATAAAGGGGGACTTAACTTGGGAAATGAGCCAAGATGAGTTTATTGGGTGGAAAGTGGTTCTCTTTTAACCAACCCATGAACTTCTCATGTTTATGATCACGAACAACTGATGGAGTGAATGAGTTTATTTATTGCGTTCATTTTACATTGTTTTGTTTGTTTACCTGTTCCTTTCATTTTATAGATAGAAGAAGAAAGAAAGAAAGAAAAAGAAGAAAAAAAAAACGAGGGCCCCATCATTTGATAAAGGAAGTTCCATAATATCGAGTCCAGGTGAAATCCTCTGAATGAAGATCATTGGCATGAAAAGCATGAAAACACTTGTCACAGAAATAACAAGGCGAGAATCCCGAGATAAGATCATCTTGCGTCATGAACCTTTTAAGGAGGGGTTGAGTACACACTCCATCGTGTCCATTTTCTGTACTTACTTGGCGGGGAACACAGTACATAAAGAGCACTTGTATCGAGTATATTTATAGGAATGTACTGTTCTTGGGTACTCTGAATGAGGTTCAGCGTGTTTGAGTAATCGGATATCTCTCACCATAAACATATGCTCACATGTATCTTGATGGATAAAAGCACAAGGTATGTTCAGAGGAAGTGTGATGCTCTCTAGAGGTGCAGTGTGCATGGGTATTATCTGATACTGGAAATCCTTCTTTACTTTGTTCATCTTCAGCCACCGTTGAATCAGTCCAGCGTATTCTTCTTGTTCAAATGCTCGAGTGTCTATATAAAATACATGGTCCATGTAGAATACACTCGTCGATAGCTTCTTCATGGTTGTATTCAGTATCACTCCTTCTTCTTCCCTGCCTTTTCTGTCTCCTTTGCAGGAGAAGTCCATCAGACAGTAGATTGAATCTCGGAGGTCACTGAGTAGACTGGAACCGAGTATTTCTATCTCCTGGAACTTCTGCCATGGTTTTTCAGGCACATAGAAGGTGAATGTTAACACTGTATCTTCACTGTGAAATAACTAAATAGTATAAAACTGAGATTCCAAGGTTATCGAGCAGTTGGCATAACTTACTTCTTTTCTTGGATCAATGTGAGGAATATGAGGAGATGAGAACTATGAAAGATAGAATAAATAACCAAGAAACCACAATAAATAGCTATCTCAATGTTTACATCGTCTTTCATGTATTTATAAGAATAAGAATCTCGTTGCCGTGGTAACAATGTATAGAGATACTTCGAACTTCAATAGAATGAATTAACTCCCCAATCCAATATCGTATGTTGTGTTCTATTACCTTATACTCTTCAATTGACTAGTCTGAATGATACTCGATATCTCTTTAAACCTCTCAAACAACTCAATGGATCCCTCAGTCGTCTCTTCCTGTTCATTTGAATGTGCAATAAACTTCCTTCGTTTAGGTGCCAACGGACTTATGAACTCATCTTCAGCAGTCGACACACTCTCTTCTTCCTCCTCCACTACTCTACCTGTCAGCACATCCTTTGCTTGTGGTTTCTTTGTAGTGACAATATCATCAGAGTGTCTAATACGTGGTAACCGAACTGCCTTGTTCATTATCTTATGGCTCTCTTCTGATATTTTAGAAAGGAAGTTAGGATCTTGGAATATCTCAGAGAGTGCAGTGAGATCATATTTAGAAGATAATTCAATAGGGTTATATTTATCACGCTTCTTTCTAAATTCACTGCTCTGTTCAATGGCTGTTTGCTCCTTCAACAGTGTATTGAACTCTTCTCTCCAGTGCTTAGGTAGAGTCATAGTGAAAGGAGGAAAAAATAAAAAGAAGCAAGTGTCCTGGATAAACATAATTCACGTGACTATCTGATTGAAACAGCGTCTCCACTTCCCACTTTTTACACTTCGATAAGCATAGATGATACACTCTCTCTTCACATTTTTAAGAAATCATCCTTGAAATGGTAAATAAATAAATACACAATAGAACAAAGCAACACAAAACTGCCTTCATGAGAAGGATGGATGGATATGGATATGGATGGATGGATTGATTGTTTTCTGTTTTTTTTTGTTTGTAGCCTTCTCAAAAATCATTCATTACCAAGGTTAGACTTGGAAAGGCTCAGAAGCAGAACCGTCCTTTGCCTCACTGGTTCCGTCTCAAGACTGATACTAAGATTCGGTAAACTAGAGAGAGAGTGTGTGTATATATGTGTGTAGTGTTCTTACTTTGTTTTCATAGTTGGAATGCTAAGCGTAGAAACTGGCGTCATACCAAGTTGAATATCTAAACAGTATTCAACCTGACTGGTTTATCATCTATCAGTTATCTTGTTTAAACTTACAACTGTAGCCTAATGAATCATAATAATAAAAAAGTAAATCTACAACCCCCATGTATTTTGGATACAATAGGAATGAGGATCCGAGTGTGTATTTGTGTGTGTGTGTGTGTCTTGAGGTAGATACATTGGAGCATAGATGGGGTGTATACAATGAGGTGAGCGTGTCTGTCCTATGGGATATGTTTCTTTGTGAGTTACTTCACACAGGCTAGCTAGATCCAATAAAGGGGCAAAAGGAAGATCTGTGTTGGGATGAGAGAAGGTGTAAGTCTCTCTACACAAATCAATATATTTGTTGAAGTCTTCAAGGTGTTTCTGCATTATTTCCTTCAAGCAACCATCCATTTCGCCTGAGAGAGGGCAGTTCGACTCACTTGTTCACTCCATGAGTCAGATCATTGTCAACCACCTGCATTGCTATCGCCATGACTATTGGCATTTTTCTAGCATCTGACACCTGCTGTCCTTCTGGTCAACCTCATTTGGCAAGCACCTGTCTTTCTCGATGTTTACAAACAAATAATGCCCTCGATTCATTCAATCATTGTCACACGACAGCGGAATCATGTCTTCAGCTTCTCTTCACAGCACTCATTGTTTCATTTCTGCTAATTTTGTTGATTCGACAGGTCATTTTAAACATCCCAGAATCAATCTGCTTCTTTCTTCTCAAGGAGAGCAACCTTGATCTATCTTATCTTATTAAATATCATTCATTGATAACAAGCTATTGTTAACAGTATAAAGACACTACCTCATCTGTCAATTAGGGTTATATCAACTTTATCACTGTTTGATTATTGTGTTGTATACCCCAGCCGGTCTCACCGCTTTGATGAGATTACAGATATTTGATAAATAGAACAACGTCCCACATACACTGAAAGTACAGCTAAATAGAGGATTTGTCTGTCAAAGAAGTAATACTCATCAGCATTGTTGTACTTGCATAGAATAGACTAGCTCCTGCTGGCCTTTCTGGCTTGTAGCACACTTTTCCAGTGCGTATCTCGCTTCATGTGCTTAGTAAATCATTTTATCCACTGTACTATGTGCGAACTATATAGAAGTTGTAGGGAAATCTCAAAGCTCAAAAAAAAGGCCTCAAAGATATAATTATTGACTTGAAGGAAATAGTGACATCTATTGTAATATGTATAAGAAGAAGATATTTCATAGGCAAACAATAGGTCTCAGCTTCCACCTATTGGATAGAAATTTTATATCGACTAGTGCAATAAGTAATATCTACCTAAGAAGATGTGCCAACTGCATGTCTTTGCTATTATAAGTATGTGGCAACAATAAATAACTAGATATTCCCCCCTCCCTCCCTCTTCTTCTTCTTCTTTGTCATGTCCTAGACCTCTGACATTTATTAAAACAAGACCGATTGAATCGTGTCTCTCAACCGACAAAGCCATAGTATCAATGCCCGAAGGTTGATATGAAAGCATAGTTGTGATGATGATTATTTGTGATGGTGTTGTAGGAGGTGCCCCTCAGAGACCATTCGGGCGGTAGGCCTAAATGTAGTCATCCCTTAAAGAGTGTCGAGGAACTCACCGGTGGTAAGAGGGGTGTTGGTATAATACTTGAATCTTAGTTGTTGTTGTGATTATGTTTGGTTTTAGTCATACTTTTGGGATCAGATAGGCTTCTCACCTCGTTGGTTGATCCTGTTAATACCAATAGTTGACGAAGTGAAGACGAAGTAATGTGATACTGCTCTCTAGAGCCGCACTTTAAATTTTCCTTTATTAAATAAACTTAATTTTTCATATACCTAATCTCTACGTCTTTATAAAGCTAAGCTAGTATGCAATTTTCTTAATTCTAATGGAGTGGGTTAGATATATAATATTTCCATATTCAATAGTATCTTAGGGTGGGTTGTGTATCACATTACTTCGTCTTCACTTCGTCAACTATTGGTATTGTTTGTCGTTCCTAATACAATCCCTGTTGACTCCGTTCCGACTTCATAATGTGATACTTTTTTCCGTATTTGAGAAAATTGAATCTTGTATCTTTGTACTTGTTCTAAGTGCCATAGGTGGTTTGTAGTAATAC
Source organism: Pilobolus umbonatus (assembly GCA_025528865.1). Taxonomy (NCBI): domain Eukaryota; kingdom Fungi; phylum Mucoromycota; class Mucoromycetes; order Mucorales; family Pilobolaceae; genus Pilobolus; species Pilobolus umbonatus. The sequence continues at coordinate 113,716 of JAIXMH010000045.1, forward strand.
TGTTCAAATGTGCTTGACGTCAAGCTCCACCCAGCATGTTCTTTGACTTTCTGAATGCTGTTTCCATTGACCACTGCTTTTGTTCCCGAAGCTGCCCTGATAGAATGAGCCTTGTAGTCTTCATCTATACCCGCTTCCGTCATCGCATTGCGAACCCATTTTGCTATAGTTGGACCTGTGGCAGAAATAGTTGGTTTTTCAGGATGTCCGAGATATCCAAGGAAAAGGTGGTGATCTTCCGGTAAATGTGAGCGACGATGAGCTGTTTTCCTCATAAAACATACCAAGGTTTGGACGAGGCACATGTCAGGATCGTTTGCTATACATATGTGTGTTGTTTTCACCTGGGATTCCTTGGTTTCTCTCACATGTAAAATTACACCTTCCAAGACACTATTCGATGATGATTCTTCATGATACTTTACATCGACATCTCTGAACTGTATCCGTCCAATGTCCGATCTCGGTCTCCACATTGTATTGATGCACATCAATAAAATTGTTTTCAGTTGTAATTTCATTATTGGCAGATCTTCTGTACAAGAAAGGTTGTTTCGAATATATGTTATTAGCACATCTAAGTCCCATGTCTGTAACTGATGTTTCTTAGGCAACACTACTTCTTTCCTTCTCTTGGCCTTGAAGAACCTTTGAATCATGGGTAGTTCTGCAATAGGTTTTTTGTCAGGATGAATGTGTTGGAATACGGACCCAATCGAACTTCTCAGAGTGTTAAGATATTGCCTGGATGTATGGTTGTAAGACATCAAAAATTCGAGTATATTTTTGTCATTGTACTCTTTGCAGTCTTTTTTCGGATTTTGTTTTTGACACCATTTCACCCAATTGTTCCATGCAAGGTCATAAACTCGATGAGTTTCTTTTCTATTAGCATTCCATAAGAATTTTGAGGTTTTCTTATCTATACCAGTTTGTTTCCAACTTTTGCCGATAACTGCCATGCGGCTAGTGTCCATTTCTGGTTCACTTTCATGATCATTGGAGGTGACAGATGTTTTATTCTCAAGAGCATTGGGTACCAGAATTGAGTGGGCCAGAACGGCGTTACTAAAATCGCCTTCTTCACCTTGTCCTTTTTTATCTTCTGGAGTACTTTTGGAATCAGTTTCCATGGTGGATGGAGGTAAGGGCCTGTCTTGTTCCATTTCTGCTGGAATGCATCTATTTGTTCTTGTAAGGTACGAACAAGAGATAGGCTGGATTGGGTACTAAGTGCTCTCAACAAGGTAAGACAAGAAAGGATATATAGATAGAAGTTTATTGTAGAAGTAATACAATTGATAAAAAGATAAAGGACATCAAATGAAGAAATAAACTACTATATATACAATCGGTTTGTTATTGTTATTGTTAAGGAATGAATACTTGTTATTCAAATCTAGTGTGGAATGTATCTTGTCATGACAGTTCTGCCTCTGGGTCTGGGTACAGACTCCAATACCTGGCCAGTTTTCTGTTGTGTCTGGCTGCGAAGGCGTCTATTCTTAGTGGTCCCCACCTTTTCCTGATCAGGTTGAACCACTTCTTGGGTATTGACATCTCGTAGAGTGGTCTTGTCTTCCTGCTCAATTGATCTGCTTGAACATTTTGGACTCCCGGAATGTGGAAGTATTGGATCGTGAGGTTGTGTTTGTTGCACAGATCTTGAATCATAACTGCCAAATTTTGAAGTTCCACTGATGCAGTTCCTCCTTCTTTGGCTGAGTACTTCAGTGCTGTCATGTTGTCGGTGAAGAATCGAATTATACCATTTTCGTGCCTTTTTGCGTGCATTTTTAAAGCAAAGTATATTGTCTTCAGTTCCCGAACATTGATTGAACTTTCTTTTTCTTCTTTTAGCCAGAACCCTGATGTCTGCATATCGGGTGAGCTCACGCCCCATCCTGTGTCTGAGGCATCTGCAAAAATTGTTATGTCTGGTTTTCTTCCGGAATCTTTGTGGATTGGTAGTCCGTTTTTTGTAGAAGCTATATCTTCCCACCATTCTAGTTCTTTTGAACCCTCTTCTGATAAGCTGAACTTTCGTTCCCAGTCTTGACGGTTCCCTTGTAGACTCTTTGATAGATCTCTCTGTAGAAATCGTATGTGTAATAAGGTTTCCCCTATTGCCGGGATCATGGCTGTCATCTTCCCTATCAGACTTGCATACCATCGACATGTCCGTGTCACAGTCTTCTTCCGGGCCTGTTTCAGTCTGGAAATCAATTTCTTGAACTTCTCTGTAGGGACTGAAATCTTCATTTTTTTCGTATTGAAACTGAATCCTAGAAATTCTTGGATGTGAGATGGCACTAGTATACTCTTGTCCCAATTGATCAGAAAACCTAATGATGATAGTTGAGCTGTGAGTTTCAAAGTCATCCCTTTCATTTCTTCTTCTGATTTCGCAAGTATGCATATATCGTCGAGGTAGTATACTAATCGCATACCTTCTCTCCTCATGGGTTCTAAGGCATATCGCATTACTTTCGAGAACACTCTTGGAGCTACACTTAATCCGAATGCTAGCGATCGGTATTGGTAGATGGTATCCCTGTGTCGGAAAGATAGGAAAGGACGAGATTGTTGGTTGATGGGTACCACCACATAAGCATCCTTTAAGTCGACTTTGCACATGAGATCGTTCTTCTCGATGATCTGTCTCAGGGCTGGGACCCCTTCCATCTTGAAGTGTTGGCATTGTATAAACTTGTTGATTCTTTGACAATCTAAAATGGGTCGACGTTTGTTTGGTTCTTGAATCGTGAAGAAGTTTGAGAGGAACTGATCGTTCTGAGATGGGGATTTTTCTATTATACCCGATCTCAAAAACTTCCCCACTGCCTGGTCTACTGCTTCTTGATCTTCTTTCGACATTTTCATTGATCGGGTTCTCCATGGGATGGGTTTTGACGCCCATTGGATTCGATACCCATTTTGCAGGACTGAAAGCATCCACTTGTGGTTGGTTGATTTTTTCCAAGTCTCGATGAAGTGTTCGAGACGGCCACCAGGTAATATTCCATCTGCCGGAATTGTATAATGTTCCGCTGAGGCAGATGTTATTGGGGTAGTTGTTTTCTCCGCCGTATTTATTGGGAGGATTGTTGGTTCCCCCTGTTGTTGTGTTGGTGGATGTTTGAGTGACTGGGGTAACTGGGGTACCCATTCGGACCAGGGCTGTACTTTCCCCTGCCTCTCCCAAAAAAAGGTCTTTGGTTTGATCCTCTGAAACCCCTGTTTGAGGATCCTCTTCCTCTATATCCATTGCTGTTTCCTCTGAAACCACTGGATGAGGCGTTCCTGATAAGTTGATGTTCATATCTGGCTTGATTGATCTTCTCAACAACTTCGGAAGAGAATACCATCTTTTTGCTTCCATCTTCGATTTCTTTCTCCTCAAGATGCTTGGCTGATTGTGGAAGTTTAAGTGCCTGGAAAGCAAGATCTTTGGCTTCTCTGTCAATTTCTTGGCTACTGACGAAGCTGAAAACTGATAGCCTTCTTGACTTCTCGATGATTCTGATGATGGTTTCATCATCCCCACATTCTTCATAGAAGTACTTGAGTTCTTCAAAGATCTCGGTGGCTGCTCTGGCCGAGATTCTAAGTCTTTCCGAGTCTTCATGTCTAGCATGGACCACTTGTTTAGCGTCCACGTTGAACCTTCTAAGGTCCGGAATGAACGTCTTGTTGATGGTTGGGGTCTTTGTCCATTCACCTCCTTCATATTTTTGTATATCTCGATGATATCTTTTGATGTCACTTTTAAGTTCATTGTAGGTAGTACCTTGTAACTCATTGTAGATTTCTTCTGGGAGTTGTACGATATCTCCTTTTTTCCTTGATTCCTGTTCTTCAGTTCTGAATCTTCTGGCAAATTGTTCATATAATCTTTCAATCTGTTCCTCGGTAAAGGGGATGCTATTGGTTTCCACATTATTATTATCTGTCATCTATTGTTTAGTCACGGTGCGCGGCTTTAGAAAGACGTAGAGATTAGGTATATGAAAAATTAAGTTTATTTAATAAAGGAAAATTTAAATTGCGGCTCTAGAGAGCAGTATCACATTATGAAGTCGGAACGGAGTCAACAGGGATTGTATTAGGAACGACAAACAATCGAGTATATTTACTTGAGAACTGAGAAGAAGCCCCCTTTTTATAATAAAGTAAATGAAAAAGAGTCTTTTCAGTACGTGTCTTAATGTCTTTCTTACATACACTCACTGCCTATTGCTTAATAATGTTTACTGCAGTTAGTTCAGTATGTAAGGTAGGATATTACTCTATGTCCAAGTCACGTGAACAGTGTTTATTTAAGTCGACATTCTCTTGTAGAGATAGAAGCCTGATTTTATGGCTAAGTGTAGAGATGGAGTAAAGACGTATTCGTTCTCCCAAGTAGTGTTTGATAAAAGTCTAATGACTGCATTGTTGACGGTTATTGGATATTAATAATTTAAAGTACTTTGTTGGCTGAATGGCCTCTACATCATCATTTTTGTAGTCAGTGATTCAGTATATTGTGTTATTTACACTATCAACACAAGTCGCGTCTTTTCTGTAGCTTTCTCCTATTAGACTACCGGATTGGCTAGATGTCGGTTGTATTTGTGATGAATATAACCACTCTGACCTGGTCTAATAACATATTGGGATCTGTGGCAAATGTTTATTTGATGTTTTAGTATGATTGATAAACACATTGATATCTGGGGCTATTGCTTGTTTATTAAGCGCTTTAAGATCTGTGGGATGCTTTTCATTAAGCATGTTGAGATCTGTGGGAACACTGTTACTAGTTCAGTGGAATGGCTGGTAACAGAATTGGGATCTGGGGGCGGAAGTACATAGCCTTCACCTTCATGTGGTTACTTCTGTGAGTAGAAGCTGTTATGCTTTGAAACTAAGGAAGGCTGTATATATTCTCTTATATATCTTCAAGGTATTCTAATCACGTGACAGTTTATTCAAGTTCAAATTACTTTTTTAGGTTTATAGGGGCTATAGAGTCCCAAATGACACAGTTTACATAGGAGATAGAAGATGAATGACCACAATATTAATTGCTTATTTAATGTCATATGATCTATCATCTTTTACTCTCTTCTAGCTTAATAAATCAATTATCATGGCTACGTGTTCAGGCGATCATTATATCTTTGCTGTTGGTATGGCTCTAGAGTATAATCAGCGTACACTGATTCTTATTGAATTGATATAGGCATAGATGAGGATAAAGTAATAACTAATATTATTCATGAGAAGGACGAAACCGGTAAGGACAACTATAATCCGTTATCCAAGTAAGATATTAGTATTCTACAACACTACTACACACTCAACCAAATGATATTAGAGGAACAGCTTGCATAGTAAACAAAAACTTGGAGATACTTCATGTGGGATTTTCACATGCTATTATGGACAGCCAACATTATAAAGATGTCGATGATGTTTCTGTGTTTCTTATCGAAAACATCATAACGAAATATTACGAGGCATTGGGGAAAGCAGAATATGATAAGAATATGGAAGATGTATTTATCCTTGGTGTTTTTACTGCTTATATCGAGTATTCACAAAATTGGTATATTGACAGAGTACAAATAGACAAGAAAGAACTGATTCACTGGGTATTTATTGTTCCTGATAAGTGGAATGTCGAGTACTTTGATACCATCAAAGCACAGATTATTAGCACAAATCTCAGAAGCATCGATAATCTTGTTATTAAGCATAGCTCATATGCTGTAATACGACATCTTCAATCAACACAATATGACTATTCTTTTGTAAATGGAGAGTTTTGCATTGTTATTTTTTTCAAGCCTGACAATAAGGTGATGCTCTATGGTTATGAAATTGGCCCTCCTGTCAAGGGACTCCACCATGTTGCTGAGCATATTCTAAAAGAAACTCATTCTATACATGTGGACTACAATATAGAGGACTATTTATATGATACAATATTCAATCGAGATAAAGACGAACTAGCAAAGTACAATATTACCTTGAAATCAATAGCTGAGCTGTGTCACTCGAAATATTGGGATGTAAGTTTATTCACTGAACATATTGAGAAAGTATTCATAAACCTATAATAGTATGAAATCAGCTCACTTTATAAAGTAGTATTAATTCATAAGGATGGGCTCTTGAGAAGTGTTAAGAATTCATTTCTATTGGAGAAAAAAGATATATTGAAATCAATCACACCTCATACACTTCTGGATAATATGACAATGTCTAGCTACAGTTATTCGTTAATCAAAAACAAAATAGACGACATGAACAGAGCATACAACAAAGTCAGAGCAATTCTAGTTAGTGACGTTTACTGCATTAGTCAAGATATTATCCAGCACCTTATTGATCTTCTGCCCTGTAGTATGAAAAAAAGAAATCATAATTTCAACTTGACAGAAAGTGTCATCATCACATCAGGAGCAGCACAGATAGTACAAAGTCAATTAAAGATTGATAATCATCTGCCTCAATTAAGAAACATAGAAACGCTTGAAACTACTGCAAGAGGAAGTATAATGTATATTGGTAGGTACAACTATCAGTGTTAAACTTTGATCACTTATCTATTGCTTCAATAGTCATCAATTGGAATGACATTTCAGTAATATACATCAATTCAAATAAAGAAAAGACGGTTATTGAGAACACTTCTACTGAAGTACAAAATAGGTACTGCCATATCTTGTATATACTACACAATGGCAAACCTTTTATTTTGGTTATAGTTATTCTCTGAAAAACTGTTTTGATGTCATTCAACATCAACACCAGTTCCATTTATCTAGTATTAGTATCAAAAGCAAGTAAGTTGAGATAAGTAGATGTACATATATCAGCAGCTTACATATGAAGCATTGGATAGCTTCAAGAAGATGCTGAAGCTGGACAAGCAACAACGGACAGCACAAAAACTAACATACTCAAGAAAGAAGAAAAAATTCAATGCCAAAACAGTCAAATCATCAAATATCAATTCTGTATCAGATTTATATATCAAGCTCCAATTACGACCTATTGTTGATGCACCTCTAAGTGATATATCCAGACTACTTCAATACAAATCACATATACCAAGACATTACCAAAAGAAAATGCTTATCATGTACATTGAATGTCTGCATGTACATATAATACAACACTTGTTATCAAAAGGTGTTCTTGACAAAAACGATTCATTCACCACTTATTTTTCAATAGACCAATCTATACTAGATACATTCCTTATCGACCATGAAGAAGTTCGAACAATTTTCAAGGAAACAAATACTACACGGTTATCTTCACATCCTATGAAGCTGATTCATCGAGAACAATTGTCTGCTGTCCATTGTAAAGAGACAATAAAATGCTATAATAGAGTGGAAGACTACCTGGACTATCCTCAATATATGATGCAAGTACAACTACATCCGACTTATATTGATCTAACACTGAATGTAATACTGTCACTGGACAAGGACATTACACTACCCAATAATGAAACTGTTCTTACTATCAAAAGGAAAAGAATCCCATTCAACATAGTAGATGTCATGAGTGAATTACTATGGGATTATATTCAATCGAGAGAAGAATTTCCAATTGAAACCTGTCATGAACATCTTCATTCAGATTACGAGATGTATACTGATTACATTTCCCATTTCAACCACTGGTTTACTAATGAGGTAGTACATTACATCCTTTGCTATAGGTCGTTTACTAACCATTTATTTTATCCATAGTATACCATGGTAAACAGCCAGGGTAAATCAGAGTGGAATAAAGAGATACCAATGAAGATGAACACTCATTGTGATTGTACTCTTACCATAACACCTATGGACATACTTGACATATGCATGGTTCCAGCCATTAAACAAATCATGTCAATTATTTATGGAGCAACCACCAACACACATATATTTGGAGAGACAAGAATAAACCATATGATTCTTATGGGAACCATCATGAATATTAACTGCAAAACAACGCACACCAAATCATTACAGTTATTGAGAGAAAGCGTTGAAAGACAAAACAAGTACTATAATCATATCACATTACACTGGACTAACAATCAAGTATCTGATATGGTTTATCAGGGAGTAGAATTAATCAAAGTTAATCCTTTGGGCGGATTGCTTGAACAGATAATATCTGGGGATTATGGATTACAATTCTCATCTGATGTATACCTTGACTTTCACAAATCTAACATGGTTGACGCATATGACCATTTAAATACAATTGGTGGTTATACTCTAGTCACCGAAGATATGCGCGAAAATGGATTATTTTCTTATTATTATTATGCAGGAAATGTCATTAAATTAAGTAAGACTGAATATCAAGCATTTCAACTACCCACTAACTAAATGTGTTATTAGTTTTACGTTATTCACACGGTGATACAAGTGATTCATCTGTAATCAATGATTATACAGTAACAGAGGTTGATTCTTACCCTATTACAGTCAGATGCATAATCAGCCTAAGAGAAGTGGTTTTTGCTTTTAGTGTTGGAGCTGAAGGAAAATCAAGTATACTTCATGCTAAGGGCGACAAGTTTCATATTAGAGAGAATCTGATACTTTCACCTTATGTATGACTCTAATAAATGATTGAATTCAAACTCTTGTATTCCTTTTCTTGAAAGACATGCCACTGCAATCTACCAATCTATTCTACTCTAATTCTAGAATGATCAATTCAGTTTAGATCACTCCTGCTTGTGCACTACCCAGAAATTCGTAGATACACAAGTATATATCTCCTGTATACATGTCTATACATACTTTAAATATCCTCTACAAATGATATATCATTTATAATAAGCTACATTGCTGATATTGAGTAGTGCTCTTACTTGATAACAACAGGAAGGGACTCAACGGTATCACTATTAGAATATAAACCTCCAATAGGATTGTGAGAATTGACTGATTCATTAGGAAATAAGGCATGACATGTGGTTGATCTCGGCTTCCACATCATTCTTTCTTTGGTAGCCCAACTATTCAATTGCACTCATCGCTTATGGCAGAACTAAAAGATAGACACTAAGATTTTTATTTTATTCGGCTTTTATACAGACAACATCCTACAAGAAAAGGATTAGTATCCACACAATTCACCTCTGAATGAGATGCTATTTTTACCTCCTCATTCCCGTCCTCTTCTTCGGCTTCTTCCTCGTGATCCTTTTCTTCCTCATTCCCATCCATCTCTTTTCTTCTATCCTCTCTCCTCTAGGATACAAAGCAATATAGATGAGTTGAATTCAGAAGATTCTAATCTGTGCCTTACTTTAATCTGACGTTTCCGCGTTTGTCGATCAGTCTTCATGATTTCCTGTATAAGCAGCCTAGAAGCCCACTGTTTTTTACAGCGTTGAATAGGGTATCCATAATCACTTATTTTCTGTTCCAGTTTAGAAGCGTAAAATGTCTTTTGCTGAGTAGAGAAGTCATTCCAAAAGGTCTGAGTGACCCCATCCTCCAGCATCAATACTCGGCACCGCCTTGTCAACTTTCGAAACTGCTCACGCACCTCTTTCAAATCCGAAGGCTTCATTTGCTGTCCGTTATTCATTTCTTTGTATAAGGAGGCAATCAATGCATCTAAACGAACGATAACGCTTGGTGTTGGTCTTTTTTTTCCTGGTGTGAATACTGTGCCTTCTGGATAGACAACAGAAGGAATATTTCGTATTAATGGATCGGCTGGTTTTTCAACGACTATTGCCTCGGCTGGTTCTGCTGTGGATGGTGCGGGTGGTGGTAGGTGTCGATCTAATATAAATCCAAGTGTCCTGTTCAGAAGTGATATTTGGTTTTCAATAGCTTTCATTCCTTTAATCAACTCCTTGTGTATTGCATCGTCATTGCTCATTTGTGTTATCTTAAAACGTTGTAGAAAAGGAGAAAGGAGAATTAGACTGTTTATTATCTCTATCAAGGCTTTATACTCCGTCAGTTAAAAGCCCATTGATGTGGCCAGGGAGAAGAAAAGGCGGATTCGGGTGGAACGGACCGGTGTGATTGTTACATCTATCATCTACACCTAACACCAACAGTAGACACACTCATTACTACACATTGGATTGGTATAGGAGTAATGGATGATGATACAGACTGATATTCATATCAAAGGTCTTTATACAGTCACACTCAAACCCATTTATTCTTTCTGGGGAGACCAAGAATGGATGATCGTGGCTTATGGTTGCTTTCAGGGATCTATGCTGTCAAGGGGTAGTAGCATCATGATGAGCTTTCTATATATTACTGGGATATCAGAGGAAGTGCCTATTACCCTGCATAAGTTATCATTGTCAGTCAGAGAAAAATAGCAGTATTCAGGTCCAAAAATCGAAGTGAGAGTATTGTGCAGGGCAGAAAATCGTAAAAGGATGAAGGCCAATTAATGAAAAGCGACAGGGGAAGGCTCAATTAGAATGAATGTATAAGTGATAGCTGTTGACAAGATTATGTTTGGTATCTATGCTTATAATTGACCAGAGTAGTGCTGGTTATTCTATGGAAATCCTATTTATTACGCATAAAAATGTGGGGTGCTATTCTTAGAGTATGTTGAATTGATGACCCATTGAGTGATAATTGAGAGAGAACCAGAGAGTAATGAAAATCTACACTGTGATAAATGTGTGATATCCATAGTGATATGCTGAGAGTGAGATCCATTGAGAGATCTACAGCTATTCACTACTTAATTCGAGGTATCCCGGCAATATGGTCTGCCTGAAGTATGGATGGTCGTACATGCATAACAAGAGGGGTAATATGTACAAGCTTAAGAAAAGAAGAAAATGCTGTACGTGGATCTAGTTACAGTTCAATCTTCTTCTTGACGATAATCAAACCGTAAACACCTCGCACCTCGAGTTCCAATCGATTCTTTTCGTTTTCTATTGGCTGATTTGTCAGAACCTTGATTGAGTCAATTGAGAATAATGATGACTTTATTAGAGGTAGGCACATGGAGTTGTTTTATTTGATTCTAGTTACTAAGACATACAAGGGTGTTATGTGGATTAAAATGATAGAGAAGGATTCACTAAGTGACACAGGTGTCATTGTGAAAGTGATCCAGTGATAGTCTGGGCGTCCCGATTGATATAACTGATAATGGATATATCATTGGCAATAAAAAGATATTTAAATAGCTTAGATAATAAATGGGAAGTATGTACTTGGGACTGCTGGTAATGAAGGGTATCTTGTACTGTCCCAGATATCTGTATAATACTACTCTAAATTATATTCTCGGCGCCTAGACCCGTGTTCTCGGCACCACTCCCGTCCCATACTACCTACAGGCCCAGAAAACCACCGATGAAAAAAAATTGAGTCACTTAATAGGAGCCTAATTAACAACTCTGCATTGATATTAATTTTTCTTGCCTAACTATAAAATATGTTTTCCATTCACTTCTTTTTACTCTAATGTCCAACTCTACTGATAATTCAATGAAGACGGCTTTGGTATTTGGTGCCACTGGTATGAACAGTATCAGTGTGAATAGAAGGGGGAACTGATACATTTATTAGGTGCTGTGGGTAAACAACTCTTGATGGATGTGCTGAAGACTGGAACATACTCAAAGGTGATTACTATGGGTAGAAGAGAGGTAAAACTCGATGACTCTATTCCTCAAGATAAGCTGGTAAATGATTAACATAATGTGGATGTCAGTGTGTAAATAACACATTGAACAGGTTCAGAAAGTGATCGACTTTGATAACCTCGAGGCAAGTCGTGATGACTTCAGAGGAGTGAAGTGAGTATGAATGAAGTGAAGGTGAAAATAGTGTTACTGACTTTTTATCAGTGACGTCTTTTGCTGTTTGGGAGCAACCCGCAAGGATGCAGGAAGTGCTGAAAACTATGTGAAGATTGATAAAACATATGTACTGAACTTGGCCAAGATGGTGGCAGAAGAAAATAAATCCAGGACCTCTGATTCAACACTAAGCCCTGTCCATCTTGTTCACTGTTCATCTAGTGTATGGCATATAGAAGCCATCGATAATTAGGCAGAGTAACTAAGATGTGTTTATTATTAGGGAGTAAGTACGACCAGTATGGTTCTGTTATTAAGGACAAAGGCAGAAACCGAAGAAGGATTGAAGGAGATTGGATTCCAGAAGTTAACAATCATCCGCCCTTCTTTATTGGAGCCAGTTGAACCTCGTCCCTACAAGCGTTTTCTTGAAACCATCGGCAATGCAATACTCCCACCTATCAGTCATTTCTTCAATTTACATCAAACGATCAGTGTGAGGGATGTTGGTAAAGCCATGCATAGAATTGCTCAAGATAGCTCATTCAGGCCTAGTGCACCCGATGGTGTTTTCACTTCAAATATTGGCACAGATGTTCAAGTAGTCTATACAATAGATATGGAGAATATTTTATCCAGTGACAAAAAGTAAAAGGGCAATTCATTGGTGTATCAATACCAAGGGATGAATCCTTTGTCATATCTTCTTTTAAATGCTCTTATAATCTAATAAACATATACTTGTAACAAAAATACTGCAGTAACAAAAAGTGGTATATATATAGTCTCTACTATTCATTCCAAAGAGTGTTTAGTCATGAGCATAAATTTGACATGGTGGAAATAAATCTATTCAAAGCCTTTCACTTCAGTGAGGACTGCCAAGCTGGTGGAGTAGATCCCGAGAGCGACAGTGCATGTGTTTTATGAGAATTGAAAAGATGAAGGAGGTAGATATTACTTGAAACTGCTGAAAGTTGTTGGAAGGATCGGAGGGATGTCAGTGTCCTCGGCATCAATCTAGGATCTTGAGAAAGGGAAGTTCATCAAGTAGTACACGGATTTGTTCGACAAGGAACAGGATCGGAGAGATTTCGTTGGGAAAAAGTGGTGGCGAGATGGTCGATGTCAGCGTTGGGATAGTGTTGGGGGTTTTTATGGAAGGTCAAATTTTGGATAAGAAGATGAATGTGTATTTAGGCAAAAGTAAGAATCAAAGGCAATATTAAAGAGGTGTGGACTGGGAGGATTAACTGGGTATTCGATACGATCTTTAAAACCATTGACATTGATCTGCATAAGGTTAGAAAAATATAATTAGTTGATCGTACGCACAATATTATAAATGTTGGAAGCTTTCAAGACAGAAGTTGAATATAAGGGATAAACCCAATCATGTGCTTTTCCTTGATCAACTAGGTGAGCAATTGAGGTAGATGTAGCTACAGTTTGTATCTGTTGAAGTATCTGTCCATTTTCAGCAATGCAACGATTAGGTATAAAGTTCCATTTGACTGGGGCATATTCGATTTGACACTACACCCATATGCCTGTCATTCATAAGTCTGTTGAACCTGACATCTGGGTTACTCAAACTGATGTCGGTGACACTTATTTCATGGATTCATGTAGCCTTTAAGATATATCCCTTCATGTAACAGTATATAACGCGAAAGGGGAAGTTAAGGATTCTCAGCATAACATATTGAGCACGGTTGGAATGATATAAGATGCCAAATATCTCCCACAGCTTGGTGTAAGTCTAACATAAACGGTAGGAACTACCACATTGTTGGCCTGTGATATGGAGAAAATGACGAATGCTCTTACCATAATAGGAAGTTTATTAAGTCGTCACTGATATTATTTCTTTTAATTCACTTCTTTTTACTCTAATGTCCAACTCTACTGATAATTCAATGAAGACGGCTTTGGTATTTGGTGCCACTGGTATGAACAGTATCAGTGTGAATAGAAGGGGGAACTGATACATTTATTAGGTGCTGTGGGTAAACAACTCTTGATGGATGTGCTGAAGACTGGAACATACTCAAAGGTGATTACTATGGGTAGAAGAGAGGTAAAACTCGATGACTCTATTCCTCAAGATAAGCTGGTAAATGATTAACATAATGTGGATGTCAGCGTGTAAATAACACATTGAACAGGTTCAGAAAGTGATTGACTTTGATAACCTCGAGGCAAGTCGTGATGACTTCAGAGGTGTGAAGTGAGTATGAATGAAGTGAAGAAAAAAAAATAACTGCTACTGACGTGTTTCCAGTGATGTCTATTGCTGTTTGGCAACAACCCGCAAGGAAGCAGGAAGTGCTGATAACTTTGTCAAGATTGACCAAGGATATGTATTAAGTTCAGCCAAGTTAGTGGCAGAAGAAAATAAATCCAAGACTTCTGATTCAACACTCAGTCCCATTCACTACCTCTACTGCTCAGCCACTGTATGGAACAGAGAAACCATAAATGACTAGGTAGAGTAACTAATATATATTTATCATTAGGGAGCAAATAAGAACAGTATGTTTCTGTACCCAAAGACAAAGGGTGAAACTGAAGAAGCATTGAAGCAGACTGGATTCGAGAAGGTCTCAATATTCCGCCCTGCTCTATTGGAGACAGTTGAACCACGTCCCAATAATCGTATTGTTGAGAGTATTGCTCTTGCAGTAATCCCATCTATCAGCCATTTCTTCAATTTACATCAATCTGTCAGTGTGAAGGATGTTGGTAGAGCTATGCATAAGGTAGCTGAAGATAACTCTATCAAACCTAGCTCACCCAATGGTGTTTCTACTTCAACTCTCGGTACAACTATTCAATTATTCTTCACAGCAGATATTGAGACTATTGTATCCAGTGATAAAAAGTAAGAGATCACTCCATTGGTGTATCCATACTATTGGAAGAATCCATCAGGAATATCTTCATCCAATTATCTAATAAACACATAAATATAACACTAGCAGTGGAAAAGAAACAACTGCACTACAGAAGTAATCATCTGAATTATTCTCTGCTATTCATACCAAACTGTGCTTAGTCATGAGCATAAATTTGACATCATCTATGTAACCGCATCCCATAATGAATAAGTAATACTCCGATGAATGGTTGGTTAGTTACTATATATAGGCTATGTTGACCCCTAAGAGTAAAAGAAGGATATACATTTGATTGTTTATTCATATGGAGTGTACTACTCATTTATTGAGAGTCATCCTATTACTGTCGAGTACAGGTATCCATAGAGACAACTCAAGTGTTTCATGTCTAAACAAGGTTTATGCTCATTACACGGTATCCGAAGAGACGAACACAAGAAAGGGATATTTGTTCACTTGTGTCTAGTTGGTTTAAATACCCGCTACTAAAGAGAAGAAGAATCAATACTTCTCTTTTTCCTTTTTTTCCTTCACTTCTCTCTTTTACCATACATAACAGGAACATGGGAAGGGTAAGAGTGATAATGCTGTGATTGCTTCTTCATGCTTCTAACTGTTTAATTAGCCAATCAGAAAGAAGTTAGTCGTGGTGGGTGATGGTTATTGTGGAAAGACGAGTTTATTACATGTATATCAACTACATAACTTTCCTGAAGTAAGTGACCATCCGTCAGTATATGACCATACTCACATCTTGATACTAGGATTATGTGCCCACAGTGTTCGAGACATACATATCCAATGTCACATTGGACTCAGGCAAGACGATTGAGCTCTCATTGTGGGATACAGCAGGACAAGAAGAATACGATAGATTGAGACCACTGTGTTATCCAGAGACAGATGTCATTTTGGCCTGTTTTGCTATTGATCTGCGACCATCATTTGAGAATCTGAAGGATAGAGTAATGAATAGAAATAAGGATGCTGTTGATATCAGCTAATAACCTCTCTCTTTCTCTCTTTTTAGTGGATTCCTGAGATGGATCACTTCTTATTCAATACACCACGAGTATTAGTTGGAACTAAATCAGATCTAAGAAACAAAGATATACCTGCCTCCAGTCTTATTAGCCCTGAAGAAGTAAAAATAGACACTGTATGAATAACAAAGCAACTAACATTCTATTCATAGGCTGAGGAGTTAGCAAAGAAGCTGAATATGCCATATATTGAATGCAGTGCTAGAATTAATTACAATATAGCAGAGGTCATTCATACCGCAGCTGCATTAACATTGAATAAAAGGAAAATATCGATTACCAAATCATGTAATTTACTATAAAAAAAAGGGAAACCGACTTATTTCATGTGATATGGCCTTTGTATAGTTATTCCCTTGTTGGTGAAACATAATAAAGAATGGATATGATCTGTTTGTTTATTATTTATATATTTTATATACTTATGCAGCAACTGCTACCAATCGTTTGGTCTTCTCTTCCACTTGTTCCCACTCGAAATCCTCAATGGCTGTATCAATCACCATTTCAGCAATAGCCAATGAAGCAGTGCATGCAGGAGTAGGTGCATTACGTACACAGAGAATCTTACCATCCATCACTTTACGCTCCAAGATATAATCATTGGCAGCCACTCCACCTTCTTCAAACACCTGAGACATCACACCTGCAAAACTCTCTTCTACCATATCTGATGTCAATCCAGGTACATAAGCCTGTGCTGCTCTCAAGAAGGCATTCTTGTTCATGTCTTTATAGAGTTCACCAATAGATAAGGATGGATTCTTGAGTGCGAACATCCATAAGTTGAGGTTGGTGAGTGAGTGGAATACGTCTTTCATGTTCATATCTGTAAATGTATATCCTTCCCGAGCAAAGGTAAGACAAGCCCCTGGACCGACGATCATTTGAATACCACGTCTAGTGTTCACAGTAGGAGTGAAATGGACACCTACAGGAATACCACCACCACTAGGTACTGGGTAGACATTCATACGACAGATTCCTCGGTATTCAGGCTTCAATTGATAGTAAGTACCACGGAAAGTAACTACCTTGGCACGAGATGCATCTCCACCTGCAAGACCGGCAACACGATCAGAGTAGAAACCAGCACAAGTGATGACATTCTTGGCAGTTACTTTGAGGGTAGGTCCTCTTTGATTAGGTTCTCCTCCCCATATCTATCATAAGAAATAAGTATCTCTATTCATACATGTTCTTTCCTTCGTTCCTTCTTTTACCTCGACTCTACCATCTGATCTGGATTCAAACTTTTGTGCTTCAAATGCTAACTTAATTTCAGCTCGTCTAGATATAAATTTGGATAAATAAAAGGAGGGAGAAACAGAGATCAAAACTCACCCAGTCTGAACTATCTCATTAGCAATACACTGGGCAACCAATCCAAAATCAGTGATGCCCGTATTAGGTGAATAAAGAGCAGAATAAGCAACGACATTAGGCTCCAGTTGTTTGATCTATAGAGATTTGAGTGAATAAATAAAGGGGAGATGATCTGCTATCTAATTAATGTACCTCATCATGGTTCAATATCTGTAGATCTTTGACTCCGTTCAGAGTAGCGATCTCCATTAATCTCTCTACTTGTTTATGTTCTTTCTCATCCACAGCCACAATGAGTTTACCACATCTCTCTACCGGCAATTGATTCTGTTTACAGTATTCATACATGAGATCAGCACCACGAACACATGTCTTGGCCATTCTTGATCCTGGTTTGTAGTAGATACCTGCATGGATGACACCACTGTTATGGCCTGTTTGATGAGCGGCCACTTCTCTTTCTTTCTCAAGGACGGCTACAGTCATTTGAGGAAACCGCTTGAGTAGTTCTCTCGCAGTAGCCAACCCAATAATACCACCACCCACTAACAACAAGAAATAAAAAGAGTCAGTTTCTCTCCAAAGACAGACAGCTTCATTTACCAATCACTACATCGAAATCAGTCTTTCCATTGTGTTGAGTAAGGGATGTTCTGAATCTCTGTTCAGCAGCCATACCACGTAACTTGGCCAATCCTGGGTTCTCTGGTGTATTCTCACCAGGCAAATTCTGCCAGAACTTCAATGAATGATTGGACTCAGCATGAACAATCTGATCTGGTTTCAAGAATATCAAACCAGCACCAGTCGCTACAGTACCTAAGGTGATAGCACGACGATGATGAACGAATAATCTGCCTGCTCTATGAAACATGAGTGGATGGGTAGATGAAAAAGAAAGTACTCTCTTCAGTTTTATTTTCTTTTGGATTATTTATAATGAAAAAGATAAGGAGGTCATCCCCCTTTTATTTCTTTTGACGTAAACCATCATTCAAACCTTTCTTATTTCTAGCAATTTCTACAGCATAAAACTAAAAGAGAAGAGAGTTAAAGTTACCAAGTGATGATCAGTGTTTCTGCTTCTTTGTTTACCTGCATACGAACACCTAAAAATAGAGAAAAAGTGTGAGTCGATCTGTGAATTGTAAATCCATCGAATAAAGTTTACCAAACATCGTGTTCTGTTCTGTATAATCATCTCTAGCATCAATACGAATAAGTGAACCAAAGTTATATTCGTTCACTCTCTTTTCATATTGATTGATGAATTGTCTCCACTTCTCTTTATAAGCAGGAGTCTTGAAGTGGTCTTCGTTTAAGTGTAAGACGTCAATTTCAGGAAATGTCTCCTCAAAGTCCTTTAGTATCTCATCATCAATTCTAGTAGAGAGAAAGAGTGAATACGCAGAAAGAAAGTTGTATGTCAACTGTCTTTACTTGGTTAATTTGAGTATGCTAGGGTCGACATGAGAGATGAGATTAAAGTAAGTTTCTGCATGGTGCATAGCCTAAACAAAAGTTTAACTTTTTCTTATTCTCTCGTACTTTTTATTTCAATATTAACCTTGACAGCCCATTGTTTCTCTATTACTCAAAACATTAGGTCACAATGTAAACAAACAAATAGACATCTCTTTTTATTTTACCAATATCTTCTAATTGTTCGACTTCATCAGCAGTAGGAAGACGCATTTGTGAATACCAAGTAAGAAAGAAAGAAGAAAGAAGGGAGAGAGAAAAAAAATTGTTAAATAGAGAAACAGTCCCCTGCCACCTGTCGCGGACTTCTTCCCTCAATCTATTTTAATTTATATAAAAAAGCAATGGAAGAAGATACAGCGAGTTTATCCGATGAACAAGAGTATGAGACCGATGACGAGTATTACTATGAAGATGATGAGGATGAAGAAGACGAACCTCAGCTGAAATACCGTCGAATAGAAGCTGGTTTGACTGGACTATTAGAGAAAGACACAGCATCGACATTACGTGTCACTGATAAGTTCATTGTAAAGAGAATAACTTCAAACACATAACAGAAAAAAAGAGTTAAAGTGCTGTTGTATCTATAGGCATTAGGCACTCATTGGGGTGCAGTTCATATTCTTGATTTTGGTGGTAATATCATCAAGAGTTTCCGAACACACGCTGCTACTGTGAACTGTATTTCCATAGATAAGTCAGAAGAGTTCATTGCCACTGCCTCTGATGATGGTAGAAAAAAAAAAAAAAGAAAAGACACACCGCTTGCATACTGATAGAATCTAATAGGAAAAGTGTTTATCTACTCACTCTATACTTCTGAAATACACCAGTTCGACTTCAAGCGACCGATGAAATCAGTTGCTTTGGACCCTGATTATGCTCGAAAGAACAACCGCCAATTTGTATCAGGTGGCATGGCTGAACAGTTCATCTTGAGTGAGAAAGGATGGTTGCGTCCCCGTGACATGATCCTTCATGCGAATGAAGGGCCTATCTACACGATCCAGTGGCGAGGCCATTTCATTGCATGGGCCAATGACACTGGAGTGAACATTTACGATACACAACAACAGATGCGTATTACTTATGTCGATAGACCTGAAGGCAGTCCAAGAGCTGATCTGTATAAATGCAGGATGTGTTGGAAAAATGATACGACATTATTGATTGGATGGGCAGATATGGTCAAGATAGCCGTGATTCGACCTCGGCCTCATCCACTACCCAACCAACCTGCACATGTAGTGGAGATCGTGAATGCATTTAATGCAGGTTTCGTGATCAGTGGTATTGCCCCCTTCCATGACAATATCATATTACTCTCTTATTCTGTTCTGGATGAGGAATGTGATGATGATAAGAAGAGACAGTTGGCGGATAAACCAGAACTGCATGTGTTCAATTCGGATAATGAAGAAATATCAGATGATGTTCTTCCTATTCATGGGTACAAACATTACCAAGCAAATGACTATGCATTGGAATTTGTGATGGAGGAAGATTTGTTCTTTATCATGGGACCGAAAGATGTGCTTGTGGCAAAGATACCAGATGAAGATGATCATATTGAGTGGTTGATGTTTCATGAACGGTATGGGGAAGCATTGGAGGCAGCCAGAGTGGCTTCGGTCACCAAATTCAGTTTGGAGGAATTAGGCCAGACTTATTTGAATTCACTGATTGCGGATAAGAACTACAAATTGGCTGCTGAAGAGTGTCGATCGATTCTCAAATCAGATAAATCCAAGTGGGAAGATCGGGTGTTCCAGTTCATCGAGTTGGGTGAACTCAAGGCCATTGCTCCGTTTATTCCTATCAAGGATCCTCAATTGAGTAGTACTGTGTATGAAATAGCCCTTGCTTGGTTCTTGGAAAGTGATCCAGTAGCTCTACGCAATACCATCAGAAAGTGGCCCAAGACGCTTTATAGCCTATCGAATGTCATTGTCGCTGTAGAAGATCATTTGAAAATAGACCCTCAGAATGAGATATTATTAGAATGTCTGGCTGATTTGTAATAAGGATCTTCCTAAAAAAACAAAGGGGGTTCTTATCTTTTACTAACATTTTCTATTTAAAATTTTAGATACACTTATAACAATCAACCTGATAAGGCTATTGAGTATAATCTGAGACTGAGACGCCCAAATGCATTTGAACTGATACAGGAATACAACATGTTTGATGCAGTCAAGGATAAAGTGGTCTTGCTGATGGAATTCGATCAGCATTTGTTAGAGAATGAGAATGAAAAGGCCAGTAAGATGCCTGCTGTTCAATTACTGGTGAAGAATACAGAGGCTATTCCAGTTAAGTACCATGTGATTTAGAGTATATTATATCTATTTAACCGATGGTTCTTGTTTTTTACAGCCTCAGAAGGTGGTGAAACAGTTGAAACGACATCCACATTTTCTTCACATCTATTTGGATGCCTTGTTTGATAGAGATCATCATATTGGATTTGAATTCCATGATAGACAAGTAGAATTGTATGCTGAATATGATTATCCCAAGTTACTTGAGTTCTTGCGTGCCAGTCATTATATCTCATTGGAGAAGGTATAAGTTGGATATATCTATATAATATAAACAAGTGAATTAACACACATATACATAGGCATACAAAGTATGTGAGAGTAGAGATCTGGTGCCTGAGATGGTTTATATATTAGGACGTATGGGTGATAATAAGAGAGCTCTGATGCTTATTATTGAGAGATTAGGAGATGTTCAAAGGGTAAGAAGACCATGATCTCCCATTGTATAACATGCACTCACAAACACTTCAAATAGGCCATTAACTTTGCCAAAGAACAAAAGGATGATGATCTTTGGGAAGATTTATTGACCTACTCAATGGATAAACCAAGTAAGTTAAGAACTATGCATGCTCCACTCTTTATCCTAACACCCTTTCAAAGAATTCATACGAGGATTGTTGGAGAATGTGGGTACGGATATTGAACCACTAAGACTCATTCAAAGTATACCCGATCGTCTTGAGATTCCTGGATTGAAAGATGCCTTATTGAAGATTCTTCAAGATTATAACCTACAGAAATCATTGCATGAGGGGTGTGAGAAGATTTTAGTGAGTGATAGTGTATTTTTAGCTGACAAGATGTACAAGGCACAGAAGAGAGGAGTGAAATGTACACGTAAGTAGAGAATATCTGTTTTCAGAAAAACCAATCTTACTGATCCTTTCCGCTTGACAGAGGAAATGGTGTGTATGTTATGTGAGGAACCTGTATTTGAAGAAGTGAATGTGGAAGATGTCCCTAACTCGATCCTATTCTTCTGCCGACACGCGTATCATGAAACCTGTCTAACTGAGAAACCCATGGAGGTGGGACGTGATCCAGGTGCACTGACCAATAAAATAAACCATACAGCCATCCTCAAGACTTCTTATAGTCTCGGTTGTCCATTATGCAGAGAACAAGCAGCAGGAGGTAATGCATTTGTCAACCGAATGAAGTCTCAAAGAAGAGGCCGAAATCTACCACAGTCACCTCGAGCAGAAAGTATTCGTAGCTTTGGCACTGTTCACTCATAAACAAAAGAAGACTCCTCTATTCTCTAAATAACCCTTATCTCCATGTCTTTTTATTTATTGATTGATTTAATTAATAACCAAAAAAAGGAAAGAATAAAATACTCTTGGCAACGAAAGAAAGAACGAATGATTTATTTGAGCTTCTTCTTGGGACGGAGTTGGTTGGTATGGCCACACTTTCTCTTACGGCAGTTGGTAGCACGAGGAGGAAGACGAGCATAACATTTACGACAGATCATCTTTTCACAGTTATACTTGGAAGCCAACGCCTTTAAAGAGGGTTCGATTATACCACCACGAAGACGGAGGACGAGATGAAGGGTGGATTCCTTTTGGATGTTGTAGTCGGATAAAGTACGACCATCTTCCAATTGTTTACCAGCGAAGATTAAACGTTGCTGATCCGGGGGAATACCTAATGAAAATGTTGGTATGAATGTTGTTATAGAGTGTGGATCTCACCTTCTTTGTCTTGAATCTTTTGTTTGACATTGTCAATAGTATCAGAGCTATTGGAGAGTCGAATGAGTTGTTCATGTTCACCATCTGTTCATTACATATTTAATTTTTACCTCTCGACTTCAAGAGTGATGGTCTTGCCGGTAAGTGTCTTAACAAAGATTTGCATGATCGACTACTTGAATAAAAAAAAGAGATAAGCTGATATGTTCTGTGCTGATGGATGGATGGATGGATTTACCTTTTGCCTTTAGACAACAGGAATTAGAAAAAGGGAAGGGGATTGACTTTGGTGTTGGCTGGGAGTACTTTCATCTCGAGGGAAAGGGGGTTGGTTAGGGTGGGGTAACTTTTTTTTTTATAATCCGACTCGCTCCAATCCAACCATGGTCCGGTCAACTTGCAATGAACCCATTTATTCAATGAGTTCATGTGTGTTGGTTCCTATCGATAAGTGATCTATGTCCAGCAGTAAATGCTGATTCATGATAGCAACCATCTAAGATTGGCAAGATGGAAGTGATTTCCCTAGGAACCGGGTAACTAAAGGTAGGTTTTTCGAGATAATTGAATGTCAGATAGTCATTCACTCTTGGGAAGGTGATCTTCATGCATGTTATCACCATACAAAGAAAAGGATCCAATAGAACAA
Source organism: Pilobolus umbonatus (assembly GCA_025528865.1). Lineage (NCBI taxonomy): Eukaryota > Fungi > Mucoromycota > Mucoromycetes > Mucorales > Pilobolaceae > Pilobolus > Pilobolus umbonatus. Next base: position 136,964 of record JAIXMH010000045.1, read on the forward strand.
TGTGCTTATTATGTATCATTGTAATGACTAAAAATGGCCCAGAAAGAGTGCAAAAAAAACAAGGATTACAAAAGAGGTGAAATAAAATAAATAAATAAATAAAAATAAGATTAAATTCTTTCCCTCCCTTCTTCCTCTCTTTATTTTTAACTGTGTATTTCTTAGTAAAGAAGTATGCTATGACGAGACATGTCAATATACCGATTCCAAAACGAGTTCCTACTCGGACTATTCGAATAGAACGAGATTATACATTAGGAGATGGCATCACTCGATTCAATACAGAATATCCAACTGAATTAGCAGGAAAGGTAGAAGGGTTCAGACTGACTGTGTATTCTATTTACTTAGCACATCCATGTTTAGAGTAGATCACACCTGAACAATTCAATCATACCATAACAGAGATAAATAAGAAGATGGATTATGCAGATAGGGTGACATGGAAGATTGTGATGGAAAATATCATTGAAACACTGACTATTTATATATGGCCCATCTTTTTCTCTACTCATTATCAGAGGGTAAGAAAAGGATTGCTTATTAAGAAAATAATAAGGGCTGATTGTTTACCTTTAGGCTGTAAGAGAACTGTTGACGTTTATTCAGGCGGAGAATATGAAAGTATATTATCCCAATAATTTGTCTATATCAGATCCAGTGAAAGCAGCCTTCCTGTTTGTAAGTATATACTGAAGGATGAATTGTGAGAGTGAAATGCTTATCTCTGTCATGGTTTATGTTAGATTGAAATTAATTTCTATGATTGAATCTGGACATATTTCTCTTTATTTCTTCTACACCCTTATTTAAACACTAATAATCATAATACCTACAAGCACATGGACAATAAACTCAAGAAAACATAGTTTATTTTATTGTATAGGGAGCAGACAATGCTCTTTATTGAAAGTGAGTAATATAGATAACCATGGATACGATGAATGAGATAACCATGGATATGATGAATGAGATAACCATGGATATGATGAATGAGATAACCATGGATATGATGAATGAGATAACCATGGATATAATGAATGAGATAACCATGGATATGATGAATGAGATAACCATGGATACTATAAACTAGAACATGGGTACAATAGTCTAGAGACAATGAAGATTTAATGTAATGGGATTGAGACTTGTATTGACCAAATGCAGGAATTCAATAGATATGAGGAACTATTTATAATTCTTTCCCCCCAAGAGAGTGTTGTCATTCTCAGTGAACTACTGGGTTTGTTAATTCATCTCTATGGCATCAGCCAATTAACTGTTTTTGAAGATTGCTACCTAGAATAGAACATATAACACATTGTGCTTGGAATAAGGTTAATAGTAGTGGTATCTAAACAGCATTGCAGGTTTATCTTGAATTCAATAGTTATAAAAAGGTGATTGATCAAAAGTATGAAGACTGCAAGTATTTACTTGAATGATAAAGAGAGAAGGAGAGGAGGGAAACATAGATGTCTTCTGTACAGATATGGGGTAATACTCGACTAGGAAAAGCACATATCACCGTTTTTGGTAATGAACCGCTTTACTTCATATAGCATGGAACTTGTTCATTATCTTCTTAATATGGGACATATGACCTGATGTTGGATGTCGGAAGTGGTGTCCAGCAGTAATAAAGAATGATTATGTTATATGTATTCATTGTCAATATATGATAAGGAGTTTCACTTTCAAAATAATGTAAACATCTCAAATAGGATAACATTCCGAGTGGGGATACACGCCAGGAAGGTGTTATAGTACTCTTTGCTTCACGGGAATTCAATAATGCATTGCCTGATTGGTTGCTTGCATAGACATAAGAAGTAAACCCATTTCCAGTTACTAAATATAAACCAGAAAGTCTATTTATAAACTGTTTATGAAGGGAGAACAATTGAAATGATATCTTGATACTCCCTTTTCCACCATAAAAATAGATTTTCACTCTCTCTTTTTGATTGTTTACTCCTCCTTTCTTTTTTCATCCCAACTTCTGCCCCTTACACTTATTTTTTTTTACATATCTTTATATCACCTTTCTCCTTCTTCTCTTGTTTCTTTCTCTTCTCTCTCTCTCTCTCTCTCTCTCTCTCTCTATTTCTCGATGGATAATATCACAATGGATTTCAGGCAGCTCTCATTTGATTCTAGGCCCAATTATTCCATGGTAACACCACCGATCACTGTGACAAGAGGTAAAAGTTTTTATTAGGGAGTAAAAGGGTGAAAGGTTTCATACCCAACTAAAAACATCCCATTCTTAGACACCCGTACACCTCGTAGCAGAAGTCGTAACAGACAGTGTATTCCTAGTGATGATGAAGAAGAAGAAGAAGAAGAGAGTGATCATCATAGTTCAGAAGATGAACGAACTCCAAAGATCATACGTGCTTCTACTCCTACGAAACACATCAGGAAGAGTCGACCGCTGCCTAGTGATGATGAAGACTCTGAAGGTATATAAAGTAGGGAAATGAATGAGAATGGCATTTTTAACAATGTTCTGGTAGATGAAGAGGTATTGGCCAAGACTCAACGAAAAGTAGAATATGATCCTTATGAAGATGACGATGACAGAGCACTGGTTGATCCTGCCCTGACATTAGTTGAAGGTAGCCATCTTCAACAACTTCATCAGATGCAACAATATCATCAAGCACAACTAGCCCAATTCCAATACCACCACCAAGTCATACCCCAATCCTCACTTCGACCCATGCATGCACCCACACAACGCATCAGTATGTCAGGTATGGATTTATTGAAACAGCTGGAACAGGAGAAAGCAGATCTGAAGAGACAGAAACCAAGATTAGATACATCCAAAGTCAAAATAGAAGGACTTCTCGGTAATCTTCCTGAACCTGGATCTCATAACATCAGTTTTCAACAAATACAGCAACAAAATAGAAAGAAAAGAGGATACACAAAGTCTCCTTACTTAAAATAAATTACTATTCTTATTATTTTTATTTATATTAATAAATCTTCATCGAATAACCATGTGTCTTGTTGTTCTTCTGATATCTTTTGTGGTTTTGAGAATGCACTAATAGACAGGCGTCTGCCAATATACACATCTTCACCTCGCATCGCCTTGGATGGGTGGGCATCACAACCAACACAGGCACAGGAATCTCCACATCGACAAGTCACCACCCGGATCATCTCGCCTTGATTGTTCTTGGTGGGTGGCCCATAGCAATTGACAGGAGGAGGCACATACACTTCTTCTGTCCATTTTACAATAGGGGGACAACAGGATGTGTTATCCAATGTAGGAATGCAGCAATTGGTAGTGTCTACTGGTGTAAGGCTTTTCTTGGGAGTGTCTTTGATTGGCAGTGTATCAGGTGATCTTGTGGGGGTGCCTGATCTTTTCATATCGGCACTACAACATGGTTTCACTGCGGATGGATCAGAGACATTGGGATCTGTATCATTGGGTTGAAGGGGTGGTGTGCAACAAGAAGCGTTGGGTTGAGGTGGTTGTGTGCAACAAGAACTGTTGGTTTGAAGCGGGGGTGTGTAACAAGAAGTGTTGGGTGGGAGCGGGGATGTACAACAAGAAGTATTGGATGATTGGAATGAAGTACAGCTGGCGGTTGATGGTTGAAGCGGGGGTGTATAGCAAGTGGGTGTTTGAAGTGGTGAATTATCACCTATAGGCATTATGGGAGTTGGAGGTGAAGAAGGTCGTAATACTGCAATGGGCCTATGCTCTGGTATATTTGGGGTATCGAGTTTAGGTGCTAAAGGACGCAAAGTATCTGTTCTTCGTTTCTTAGTAATTTCTAAAAAAAAAGGAAAACGTTATAAATATCTCCCACATATATAAAGTAGAAGCAGAACAAGTGGTTATTTACTCGAGACATTTTCTTTCTTTCTATGGATACTGGTTTCTATGGAAACAACAATAAGCGATTGAGTTGTTCGAGAGTCATTGCTTACTTTTCACTTCACATTCACACTTGACGTGCAATTGCCTCACTACCCTTAGTTCTCTACACTTTTCACACTGTGTAGAAGGTCTTCCTTTCTTTTTAATAAGCACCAAGTGTCTGTCATTATGTTGACAATGAGTGGCTCTGTGACCCTATTTTATTTCTATTTTATTAAACGAATTCGATCTATTTTAGTCTTCTCTAGATCCTACTTTGATGCATGTTTCTATGGATATGGATGGAGGTGAATATGGGAATGATTATCCAAGTGTCATATATACTCATTACCACAAGCCCACTTTTCCCCATGTATCAGCATCCTCACATAGATAATAAATAAAATGACTTGTTAAGAAAGAGAGGAAGGGTATCGGTTATTCAATTATACAGGCCATGTCACTCCACTGATTGGGAATTCATAAAATTAAAAAAAAAAAATTCGATCATTTTCAACCAATCATCTTGAGTACTAAAAACCTTTTTTTATAATTAGAGTTATAAGATCCATCTTCTTTCTGTAACCAACGAAAAAAAATCATTAAAATTCAAAATGAGCCAAGAAGATATCAAAGAAACCAAGATATCGACAGGTAAACACATAGAATGAATGGACATGCATATGCTCAATACTTCCCTTATATAGAAATTGAGTCTATACGATCATTACGAACTAACCCTGGGGGCTGTTCTTCATTCACTGCTTTCTTCAATGTGGTATGTGTGGTGGCTGGTACGGGTGCATTGGGTCTTCCTTATGCACTCAAACAAGGCGGATGGATTGGTAAATATCAAATAATAAAAATAAAAATGACATTTATCGATGACTCATCACTTCAATAATTCCCCTAAACAGGTATCTTGATCCTCTGCCTCAGTTGGATATTCTCCATTTGTAAGCTTTCCTTAAATATGTAAAAATTATTAGTTATTACCGGGGTTCTCATCATTCAGATTTCTAAACCAACTTAGATTCTGGTGTTATTCTGATCAAGTGTCTCTATCATAATGGCCGTACTCGTCTTACTTCCTACCAAGAAGTGGCCGAAGATGCATTCGGTGCTATTGGAGGCTGGATCTCTTTCTTCTTTACTGCAGTGACATTGATCGGTGTGCCTGTGTTGTATCTATTACTCTCTGGACAGAATTTACATGCAGTGTGTAAGGGAACATCCGCCGAACTCTCATTCCCTATCTGGACCATCATTTCTGCAGCAGTGGCAGCAGTCCCATTCATTGGTTTGAAGCATTTGAAGGATGTGGGTGTTCTGAGTGCATTTGGTATGATGGCCACTGTCGTTACTGTCTTCATAGTATTGGTGGTTGCACTCATTGATAAACCGAACTACCCAGATGTGATTCACGATAGCGTGATTTGGGATCAATTCCCGATTGCTCTCAGCTCTATTGCTTTCAGTTTTGGTAATTTAAAATGATTCTCAGTCTTCTTTCTATTTAAATGCTAACCATTGTTAAATGAATTCTTAGGTGGAAATCCAGTCTATGCTCATGTGGAAGCTGGTATGAGACACCCTAAGAATTGGAATAAAGTGATCATTGCTGGTTTAACTACCTGTGTCGCATTGTACTTCTTGACAGCCATCCCTGGTTACTATGTCTATGGCAGACTCTCTGAATCCCCCATCTACAACAACATTCCGGAAGGAGCCTCCAAGATTGCAGCCACTGTCATTATCACTATCCATGTCATCTTAGCTGCTCCTATCTTACTCACTGCATTCTCTATGGATCTCGAGAAATTATTCCGTATCTCAGGTGCCAATCATTCAGTCTACCTCGAGGCTGGCTTACGAATCCTCTTGCGTTCCATTCTGATTGTGTTGGTTACAGTCATTGCTATTTATGTTCCCTATTTCGGAGATTTCATGGCCTTATTGGGTGCATTCTCCAACTGTGCTCTTATCTTCATCTTCCCTGTCTTCTTCTACTTGAAGCTGACTGGATGGAGAAAGCCCTGGTATGAACTGATCTTGTGTTTCTTAGTGGTGTTATTGGGCGTAGTCGGGTTAATATTTGGATCCAAATCAGCCATTGAGTCACTCATGTCCAGATTTGAATAATATCAATTGTTAATTTGTTTGTATTTGTATTCTATTGTTTTTGTTTAAATAAACCATTTTTTATTTCCGATTACAGAATATGTGAAGGCTCATTACCATAATAGGATGTGGAATGAAAGCAAAGTGGGGTTTGCGCGCCCTGTCAAAAAGCAAGTGGTTTATCAGGTTGGAATATACTCTCCTTTGATCTCCTTTAACTGGCCAATCGACAGATCAATCCACCGTCTACACTGCACCACATCCATCTGGTTCAATAACAGGGTGAATCTGTCCATCAGATCAGAGGCTGATTCCAACCGGGTTCTGGGTATATTTAGACTGATGTGTTTCCATAATGATTTCAGTGGATTCATGGTATTATGAGAAGTCATATGGATGACAGGGCCTCTGCTTTCATAGATGCTTCTGACCTCTTTACTCAAGTAATGGATATGACTGTCCATTATAAAATACACATCATTCTCCTTCTTCAAATTCTCAGTCACTCCAACCGCATGTTTCTCTATCATCTCCTTCAGCTGGTAGTGCCCGAATCGAGTGGACTGTGGCATAGCGGGGGTGAGTGAGATATGGCATATTCCATCCACATAGGACATGGCCACACAGACACTGAAATGGAGATTGACCATAGGCTCAGTGTCAATGGATGGTGAATGAGATAAATTCCGATAATTGACTTCATTCGTTCTGAACTGGTAGTGATCCACAAACACACAATTCCTCCTCATCTGAATGGCCTCCTCAGACAAGAGTAGGCCCAGCCATGTGTTCTGAGTGGGTAAGTAATACAGAGGAGGAGTTTTGAGTGGACGATTGATCAGTCTGAAAGTGTAATGCTTGCTTAGGATCACCATAAGCTCCTTAGTGGGTATAGACCAATCAACAAACTTCTCCTTCAATTTGTTCTCTAAATGCCTATAACTTATGGATGGCGCACTGTCTGCTACGTGTTTCAAATACCGCCAATGACCCACTGGCATGCCATACACTCGCCTCTTTTTCCTGTCTCTGGTATACTGACGGAAGAGATTCATATAGTGTACTCCCATATCCATACCCATTCCTGATTTCTCACATGCTACTTCCAGATTCTTCCTAGCCACACATGTCTCCAACAACAGGATGATTGAGTGTCTGTCAATACCCTCTTGACACGCATCACTCAAGAAATCATCAAGTATTGACCTGAAGTCTTTACTCAACATTTGATTAAGGGCGGGGGGTATTGGGCGGGAAAGAGGGGAAGATGATTTCATTTTTTTTTATTTATTTTATTTTGTAGGTTGGGGGGGAGGACGTCATTTTTCTTTCTTTTTTTTTCGTTTTGGTGTATAAAACCAACTTATTTCTCCGTCTCTCCTTTCTTCTTCTTTCTTCTCATTACTACTTCTCCCCCCCAAAAAAACACACATGAAAAAGAGCAAACCGATGAGAAGAACAGCCACTACGCCTGTTGTTCTTCCTTCAGAACAATCCAAACATCCTTTCAAAAAACAAAGACCTGTGAATTTCAAAGTAAGATTGACGCAGTTTGATTTGAGTAATCCAGATACCAGCAATGATACCTTTCGAGGATTCTACACGCTGTTCTGGATTGCCATGGGATTCTACATCATTCAATCTCTTGTCCGTTGTTATGAACAAGAAGGCATCTTACTGGGACTCGGATTCTTCAGGCTTCTCTCCAAAGATGGCTGGATTCTGTTGATATCGGACCTTTTGATGGTCATTGCCAGTCTTGTGTGGAGTGTATTTTATGCTAAAATGATTTTACTGCAGTACTTGCCCCACAATCACTATATTCAATGGGCCATCCAGTTCTCTTTTCTGGCTATATCGATTGCATGGACATTCTATAGACAGTGGCCCTGGGTGCAATCTGGGTTCTTCACTATGCATACGATTGTGATGATGATGAAGATGCATAGTTATATCTCATTGAATGGGGATTTGGCAATCAAGTATAGAAGATATAGACAATTGAAGGCGTCTGACGATGAGAAGCACGAGGAAGAACTAGATTTCCTGAGGTCTGAATTGGTGCATGGAAAGACAAGATACCCAAACAATATCAGTATTAGTAACTACCTGGACTATCTGATGATTCCTAGTCTTGTTTATTGGATGGAATATCCAAGAACAGAGAAGTAGGTATTTGTGTATGTGGTTGATTGATTTGTTTATTCACCATAACCATAGGATACGTGTGTGGTATGTGTTTGAGAAGGCCATTGCCACACTAGGCTCATTCCTTATGTTGTATGTTACAACCGAGAGATATATTCTGCCGAAACTGTATAATCCGGATATGTCAGAACCCCGTGTCATATTGGAACTGTTGTTTCCATTCATGCTGAATTACTTGTTCATATTCTATATCATATTTGAATGCATATTGAATGCATTTGCAGAACTAAGCAAGTAAAGTATAAGAGTAATGATGGTTATCTTTCTATAGCTAACCATGGGATACTACTGTTTGTTAGATTTGCCGATCGTAACTTCTATGATGATTGGTGGAACAGGTACACACACACACACATATATATATATATATATATATATATATGTTTATGTACACATCACACCTAACATCCAATATATACTCAATATAGTGTATCTTATGATGAATTTGCCCGTAAATGGAATAAGCCTGTTCACCAATGGCTACTTCGACATGTGTATGCTCAATCCATTGACTCATTCCAATTATCCAAGGCCAATGCCATCTTTGTGACCTTCCTGACTTCATCTATCTTCCATGAACTGGTATTGATTATAGTCACCAAGAAGTTCAGACTGTATATGTTTGTGATTCAAATGTTACAGTTACCGATGATGATGATGGGCAGACTTCCATTCTTCAGACAGAGGTTCTGGTTAGGAAATCTACTCTTCTGGCTGTCTATGTTCCTGGGTCCTCCTCTGATTGGTATCTTATACTGTAGAGAAGCATTCTGGGCAGTTAGATCATAAAGTCATTTGTTGTTGTTGTATATAGTTTCAATTCTGTATGGTTTCCATGGTTTCACTTCGGATAAATAGATCTAATCGGATAAAATCTGGATACCCGTACATGATATAGATATTTATAAATCCCCATATAAAATAAACATTTTTAATTGGATATTATCTATAGTTGGTGGTGATAGAGTTTGGCATCTTTTCTGTCTCGTCCGAATTAGAGGACTGGGAAATACAAATATACCATTCTTGGATCTTTATTGCCTGAAGTGTATGCACCACTTGTTATTTCTGACCCGTTGTAAAGCCACCTTGTCAATCGTTTTAGTTACGAACAAGCTTTGCATATAGCAAGTGAAAATGTATACACCACACCTGTTTTTTGTATGTGTGGCCACACCTACTTTTTGTCCGGTGGGCAGTATTCACCCGACTGTCGGTATTCCTAATTCGTCTCCTTTCGCATAGACTACAACCGATCATTATGAGGCCTAAAAAACGAGGTAATTTGTCACTGTGTTATGAACTCATTGATATATAACTAATGATTAGTTGACTAGAATCAGAAGAAGTTGACTAACTGACTAATGTCATCAATAAAACCTTTGTATTTTGTATCAAAGTATCTCTTCTACTATGCATGTCAAATGAGTGTAGATATTTTGTAAAGCATGTGTTCGATAAGACCCTCATTAGGCATTCATAGTATAAATATAGAAAAGCCACCTAATGTATAATGAAAAGAGACTCGGTGAATCAATGAACGTAGATTCACCACCAGAATTAGAAGAGTCGATGTTTTAGTCACCCTCAGGAACTCAATTATTTAGTCAAAGCATATAAGACCTGAAGTTATATGAATAAAGTCCTTACACTCAAATAACATCACTGGTAAATTAACATATGGTGGCAATTAAGTTGATAAAAAGAAAGAATTTATTTACAAGGGCTTATCACCCACAAGCGACAGTAATTGCTCCAGTTGAAGCATCCTCTCCAATTCATACTCAAAGGGAGCAAACTGGGCATGAAGAAGAGTAAGGACATGCTTCATCAGCACATGCCTTACTTCCCATTGACCCATCTTTGTTGTTAGGTATGCAACAAGCTTCTCCCTCATCTCTTGTTCTACCATGGTTTCCTTCTCTTCTCCCTTTACTTCCTTACCTTTATAATGTCTACATGTTCTGCTACAATCCAGCCTTATTCACCCATCCCCTTTACCCCAGTACTCACTCACCACCCCTATATCTCATAAGCATTTATACCTGCACGGAACATTAACAATCCGGTGAATACTACACGGACAAAAAGTAGGTGTGGTCACACAAACAAAAAACAGGTTATCTACATTTTAACTTCAAGGTAACATCATATCACCCACATATCACATGACCTAGCTGTTTGCACCCCCAACACGTGATAAACGGGTGCAAATAGCAAAACCCTGAAATCTGCTATTTTTATTTGGATATTCTTTCACTGTATCCGAATATTAAAATTATAAGCTAAGATGATTGGTGGAAATATTAAGAATCATAAACATATTTACGATGATTCTTCAATTTAGGCACCTAATCCATTACTCTAGGTGAATCCAACACTATTTTCAGCCGCTATAAAAATATGTCGACTTGTTATCTCTCTTTTTAGAAATAGTCAACTTCACCTCCGACTCTTTTTCCAATACCACTGTGACAATCCGCCTACTAATAATGTTCTCTCTGATTCGTCTCTACACATCACAAATCAGCAACCATCCTTGATAACAGCTTCTTTTCCATTCAACATTGCTGGTACCCAACGTCCTCTTCCTTTGCGCCATATCAAACACTTTACATATCTTGTGTCATTATCTAATTCAACCCCCTTCTCTGCTCTCCCTCCACTTAAATGGAAGCTCTTCTGATCTGCAAATTCCATTGCATGCTCGAACAGTATGGTACAGATCTATCCATAGAAAACTCCCTTCAAACAGCTTCACTATCCTACTCCTCATTGCATCCTCTGCCTGTCATCTTCACCTGAAATAGATTCATACGACCACTTTCTATTATTGTGTCCCATGAAGATAAGGGTGTGGTGTTCTATTCTCAGCTTGTACATTTCCTCGACCTCTGTATCAGATTTTTGCATGCACATTGGCAGCTTGTATTCAACTCAACTCCCTTCAATGATAACATTGTGGCCCAAATTTTAAAACTCTTAACAACTCTCATGAAGTCAACGCAGATTAATTGATCTCCTTCTATTATCATATCTTATTCTTTTATACGTCTTTATCTTCCCTAATTATAACATTATTTGGACATTAAACAATTAATGGAACAATGTCTCCCTACAAAACAAACTGATGCAGTGGAGTCTGATGGATAACCAGTAGAGAAAGGGATAAAAAAGATGATGTATGTGATCCATGGCTTATATCCAACTTGAAATAAGATTCACGTACTATCAAGAAGCAGTTGTGGGACAATTAGATTGTTGAGAAGGATAAAAGAGAATTGAAGGACTCAATAGTGTCACTGCTCTGTTATTAAACATAAAAACTCTCTATTTAGAAGTGGACTTGTATTGAAATAGTACTGTAGTTATATAAGATACGCACACTTATACATCAATGACTGGAGTATTCTCTGGTCAGGGAACTGCATGTGACAGTTTCTATCACAAAGTTAATTGCCTGTGTAATGTCATACTCTTATTAGAAGTATCTATTCTACCTTTATTGACTCTCTTCTTCCTTTATTAACAAGATTATCATGACTACGTGTTCAGGCAATCATTTGATCTTTGCTTTTTGTATGGTTATTTGATGATTATGACAACATATACTGACTATCTTACTCCATTAATATAGATATAACTACTGACAGATTATTATACAATTGGATTCATGAGAAAGACGAATCAGGTAGAGATAACTATGATACAATAAATATGTAAGCACATGAGTATTCTACAACACACTATACACACTCAACAAATACATTAGGGAAACAGCCTGTATAGTGAATAAAGACCTGAAGATACTTGACACGGGGTATTCACATACTATTATGGATAGCCAATCACATAAAGATGTTGATAATGTCTCCATATTTTGTATCACCAACATAATAGTCGAGTGCAACCAGGCATTGCATAAGGAAGTCAATGATAGAGATAAAAAAGATTTATTTATTATTGATGTATTTATTGCTTATATTGAGTATGCACTAAATACAGCAATAAATAATCTTGAGCTAGATGAGAATGGAAACAAAGACAGAGACATAGGAAGTATCATTCATTGGGTGTTCACTGTTCCTGATGATTGGAAAGACAAGCACTTTGACAACCTTATATCACAGCTTATGAGCACTGATGTCAAAAGCATCGGCACTCTTATTCTCGTCCGTAAATCTGATGCTTTGATTCGACATCTTCAAATAGCACATTATAATCATTCATTCGTAAATGGTGATTATTGTATTGTTATTTATTTCAGTAAATACAATAAAGTGGTTCTCTATGGTTATGTAATTGGCCCTCCAATCAAGGGACTCAACAATGTTGCTGGTCATACACGAACAGAGTTAGAGTCTATACCAGTGAACTATCACTTTGATAAATATCTATTGAATACGATATTTAATGGAGATAAAAATGAACTGGGAAAATACAACATCACTTTGGAATCATTAACTGAGCTTTATAAAGATGGGTATTCGGAAGTAAGTACATTGAGCAACAGTAGAACAAGTAGAAATAATCTAATTGTGATGGTTGTTATAGGATTATAATTGGACATTCTACAAAGTGATATCAAATCATAAGAATAAACTCTTGAGAAATGTCAAGGATTCATTCCTATTGGAAAAAGGAGACGTATTGAAATCAATCACATTTTATACCCTTAGAAATAATATGGAAATGCACACTGATAATTATACTGCAATCACAAACAAAGTAGCTGAGATAAAAGAAAAATACAACAATGTCAGAGCAATTGTTGTCAGTGACACCTACTTCATTAATAACCAGATCACTGAACGGCTCATTGATCTTTTACCCTCTAATCTGAAGACAAAAAATCATTATTTTAATTTATCAGAGGGTATAATATTCACAACAGGAGCAGTACAGATAGTACAAAGTCAATTGAAGGTCGACAATCATTTACCTCAATTAAGAAATATGAACAAATTGGAGGTTATTTCGAAGGGAGATATTATGTACATCGGTGAGTACAACGATCACAAGGGAATAGCAATTATTTATATGCTGTTATTTTGATAGATATCAACTGGAATGACAGTTCAGTACTCTACATTGATTCAAATAACAAAGGGACATTAATTGAGAATATATCTGATGCAGTAAGAGATTGGTACTGTGCTGTTATATTCTGTCTATACTCAACCATGGCTAATCTATATTGGATGTAGTTATTCACTTGAAGACTGCTTCCAAGTCATTAATGATGAACACAATTTTCATTTATCTCGTATTACTATCAATGACAAGTGAGTTGGGATGATTTATACATATTTATATCGGTAACTTATACTGTAAACATTAAATTAGATACAAAAAGATGCTGAAATTAGATAAACAACAGTCAGTACAAAAGTCACCACACTCAAGAAAGAAGAAAAACTCCAATCCTAACAAAGCAGTTAAGCCATTCAATGCAAACTCTGTATCAGAACAATCAATGAAGCTCCAATTACGTGATATTCTTAATGCTCATCTGAAAAACACATCACTGCTATATCGTTATACAATGCATATACCAAGATTTCAACAACAAGAATTGCTTATAATGTACATTGAATGTGTTCATGTACATATAATACAACACTTGCTATCAAGAGGTGTTCTTACCAAAAACGATTCATTCACCACTTATTTTTCAATAGATCAATCTGTACTAGATACATTTCTTATTGACCATGGAAAGGTCAGAACTATCTTCAATGAATCAAATACAACACACATTTGGTTGCACCCTATGAAGCTGATTCATAGAGAACAATTGTCTGCTGTCCATTGTAAAGATACAATAAAATGCTATAATAGAGTGGAAGACTACCTGGAATATCCTCAATATATGATGCAAGTACAACTACATCCGACTTATATTGATCTAACACTGAATGTAATACTGTCACTGGACAAGGACATTACACTACCCAATAATGAAACTGTTCTTACTATCAAAAGGAAAAGAATCCCATTCAACATAGTAGATGTCATGAGTGAATTACTATGGGATTATATTCAATCGAGAGAAGAATTTCCAATTGAAACCTGTCATGAACATCTTCATTCAGATTACGAGATGTATACTGATTACATTTCCCATTTCAACCACTGGTTTACTAATGAGGTAGTACATTACATCCTTTGCTATAGGTCGTTTACTAACCATTTATTTTATCCATAGTATACCATGGTAAACAGCCAGGGTAAATCAGAGTGGAATAAAGAGATACCAATGAAGATGAACACTCATTGTGATTGTACTCTTACCATAACACCTATGGACATACTTGACATATGCATGGTTCCAGCCATTAAACAAATCATGTCAATTATTTATGGAGCAACCACCAACACACATATATTTGGAGAGACAAGAATAAACCATATGATTCTTATGGGAACCATCATGAATATTAACTGCAAAACAACGCACACCAAATCATTACAGTTATTGAGAGAAAGCGTTGAAAGACAAAACAAGTACTATAATCATATCACATTACACTGGACTAACAATCAAGTATCTGATATGGTTTATCAGGGAGTAGAATCAATCAAAGTTAATCCTTTGGGCGGATTGCTTGAACAGATTATCAGTGGAAAATATGTAGTAACATTTGATAAAGCAGTCTACCTTGATTTTCAGAAATCCAAAGTACTTGGCAAATACATTTGTCACACAATAATCGATTACAATATTGTCGTTACAGAAGATATGCGTGAAACTGCAATGGCTTCTTATTATTATGAAGGAAAGAACATCCCATTATGTAAGATAAAAATTTAGGATCTAAGTTAAACTGCAAGCTAATTCCAATGATTAGGTCTGTATTATTCATCAAACAAGCAAGAAGTGCCAACACTTATAAATTTCTATAGTATAATGGAGATCGATTCCTTTCCTATTACAGCTAAATGGAAAATAGGCTTGAAAGAAGTCATTTTTTGTTTTGGTGCTGGTGCAGAAGGAAATGCAGATATAAAGGGTGCAAAGAGTGACACATTTTATATGAGAGAAAATATGATACTTTCTCCTTATGTGTGAATAAGTTAATAAACCCTATAAAAGGATCTTGAGATTGATCTTAATGATTCAATTGAAAGACATTACTACATACTTCTTTGGTGTATAAAATTCTCCAAGTTTTAATTCTGCAGAAATTCATCCGCTGTAATATATAACAAGACATAAGATGGGAAATTCAGATAGTCCCTAAATATGAATGTAGTCGGACAGTAGTCCCTGGGGATTTATGTTCAGAAAACATTGTTCTTTTTGGGAAAGAAGGCGTAATTCATACACTGTTTACAGATAGGAGTTGCAATGGTATAAACTTGGATCATGAACATATTGTCTCCTCATATTGGATTAAATAGAATAAAGCTATATGAATATCAGATAATTAGACAGTCAATGATCAATGTATGCATGCAATATTATGGGTGTTGAATATTATATTCACACATGCTGGGATGAGTTTACCATCTGTTTATTATGATTAGGAAAATAATGATAGTTTTTATAATAGAATGTTGAGGGGACTACTTGGATATCATTAATTAGACTAGCACATCATGCATCCACTGTGTATATCAGACTATATAAGATATAGTATACGAGTTAGTATGAAAATGAAGGATTTATGCATACAATCAGTCAGATTAAACTACAGATGAGAGAAAACAGATTGCATCTCAGAATATGGATGTACAAGCAATTGGCAGGAATTGGCATGCTTATCTTTCATAAATCCTATTCCACATATCATGTGTAATCATCAAACGGACATGAGCTATACTTGTTTCTAAGTAGTCTTCAATCATTTGTGGTGAAATAGTTCTATCCTCTTCATGACCATTCTCACTAATGTCTATAGTCAACATTGGGTATAAAAACATAAGAGATAAGCCACTTCAAGTGATAAAGAGTAAACAGATATCATTCTGACCAGGATTTATGCTTTCACATGATTATTCCATCCAGATCTCTTCCCTTCCTTTGCAGCCCATAGGCTACTATTCTATAGTGAAAGACATAGCCCTTGAATGATAGTACCCAAATACATTCTACTAGTTGTAGAAGACTGCCTACATGTAATTGAAATGATCATCAAATTATAGCCTTATTATTATGAGAATTTTTTTTGTGTAGGATAAAGAAATCTTTATTTAAATACTGCAGTTCAAGTGTAGGATTAGAAGTGACTTGCCTGGCATGAACAAGATCAGTTGTAGTCTTTGCGAAGGAGACAAAATTAGGAACACTGACAGTCTGGTGAATACTGCCCACCGGACAAAAAGTAGGCGTGGTCAAATAAACTAAAAAAGAACAGGTATGGTATATACAGGCTCTCTATAGTAATACTCTCCTAGTTGGTTGTTATGAAGAGTGTTCCATGTTGTGGAGTTTCCCCTAAAATATCTATCGCTCATAATCAATACCAAGCCTTGAACAAAGAGAGTAATCCCTGGGAATGATCCACTGCATAAGTAATTCCATGGCTACACTGTATCCCGCCTTATCCATTAACCATCAACCATTAGTCAATCAGCCATTTAATCCGGCTCTTTATTTATTAATCAAAGCAAAAGGCATGAATCAACTCTGTTATCAAGGCTGTTACTAGGTTTGTATCATGGTGGCAATGGTCATTAGACATCTATTGTGCTTTCCTTATATGTCATCAACAACCCCGTATATCTCGGAATCTCTCCAGGGATTCAACGAGAGGTTATTGATTGAAATCAGTCTGTCATCTCAACCAACATCAAAGCTCTAGGTATATTTCAACAAGAACTTGGTCTGTGATTCTTTTAATTCTTCAATGGCTGTCTAATAAGCATCAGTAGAAATAGTATCATCCATATCACTCTAATATAAATGGTAATATGGAGTATTTCCCTTGTTGCAGCCATATTTTGTTACAAACAGATTATATTAGAGCTTGATGCTTCTAAGCTACTGATGGTTCACTTGAGGGATTCTGAGCTTCCCAGAACCAGTAATATCCGGAATGGATATTGTCTGGATCTATGCAGAAAGAGATAGGGCTGAAGAGAATACAAGGGTATGTCATATTATATCAGAGTGTATCAAGATAAGGGCTTTATAAGTATCAAACACAGCATGTCTGCCTGTCATATGGGTTATTATTATATAGTACACAAGCTCTACTGCAATCTACTGTGTATCCTCTACTGGATGAAGTATTCATGCTATAGATTCATATGGATCTATCAAGCCTCCAGAATCCAATCCCTTCTTCATCCTGGAAAAGAGCTGCTTTGATTGAATTCTCTCATACCAATATTGGCAGACTGAAGAAGCTCCATGACATCCCTGGATTAAACAAGTTTAAGAAGTTCCTATGGAAGTATCTACCAGTAGATTATTTCGGCTTGATAAGTCAAGTATGCATAATAAATCAAGCTCCTGATGCTTACACCTAATTGTCCATATAAACTCTTTACCAGGTTACTAACTGCATGTATGATTTAAATGGTAAGTATTCCCCTTATGGATAAATAAAAATCAATTTCATTGGTTCCTATGGAAACGTCACTCCTATCATGTGGCGTAAACAATAAATAACCAGATATTCCCCCCTCCCTCCCTCTTCTTCTTCTTCTTTGTCACGTCCTAGACCTCTGACATTTATTAAAACAAGACCGATTGAATCGTGTCTCTCAACCGACAAAACCATAGTATCAATTCCCGAAGGTTGATATGAAAGCATAGTTGTGATGATGATTATTTGTGATGGTGTTGTAGGAGGTGCCCCTCAGAGACCATTCGGGCGGTAGGCCTAAATGTAGTCATCCCTTAAAGAGTGTCGAGGAACTCACCGGTGGTAAGAGGGGTGTTGGTATAATACTTGAATCTTAGTTGTTGTTGTGATTATGTTTGGTTTTAGTCATACTTTTGGGATCAGATGGCTTCTCACCTTCTCGTTGGTTGATCCTGTTAATTAAGTATATTTACTTGAGAACTGAGAAGAAGCCCCCTTTTTATAATAAAGTAAATGAAAAAGAGTCTTTTCAGTACGTGTCTTAATGTCTTTCTTACATACACTCACTGCCTATTGCTTAATAATGTTTACTGCAGTTAGTTCAGTATGTAAGGTAGGATATTACTCTATGTCCAAGTCACGTGAACAGTGTTTATTTAAGTCGACATTCTCGTATATATAGAGGATAATAACCTCACCTCTACGTGTTATGGTATTACTCGATTAGTTTAGATAGCAATCACTCCAAGAAGAAGGGATTTGTGAGCCATCGCATATGAAATCTATGGGTGAAACTAGAATTCTTTATCGAAATGAAGATAAATTTATTTCCCATATAAATATGATTGGTTAATGGTTGGGTGGTTCTCCCTCAAGAGTGCCTGGGTATTAAAGATTTAGTTATTTCCTGATTGTGGGTTTCCATAGTGATAGTTACCTTGGTGCACAAATTCAAGTGTGAGCATGATGGATTTCATGTCATGCTCCATGATCTCAGTCCAGTTCTTGATATCACCTAATTCCTAAGAGAACAGTTATAGAAGTGGTGCATACTTACTATTATTATTATTTACTTTAAGTGACATATTAAATCCATCTACTAGTGTTAACCACTGCTGTGTTTGATGGACATATTTCGATGTCTGTTGAGCCAACTTCTTTGACTGTTGCTCAAGTTCTTTCTGATTATTGAATATCTCATTGATTCTATTACAGAGTGGATAAGAAGTTGTGTTTGCTCATTACTCTTTTCTTCTGTTTACCCTGCATTAGCATATTCAGTCAGACTATCTGTTAATTCCTGTGTAGAGCGTATAGCATTCTTCTTTAATTGTTCTAATATATAGTTGTTATTAAAGTGTATACACACTTATAAGTAGTATGTACCATTCTGTTTGCGTATATCTGCCTGTTTCTGGTTATGATTCTTCAATATCTGTGATAGTGAGTCTGACATAGGATAATAGAATAATAAATATTTAGCTGGTAAGAGACTATGGACTATTTTTATGTCCTAGATCTTATGGGTGATTTAGGTGTCCCCCTCTTGAAACTTATAGCTTATTGGATAAGAACTTCACACATTTTATATGTGCAAAGGTTGTACCTAACAATAAAACTTCCCGTCAAGTATTCAGAAAACCACTTTGCTTTTATTCTTATATTCAAGAGGGTATTCACTCTAGCACTATACTTTCAATATAGCACAGATACACGCATTTAATGTTTCTTTAGTTTGGCAAATAAGGGTCGCCAACAACTTTGGTCGTTCACTCTCGACAATATTGATATAGTGACTCTTCTTTATTTTGCATGGGTAGAGATCTATTGACAGATTAACACTGAATGACCTTGAATCAGACTAGGCCAACTGCTGGCTATTGAGCCCTCCTTGTTCACCATATACTTAGGGTGACAATAAGACAGACAGACAAGATCCTCGGATCAAACCATTATTACACTTGAATGATTTGTGACTACAGTTAAGCCATAGTCGATATGATATATAGACTTTGAGATTTTGATGCGAGTACCAGGTAATGGGGATACAGTTGAAGTGGTCTCTATCAGCTATGCAAGTTCAGGGAGTAATAGGCTAGACTGAACTCTATAGTTCGTCTTTTATCACCGAATGAGGATAAGGATGAGAGGGTGCCTGATGAAAAGTATACTTAGAAGCTTCATAAGTTTAGACTGGGTAATTGAGGATTCATTTGTGAACTCATCTTGGCCTCATTATAGATATTGTCTAGCCAACAGTTAGACGTACCTCAACATAACCAAAGTAACTTACATTATCTGCTCTCATAGACTGGATATGCACACATCCATTGAAACATTAAGACATATGGATCTCGAACATATTCAAACAAGAGAGGCTCTCTATTTCAAACCCTGCATATGAAGGTATTGATCTAGACACGTGTCTAACTATGATGTAAAGTCTTATCGATATACAGTGTAGATATTATGATTGGGACGATACGTTGTCACCACTGAAACTTGAGTTACGGTTCCTGACACTTGTAGAAGTACTTAACATGGCTATATGCATCTCCATCAGATCTAATGA
The DNA here is from genome assembly GCA_025528865.1 of Pilobolus umbonatus. Lineage (NCBI taxonomy): Eukaryota > Fungi > Mucoromycota > Mucoromycetes > Mucorales > Pilobolaceae > Pilobolus > Pilobolus umbonatus. Next base: position 157,290 of record JAIXMH010000045.1, read on the forward strand.
CGTCTTAACAGTGAACAATTTACGCCTGATTGTAAACATCGTCTTGATCTTCTTAAAGGTATGTCTTTGATGGAACAGTATAGACTGCTTGAGAATAGTTTGAGCTGTTGGATAGTGGCACAGATATACAGACATCACCTGTCCTGTTGACTTCCAGCCATCAGTAGGGAAATAGATATCCATAATTTATAATACACACAATTTCTGTGTGATTATACAGTTCAGATCAGATTCCATATACTGTCTACACTATTAGGAGATTGTTTTGGTTAAATAGATAGATTGGTGATTGGTTATCATCTATGATGTACTCTCTTAACTAGAGGATAACCAAGAGTACATATCTTAATTTGAAATAGCATTTAACAAAGCCTATCAATCGGTGACATTCAATCTTTATTAGATATTACCACTAGTCGATATTCTAATCAGGTGTATGTGTAGCTTGAATTGTGCTGTATTCCATAGGGTTGTTTATTCCTTTTAAAAGCTTATTCCGACAGTCATTGATATATAACAGGATGAAATTTCCAGTGTTATCCTGAGCTATCTACACAAGATGAAGTGTTATTATGATCCATATGAAATATGATATTCCGGGCATATTTAAAATGGGAAAGTTGCGATACTTCAATCCGAACAAGTCAATTTAAATGCTATAATGACTGAAGTATTCCTAGATCTGCCTCGATCTTTATTATTTTACAATCCACACATTCCATACACACATATATATATGTTTGTATAGACATATATCTGTAACAGAGAGTCATATACCATGCACCTATTATCACCATTAGATTGAACAATTAGTCTCTATACGCATAAATGGAGTAGACCTTCACCAGTGGGAAAGGTTGATCAAGAATGCTTCGTTATTCCTTTGACTATCTGATTTCAATTCAAGCATCAATAGGCAACTTTGTCTTATTTGTAGTAACATAGACATTTTCCAGAAAAGCGAAGCATTTTGAGCATTACTATAAAATGCCTGAACTTATTGAATCCTTACAAGATATCCATACCCTCTTTCTTCAGATACTATCTATCTATACCAAAAATGAAATTGATCTCTCTATCTGTTGTTGCCGCCATGGTTTCTGCTGTTCTGGCAGTGCCTAATCATATGGAGTAAATAACACTCATTGCTGAATAATGCCTTGATTGATTTGACTGACTTACATATTGTTCAATAGTTTGGCTAAACGTACTATCTATACCACTGAAACTGTCATTGAACAGGGCTCCACTATTGTCAAGGTTCTTGATGGTATTGTCTCTACTACTACCACCACTAGTACCACTACAGTCGAATCAACCTCCACCTCCACTAGTGTCAGCTTCATCTGTAAGTATTATTATATATCAGTTGGAAGAAATGGTATTAACTCCATCTATAAACAGTTACCTACAGTGGTGATGAGAGCACTATTGTCAGCAGACTTTCTTCTGCTCTGTCACAAATTCTCATTGGAAGTGGTATTCCTGAAGAAACCAGTACCGTCACCGTTGATACCACCACTGATGCTACTACAAATACTACCACAACATCTTCCACATAACCTACCATTTAGATTGGTCCTGGTCCATAAACATTCTGCACTACTTGATTTATATAACTTAATATGGCTACCCATGTTCTTTTTGCCATTGAAATTGATCTTTTTATCGCATTGAGTTTTTATATAATAAATGTAATGGATATAATGATTGACATATATCCATACCCATATATACACAAACATTCACTTTATTGAGTACTATTATTGTCATTATTAGAGTTTCCATCAGTATTATTTTGCTGAGCACGGTTCTTATAAACCATCTCAAATAACTTCAAAGAACTACTTTGGAGTGTATCTATCTTATGCTTTAATTCATCTGGATTTACATCAAGATCACCTGCCTGTGCCTTGGCTGTTTCCTGTCTCAAAGCATCAATTTGTTCCTTCAACTTCTCTGCCTCAGATTTATCTATTTGATCCTTGAAATCTTCCATTGCCTTCTCGGTCTCACTCATTGCAGACTCAGCACGGTTGGCCATTTCGATTGTATCACGGCGCTTACGATCTATCTCAGCATTCTTCTCTGCCTCCTCCACCATCTTCTCAATTTCATCACTGCTTAAACCAGAAGAAGCAGCAATAGTAACTATGAAAGAATGATGAAGTTAATATATATAAAAATACACCTTTCTTATGTTAACTTTTACTTGATTGATCTCTGTTAGTGGCCTTGTCCTTAGCACTGACATTGACAATACCATCTGCATCAATATCAAACTCCACTTCAATCTGTGGAATACCCTTAGGTGCAGGTGGAATACCTGTCAAATTGAAATCACCCAATAACTTATTGTCACGACATAATTCACGTTCTCCTTGGAACACACGTACAGACACCTGTGTTTGTCCATCAGCTGCAGTTGAGAACACCTGTGACTTCTTAGTAGGGATCGTTGTATTACGATTGATCAATCGAGTGAACACACCACCTAGTGTCTCAATACCCAATGACAAAGGAGTGACATCCAACAAGAGAATATCAGTGACTGATCCAGCCAACACACCACCTTGGATAGCAGCACCGACAGCTACTGCTTCATCCGGATTGACTGACTTACTGGGTTCTCTCCCAAAGATGCTCTTGACAGTCTCAGCCACCTTAGGCATACGGGTCATTCCACCTACCAAAATAACATCATGGACATCTTTCGATGTGATACCGGCATCCTTCAGAGCTTTATGACAAGGAGGTACGGTTCTCTCCACCAATCCACCCACCAATCCTTCATACTTGGCACGTGTGAGTTTTGTGTTGATATGTTTGGGTCCAGTGGCATCTGCAGTGATATAAGGCAAATTGATATCTGTCTGTACAGTTGAAGATAACTCGATCTTGGCCTTCTCACATGCTTCACGTATACGTTGAATGGCCATTCTATCCTTTGAAAGATCAAGATTGTTGTTCTCCTTCTTGAATTCATCCACAACAAACTTGACCAGAAGTGAATCAAAGTCCTCACCACCCAATGAAGTATCACCATTAGTGGACTTGACTTCAAACACACCATGTTGAATCTCCAGAATGGAGATATCGAAAGTACCACCTCCCAAATCATACACAGCGATCAATTTATCATCTGATTTATCCATTCCGTAAGCTAAAGCAGCAGCCGTGGGTTCATTGATAACTCTCATGACATCCAAACCAGCAATCCTGCCAGCATCCTTTGTGGCCTGTCTTTGGGAGTCATTGAAATAAGCAGGTACGGTAATGACTGCATGTTTCACTTTACGATTCAAGAACCCTTCAGCTGTCTCCTTCATTTTACCCAATGTGAATGCACCGATTTGAGAAGGCGAATAGGTCTTACCGTTCAATACTTGAACCCAGGCGTCTCCATTGGAGTGAGGAACAATCTTGTAAGATACGTGATGAATGTCCTCCTGAACAGCAGGATCCTTGAATTGTCTACCGATCAATCTCTTGGTAGCATAAATCGTGTTCTCAGGATTCACTACGGCCTAGAATAAAAAAGATCTGTTTAGAAGTAACCAAAAGATTGGTGTGTGTTTTTTCCTTACCTGTCTCTTTGCAGTCTGTCCTACCAACATCTCACCATCTTTAGTGAATGCCACAACAGAGGGAGTTGTACGTGCACCCTCTGAATTCTCAATCACACGGGGTGATTTACCGTCCATGACAGCCACACATGAATTCGTAGTGCCTAAATCAATACCAATAACAGGTCCGGTCACTTTATTAGATGAAGTAGAGTATAGATGATACGTGGATCCCAACTAAAGAGGAAAGAGAGAAGTGGTTAGGGATGCAAATTGCTTATTTTTCAATATGATGTACATTATGGCGTGTCATCCATCGTGATGGAGTATTCATGAACCTGGAGAGACGATACATTGTTTGATTGCAACAGGAATAAGAAAGAGAGAAGAAAAAGAAGAAAATAGAAATGTGGGGAGGGGGATTAGGGAATATATTAAATAATAATAATAATAAATATATATAAAAATGGAAAATGAGACATTTCACTCTTTCATGCAAATATGCACACTCACACACACTGTGTTCAGTCGTGGTGATCACATGACTTACTCCATCTATTTAATTTCAATATTTATCATATTCCCCATCACCTCTCTTCCATCTAAACCATTATGAAAATGACACCTGTAATCGAAGTAAGCCACTTGACATTTGATTATGGTGGACCCAAGATCCTAGATGACTTCAATCTGACTGTAGAGAGTGGCCAACGATGTATTCTCGTAGGTGCCAATGGTGCAGGCAAGACTACCTTGTTACGTATGCTGGGAGGTAAGCGTATGATGGAGCACGGCCAAGTGAAGGTGTATGGCCAAGATGCATTTGTGGATGCCCCTGAAGGAATCACTTACCTGGGTACAGAATGGGCCAATAATCCCATAGTGAAGTCTGACTTGAGTGTGGATTATCTATTGAAAAGTATGGGAAGTGACAGATGGGAGGAAAGGACGGAGTTATTGTTGTTTGTGTTGGATGTGGATCGGCGATGGCACATGCATCAATTGTCAGATGGACAACGACGAAGGGTACAGCTTGTCATGGGATTATTGCAACCATGGCGCCTACTCTTATTGGATGAGGTGACCGTGGATTTGGACATATTGGCACGCTCTGATTTCTTGAACTTTCTTAGATTGGAAACAGAGGAGAGAGGCTGTACAATAGTAAAGTGTGGTGTGTCCAGGGAAATGTGCTTTCTTTTTAACTCTTTTTATTTGTTAGGTCTATGCTACTCATATCTTTGATGGATTAGGGGATTGGGCTACTCATATTGCTCATGTGGCTGATGGGCACTGTTTGTCATTCCATGATATCCACCACTGCGCTGAACTAGATGCTATCAAGGAAGAACACAAAAGTCGGAGTAGACTTGATTCACCCTTGACTACACTGTGTCTTCAATGGCTGAGAGAAGACAGAGACAGGCAGCGTAATAAGAAAGAAATCAACCCAGAAACAGGACTGCCTTACTCCAGGTGGGAAGAGATGAGTGAGAATATGAAGATAAATGGTGACAAGTACTACAACTACTGGAAAACAGTATAACTCACACGCACCCCTTTCAATCTACAATTTTCATATGATAATGTCACCTATCGATAATAAAAATAATAATAATTTTTTATTTTCACTCTATTTCTCTCCCTCTCTCTCTCCTCCTTACTTTTATTCTTATGCAAGATATTCATCCTACACTCAAAATACTCTTACGTGCTTATGGTCTTGGCTGGGGCATCACTACTGTACCTGCACTTCTATCACTTATCATCAAGGCCCTAAGTACGGGATCCATTGGTAAGGCCATGTGTATCACTCTTCCTGTACTGTTGAAGAAGAGTATGACAGAGAATGGATTACCGTGGTTGATGGCAGGTTCCATTGGAGGACAGAAACTGATGCCTAATCTCGATCACAAAAAGTCTGTCTTTATTACTTCCTTTTTAAGTATCTTATGTGTGCGTCGGTATTTTCCACACATGAAAACATTGGATTTGACATTCTTCATGTTGGTAAGAGCCATTGATGTGTTTGCACAGAGATGTTATCATTCATCTCAAGTGAGGAAAAAGGTACCTGAATGGGTATTGGAGTATGGAAATATTGGAGTATTCATGTTAGCCAGTACCGAGATTATCTATTCATGGTTTTATGAACCAGAGAGATTACCCAAGTGAGTGTTTATATGTGTATGTGTGTGTATGTGTGTGTATGTGTATTTTTAACTCTTGCGTAAAATATGTAGATCTTATAGTATGTGGATTACTCAAATGTCAGGTATCGATGTCAGATTACTCAAGGCATTACGTGCTATTAAAGCAGGTACATGGGTTTATGGTGTAAAGTAAACTATCTCTATTTCAACCTACACAAAAATGCAGTACCATTGACTCATTTTTGTTTAATATATTAGAAAGACACCGGAATGGGTAGCTTATTAGGGGATTACTGTGTTCATCTTGGATTGCCTCGTTCCTATGGTGACCCCATTGAAGGAAGAATTGACTGTAGTGTGGTACATGAGGGTAGTTTATGGGGATGTGAAGCCAATGCTCTTACTCGATTCTCCAAAGGGTTTATAAAGATATTTCCAGTAAGAAAACAATTCTCTCCGTTATTAATATGCCTCATTCATATTGTTCGAGTATAGCTTTATCTGTCAGTTCATCTCTTGCCTGCACTTTTCTTTCGTAGAACTAAATTATTGGAAGATCCTGCAGGTGGATTTAGACATATCTTGGGTGCTTCAGTGAGATCATCCGCCTTTCTCGGAACATATATTGGTATTATCTGGTACTGTATATGTTTAGTACGCACAAGAATAGGGCACCAGTTATTGGGAGTAGATCAGACATTGCTGGATGACACATTAGGTCCATTGGTTGGAAGCATGTTCTGTGGATTGTCATTATTGATAGAGAGTAAACATAGAAGAGGAGAGATGACATTGTATGTAGTACCACGAGCACTTTTCTCACTCACAGAGCGCATTCTATCTCCTCATCAGAAAGGTCGTTGGTGGGAACAAAGAGCAGCTGACATGACTGAAAATATCGTATTGGCTGCTTCGATTGCTACTGTAGTTCATACGATGTATAAAGAGAAGACGATGGTTAGACCCTCTACGCGTGGTATTCTTAGTTGGATATTAAAAGAAGACTTAGAGGATGAACTTGCATTAAAATAGTTTATTAAAATTCCCCCTTAATTAATTAATTATTTAAAAAATTCAATTCTAACACACATGAATGAAGGCCCAGTCATGATCATAGTACATTTCTCGGGTATGAACATCCTCTACGTGGTAAAGAAACTCGAATTTACCCGGGGATAGGAAACAGATAGGAATATGGTGAGAGTGTTCTCCATTCGATGGTATCTCTGGCAATACCAACTGAGATATTCCCTGCATTAATAATTTCTCGGTCAGATCATATTCCTTGGCGCCATCATTGTAGCTCTGGACAGGCTGAATACGTAATATGAGCTTTACAGGATGAACTAAAGTGGCAGATATAAGACATTAAAATTGCCTGTCTTTGTTCTATTCATTTCTTACCTTGTCTATTGTAAATAGTGACTTGCATAGTAACAAATGTGTTGACATTACACTCAAATTGTCGATGCCCCACTGTCTTTGTAGACATACTCACTATAAACTCAATATCCTGTTTCTTAAGAATGTTCAACTGCTGTGATGTCAATCGCAGAGAAGAACGTAGATGGAGGGTACCTTCTCTACCGGTAGTTCTACATCTCCATCTAGCCTTGACTCTTCTCAGCAATTGTTCTCTGTACCAAAACATCTGTAATCGTGCTCTTTCTTGTTCAGGTGCCATTTTGGGTGCTTGTGAGACTACGAACTGTTTATTGGGTTCAAAGCTAGGGATTGGCTGGAGCCTTTCCTCTGCTGTCAAGAACAACTTCTTCAGAGGTAAAACAAGTCTATGGTGAGATAAATATAAGTATATACATATATATATGCCTGTGTGTGTTTTACCTTGTGGTAGATCCTGGCTGAATAATTAGAGTCGAATGAAGTTGAGGTTGATCGTCCATATTATCCAATGAGAACTGAACATCAAAAGGCACTGTCCATGTATTTCGAATATCCAAGGCAATCAAACAATAAGGATTCTTATCATCTTCATCTAAAGATTGTTGAGTAATCATCAATAACTGTTCAACCGGTTGATTCACTTCTACTTTATTCAAATCTAATTTCTGAACATGTTCAATTGCTTTTTGGATACTGGTTGTGGACACTCCCATGTTTTCACGTAAATAAAGAACATCCCAATTCAAGGGTTCCAGGTTCTGATAGACAGTAATCATGATGGGTAAATAAAGTTGCCTGGTATACACTGTAGTAGGCACACTGTCTTTGGATGACTTGATCACTCTATCGAGATACCCATAATCAATATGAATAGCACCACCCGTACTATATATAAGATGGGTTAATTATGCTCCTATTTCGGTCATTTCCTTACCATCCTTGTTTGCCATAAATATTCACAATAATTTCTGTTTTCTGACCAGGAGGCAAATGAACACGTTTCCCGATCTGATCACTGTCATGCTTTGATCCTTCCCATGAAAACACATGCGTTCCCTTTACATACAACTCGATCTCGTATTGCTCTTCGGTAGGTAACTCAGGGTTCATGGGTTTAGGATGAATAGTAGTGGAGTCAGTAAATGACAGTGTGAGGAAATCAACAGGAATATTGCCTATATTCTCCACCTCAATCGATACGTTCTTCCTAATTTTGATACAGCTTTAGTTATCCTCTCTTTCATCTTTCCTTTTTCAATGCTTACATTTCTCCCTCAAATAACATAATAGCACCATGGAGTAATGAAGTCGATTTGATCTTTAATAGTGGTTGATCTTCTATGACATTCAACACTTCTTGTGCATATTCTACTTGAAGTTGCTCTTGCATTTCTATAAGTTGGTTGTTAATCACCCTTCTTATTCCCTCTACTTCTATTGATTTACCTTGCTCCGATGGTTTATAAAGTGATTGGAGACCACTAAATAAGAATAGGTAAATACAAGCTCAAAATTGCCGCCATTCTCTTCTTACCTGTATTTATATCTTTTGGATTCTACTGATTTCAATTCTGTAGGTTTTCCTTTCGCCATTTTCTCAATCAAAAACTCTTGTTCTGCAAATCCTGTGATCTTAATGACACAACCCTTGATAACAAGTGATCCTGTTTCCAATGGAATACCCATAAGGCGGATAGTAATGGAATCATTAGCTGGAATGACAGCAGCATTGGGTATGGTGGAAAAGCGGATACCAGTAGTACTGAATTCCCAAACAAACAATCAGTTCTATTGCAACCTCCATTGTATGTATAACTTTTACCTTAATACGATGTTGGTGAGCTCAAGGTCGAATCCAAAGGGGTTAGTAAAATGAACTTTGAATTCACAGGTTTCATCTTGGATCAAATTCATTTGAGGCTTATTTTTAATCATGTCAGCTTGGATTTGACATAACCTTTTCTTTTCTTTACCTTTTCATCCTTCTTTTTTGCAAACGGATTATAGATGAACGGATCACCTGAGGCAGCTCTTAGTTCTTTAGAAGCAGCCAATGCTTTTGCAATCAACATAGGGTGCTGATAGATTGCTTTTCTCGGAATAGGCTGTATAGGTGTTATTGATTTGACGATATTGAATCCCCAATAATTCACATGGTTATCTGAATTTCCAGATCGTTTGGTGATATTCACAATACGTTGAATAGAAGAAGCCAGTCTGATCTGTTCATCTTTGGATATATACTGATATAAGTTTTTTAATAATACAGTTGTATAGTATAACATAGAAGCATGATCTATACAAAGGTGAGTAAGCATACAACAATCTTTCCTTTTGTTTTTTGTTTTTTTTTTACTTCCTAATGCTTCTGATATGACTATGCATTCCCTCAGAATATCAATCTGTAAAGTAGCCCACCCAAATGCATGACTTGGTTTCTCTCTCTTCTTTTCTTCGTCGAATTTCTTCTTAACTAACTCCAGAGTGCCTCCATCCTGAACATGACTCTCTACAATAATCACTATTAGCACTCCCGTATTAGATTTCCATTTCTCACCAATCATCTTACCTCCAATACCATAGACCTCACAAATCTTCTTGAGTACTTCCAATATCCCATCATCTTCCTTCTCTGCTTTCCTATGACTTCCAGCCATGACTGCTCTCCCTTGTATTAACAAAGGTAACATTCTATTTAATGTTTCATACATAGTCCATGCAGATTTACGGTGATACCCAATGTGTGATAACAGAGAAGCCATATGGGTCATGATATTCACTTGATCCATCAACGACAGATCATCCAACTCAATTGTCCATATCTTTGTGATCCACTGTGAGACCACTGATCGTTGAATCGGACTTTGTTTATATGTAATCAAGTCCTTCATGGTCATCCATCTGCCTTCTCTTGTGGGTATAGGATCCAGTCGGATGATCTTTGTGAGTACCTTATCGTTCCATCCGTTACTCAGTAACACGACTGTCAAGAACCGAGCCATTTTGAAACAAGCTTCGATGTAGACGAGTTTAGGTAATGGTAATGTGGTGGTGGTGTTGACTTTTTGGTAGTTGAGTAAGATTCGTTCGTACATCTCCATCACCTCATTTACAAGTGAATGGGAAGGAGTAGGTTCATGACCCTCTACTGTACGTGCTACAATATGCTAATCAATAATAAAGGTGAGATTCAACAATAAAAGAGAATAAGAGTCTTACATCAATGCGTAGATAGGCCATCAGGAGTTTAGTACATGCTAAACCTTCTTCAGCATTAGCTAACCACAGATAATCATAAGAACCTTTTGACATGTCAATAGCTTCATTGTAACTAATACACATTAGATCAGTCCCTATTTCATCTCTCTGCCTCACATATCTTATATATTAAAAAGTTAGCAATATATATATATATATATTTACTGTTCAATAGCATCTGGTAATCTTCCTGCTAATAAATAGAAATCCGCTAATAATTTCTTGATTCTCCCGGGTGTTCTCTGCATTGTTCTGCCTGCATCTCCTGTTGGATGGAAAGTAGTATTCGATCTCGACAGGGTTGGTTTGGGAGCAGGTGGAGGAGTTCGAGTGCGATTGGCAGTGGTGGCTGCTCTTTTTAGAAAAGAAGACGAAATAGTCGGTGTTGGTTGAATACGAGGTCCTTTATGATTGGGTGAACTGCTTGATTGAAGTGGTTGAATATCGAGGTGTTTGTATCCTGCAGGAATAGGTGATTCGAGTATCTGTAATTTCTCCACTCTTTCTGCCTGTTTATATTAAAGTTAAAGTTTATACTTATTACTCACAATAAGAACTTACAATAGTAGCAAATTGATCTAATATTTCACTGGCAAAATCACATATCATTGTACTCATATAAAATGACATATTTCCTACATTCGGAATCATAATCAGCCCTTTGGTGTCATCTGGTTGATTCTCATTAGGATCAAAAGCAAAGCACCGAGTGGCTACCGCAGTAGGATACTATGAAAGAAGTTAAACTTGTCTTCTTTCATTTTTGTTTTCTTCTTTACCTTATCCAACATATCCACAAACTTCTTGTATCCTTCACTTAGCTTTTTCTCTTTCCATTCTTGACAGTCCATAATACCAATCACCTATTCCATGGTGTAATGTAAGCTATTGTGTAAATGTGTCTTATTCTTTATCACTTACACCGAATATTCGACGATGAGGTTGAAAGTCTTCGAGATGACAGTGATCTCTATTGTATTGAGTCACAAATTGAAAATGCATTTGTCCTTCTTGGAATGCCTGGCTACTGAACTTGGCTATAGAGAAATTAATAAGAGATAGATACACCACTGAAGATAACACCACTTTTACCACTAGCTCCTTTCTGAAGATCAGGAGTGACATCACCTAGTCTCACACAACTGAACTTCTTCACTAACTCAACATGATGCCAGAACGTGGATTTCTTGATAGGTGAGACTGGCACTAATAGAATACGAACCCGACAGGATGCTGTGATATCCAAAGCGAGATCCATTTATTCGGGTGAAGAGAAAAAAAGGAGGGAGCTAATTAAATTATTATATTTATTTGATTTTTTTTATTCTCGAAAATGGTTGCTATGTAGTACAGAATACACATATAAGATCATCATGGTTTTTTCGAAGACAATGAAAATGGTTTTCTTTTTTTTCTTCTTTTTTTCAAAGATAAATTCTTTAAATCATGATCTATATTGATGGGAATCCGTCTAATGTGGCAGTAGGCTTATTTGTAATTGTTTCTTCTATTGTCCTTTCTATAAGGGAGATATCACCTTCTACTCGATTGGGATACTCCAAATTCACAAATCCGTTAAATAAGTCATGGAAGGTAAGAAGAGGGTAAATGAAGATAGAATGTGGGATTCATGGATTCAAAATTAGGTCTCTGGAAGATCAGGCATGCTTCTTATTTATGGTCCATCATTGGCTCTGTCCAGTATCTTGTTCTGTGTATCTGATATGTCATCCAGACTCTATATTGTCACTGGTCTCACTGCATTCCATTACTCAAAAAGGGTCTATGTAAGTCTATAAGATATATATATGACAAAGTAGCTGAATAGAAACAGGAAGTATACTTCATCCATCATTACTCTGGTCAGATAATAATGACAGATGCCATTACTATCGCTTTCTCCTACATGTTTTATTCCATCTTTGTGTATGTTTATTCTGATAAGGTACCTAATGCCATGGTCAATATGACATGGATGAAGGTAGGCATTGTCTTGTTCTTGATGGGTGAATCTTTCAATTTCCATCACCATATGATATTGAGTGAATTAAGAAAGGATGGATCCAAGGAATACAAGGCAAGAACTGTATTTCACACTGAATTGAACATAGATTTACACTCTGCTTCTCATATAGATTCCTGAAGAAGGTTTATTCAAGTACTGCTGGTGTCCTCATTATGTGAGTAAATACAAATAGCATCATTCACTTATATATGACTAAGAATCATTTATAAAGTTGGGTGAAATTATTACTTTTATTGCCATGGTCCTCTTATCCCAGAACATCATTGTGCTCTTACTGCAATTAGGATCGGCAATCTATCTTGGGGTCCGTGCTTATAATACAAGGGAATGGTACAAGCAGAAGTTTACAAGGGGGTTGCCATCGAGAGCATGCATGATCCCATTTATATTTTAAATAAAGTTTTTGACTGAACTGGCTATGATAGCTGATATAAGGGCTGTCATGCCAATAGCAGTAGATGTCATTCTCTGTGTTGACAGCGTAGAGTATTTGATAAGCATCTTTCTAATATTGGATTCAATGGGTCCACGTAACAGAATATAAATCAGAATCCAGTAGATCGTACTCAGAGGTCTTGTCTTCCTGACATTTCTCTTGGGGACAAAGGAAGTCAGGAACTGGACACCTGTTCTGAGTCCAGCCATGGGAGAAGCAACAAGTGACTTGGGTTGATTGGTGTCATGCACTGTTGGATGTATGGTCATTGGTACTGTAGTAGTAGCTGGTGGGAGATGGGTGACAGGTGATAATAGAGAAGTGGGTGGTAGTAGATTACTTTGAGGTGAGTGAGTTGAACGAGGTGTGGCAGGTACAGTTGTGGATGGTATTAAGGTATCGGAAGGGGGTGTGGAGATGGTCATATCAGGTACTGTCTTGGTAAGTAGATTGGGGGAGATGGATGTCATATCAGGGAATGAGTCTATAGCATCATAGAAGTCATCATCCTCTGAAGATGGAGTATCGGATTTGGCTATCTTGCCACTGCCATATTTCTGGAGAACAAGATCTGTGTCGATTGACCAAACATAGTCATCGTATCCACCCATCTCTAATAGGATCAATCAGTATATGTTTAAATATCGATATGTGTTTTTCTCTAACCTATCAGTACAGAATGTGGGTCAATCAATGACTCCAGTTTCTTTACTGTTGTGAACTGGATACTTCTCTTTGCTCTTTCATTCAACAACAGCTTAACGAATGTCCATAATGACTGATACATCCATCCAAAATTGAGTACATTGATTCGAGTAACAACACCTCCATATCTTTTCTCTAATAACTTACTCATCTCTTTAATAGTGGATGCATCCTACCCCACTCATAAGTAACAATAACAAATTGGACAATTGCCTCTCATATACTTACTATTGGTATAAGAGGCGCATTGGATATATTGGTCACAACCGCTATTTGTGATACAAGAGGACACGGATCACCATTCTCTGCTCTTTCACGTGTAATATCCCATGTTAATCTCCTCCCCATTTCCATCATCAATGCAGCATAAGGAGCAATATGCTCCACCAACCCTTTTTTACTGCCCTCGAACTTGGTGGGAAACAGCCTTAATCTGACAAATAAGATGGGTTCATTCAACTTATCGTGTTTATGGAAAAAGCACATTCCTTCCTTAAAGAAGTCTGGGCAGTCCTTCCAACTCAGTCTGCCTATTCTCTTCTCGATTCTCCACTCGATCACCTCCATTATTCTCTTGACTGCCACATCCACATCAAATCTGGCACCCTTGGCAAATCGAAAGAGGTTGACTAAACAAGATAACATTAAGTGCTGTTCAAACTCTACTAAACATTGAGTCTACCTCTGTCTTCCAGATACTCTTCTACGTCCTCTTTATCTTCATCAGGCAGTGTTAATGCACCTACTCTCTTCCTTAATTCTGACTGTATATCAGTCACTGTCAGAGAGTATTCCTGGTATAGTTTATTCAAATAAGCTGCTTTTTCCTCTTCAGTATAGGCAACCATTAAAAAGAGAAGAGAAAAGGTGGTGAATAAAATAAATAAAAGGGTTTTTATTTTTAAAATAATGCAATTTTTAAATGGCCAGAACTATTCCAACTCCGAGTTGAACGAGATTGGGAAGGAGTTGATTATGGTTTACGACTGACATTGATCTTGACTGTCTTGACCTATAAGACAAAATGAGTACAAAGAGAAACAATGTACTATGTTCTATATTTACCTGAATATAGTTATCCAATGCATATTCACCATTCTCTCTGCCAATACCACTCTGACGATATCCACCGAAGGGAGTATTATAATCAAGTTCGTTGAAACAATTGACCCCTAATACCAGATAGTCAGTATACACACACACACACAATTAATTATAATCTACTTACAAACAGTGCCAGATTGAAGTTTGTTGGAGATATCAATAGCACGTCCTACATTCTGAGTGAAGACAGCAGCAGCTAATCCGTATTCTGTATCTAATGACATCTTGAGGACATCATCTTCATTCTTGAACTTGGACACAACAACAACAGGGCCAAAGATCTCTTCACGTACGATCTTCATATCTCTGTTGACATCAGTGAACACGGTGGGTTCAATGAAGTAACCATCATCACCCCATCGTTTTCCTCCCATATAACAAGTAGCACCTTCTTTCTTACCACTCTCGATGTATCCCATGATACGGTCAAAGTGTTGCTTGGAGATTTGTGGGCCTTGGAAGGTATCGGCATCATGGGGATTACCTAACTTGGTCTGGGTGGTATATTCCTTGAACTTCTTCAAGAACTCATCATAGACAGATTCCTGGATATAGATACGACTTCCTGCACAACATGTTTGTCCGTGGTTGAAGAAGATACCCTTGTGTGCCCATTTAACAGCCTGGTCAATATCGGCATCTTCAAAGATGATGTTGGGTGATTTACCACCTAATTCCAAAGTGACCTTCTTCAAGTTACTCTCAGCAGCAGCCTTCATGATATGACGACCCACAGGGGTACTACCAGTGAAAGCAATCTTGGCTACCTTCATATGACGAGCTAAGGCGTCACCAGCTTCAATACCAAGACCAGTGATGATATTGACTACACCAGGAGGGAAACCAGCTTCGACAATCAACTGAGCCACCTTGTAAGCAGATAAAGGAGTCAATTCAGATGTCTTCACGACCAGAGTGTTACCAGTAGCAAGAGCAGGACCTAACTTCCAACCGAGTAACATCAAAGGGAAGTTCCAGGGGATGATAGCACCACAGACACCCAAAGGTTCGTGTATGGTATAAGAGAGACAGCCTTCAGTATCGATGACCTTACCATGAACCTTGTCTGTATAACCTGCATAGTAACGCAAGGACAGAATGAGCTGTTTCACATCAAACAAACGTGAGAAAGTAATGCCCTTTCCGTTATCCAAGGTCTCAATCTGTGCTAATTCTTCTTCGTCTCTTTCAATCAATT
This sequence comes from Pilobolus umbonatus, assembly GCA_025528865.1. NCBI lineage: Eukaryota > Fungi > Mucoromycota > Mucoromycetes > Mucorales > Pilobolaceae > Pilobolus > Pilobolus umbonatus. The sequence continues at coordinate 173,140 of JAIXMH010000045.1, forward strand.
CAGCGAGCTTGAACATCAAACCAGCACGTTCAAGGGGAGCGAATTTACCCCATTTACCATGGAAGGCCTTTTCAGCAGCATCAACAGCACGGTCGACGTCTTTTTGTTCAGCTAGAATCAAAAGAGGATTTAGAATGACATGTACAGAATATAAAAGAAAGAGAGAGATATTTACCTGCTTGAATCTTACAAATGACCTTTCCAGTAGAAGGGTTGACAGTTTCAAGGGTCTTGGAACCAGCAACAAATTCGTTATTGATGAATAAACCGGTTTGCACTAAATAAACAGACAGGAGTTTAATAGAGAAATAAACACACACATTCTCTTTGTTTACCATTAAGAGCATAACCATTAGGAGTTTGAGTTTTAACAAGGAATTGAGACATATTGAGTTAATGAAGAAGAAGAAAGAAATGAAAGGGAATTAGACACCTTTATTTATACAAAGTGGATAAGCATAGAGGTACTTGAAATAATAGGCTCTACATTGATGTCACACTGTTTATTAGAAATAGGCTTTAACTGCATATGTCGAATAATAGAATCCCAAGTTTCCCTGCTATCTTGTTTATGCATGACTTCATATATAAGGAGTATTTGATACATTACCTCATTGAACTCATACCAATGGCACGGTTTTACTTTTAGCCACTCTCTATTGATGTGGAGAACATATAATTGTTTTTCCGATATGAAGAGGATATCATGCATCTATTGGATTGATAATACATGTTTATTTGATCAAATCTATTTGATAATCAGTATATGGTTAGACTGATGATTATATAAAAGTACAGCAAGAATAGTTTTTATAGTTTTTGATAGCCTAATATGGTAAGTAGTTGTAATATTTCCCACATCTTTTAATTCAGTGTAACTCCATCGTATTTCCCGGAATAATCAGTCAATACAAACTATTCCCGTTTACAATAAAGGGTAAATGCTCCCCAGTTTAGTCATCATAATCTGCAGGGGATAATTCATGCATTGGGTATGTAAGAAGATGCTATGGTTATGCATGGTTATTATGGATTAGTAACCATGGAAACATGAGCCACTATTGAAGGGTTAATGTATATATATATATATATTTATATATATTAGAGAGTACACGTCTTCTGCATTAAATATATTCCCATGAGAACATCTTTTCACACAGAACAAATAATTGTGTAGCCATATGATCACAGAAGGAGAATTTATTAGTTTATTCTCATACATCACACATAATAAGCATACAGGATTCAATAACCTGGATTGAATGTTTTTAACAGTATTTGGCGTGCTTGGGGATAATTACTAGACACAGCCACAATCTGCTTCCCATAATAAGGTTTGTTTATCCACCAAAGACACGCGTACTTTGAGAGTGAGTGGACAATCAATTCAGACGCCAAATTACTAACCAATCAAATCAGTTCTCCCACATTCGACCTATCACTTATGTCAATCTTTCGTGTCTTGTAAATAAACAATCCCTGTTGTGTATATATATAGATATACTCACATTGAACAGCATATCATTATGGAAGTAGTAGTCATCAAGTACCTTATGACCACTCATGATCCCTGGAATGTATACCGAGAATGATTCAACTATAGCTGTAGTTACACTAGTGCTTATAGCCAGTACAAACAAAACTATACTCTCTCATGCATGAATACACTTCTTCTTCTTCTTTGTTGAATAGAAGTCATGCAAAGAGGGGAATGATGTTTATTTAATAGGAGTTCATTTTGAGTGAAGCCACTTCCCATTCATTCTATTTTTTTTTCCACCCCCCTTTACTATTTAATACCCTTTTCACACCAAGATACAGATAATGACGAGGGATGTTCACTACAGTAACAGCCAAACAGCCCTGTATTCAGAAGAGACTGGCAGGGTTGTTGTTATGACTGAGAGTACACAGGAACTAGATAGTATGGACACCCACATGGAGGAATCTCATTACTCTATTGAGGAGGCTATTGGAGAATTCACTGATAAATCAACAGGGAAGATATCATTTGCTTCTCTCTTTGGATCCTATTACAGAGATACACCTAGGAAGGTGATACGTAGACCCTTGACTGAAGTGTTGTCTAGTAAGGAGAACACAAAGAAGAAGCTGGTGATGCCTGATAAACGACCACCGGGATTACAGCGGACACTCACTATGCTTACTGAGGCAACAGATACAGATGATGAAATACCAGACAAGAGGTCAAGGCATAAACGATCTACAACAGATAAAATAAACCAGGTGAACATCAAGAAGAAAGAGGTAAGATGGGTATAAAGAGGTATTTCAATACTTGTGGTCTCATGCTCCTCTTCCTTAGTTATTAAAGAGGATACTTAACAGTAAACTGCAGAAGAGACCCCTTGATCTGAATGAAGGAAAGAAAGAGTTCATACATATATACTCTGTATGCAGATACACAATGGTAAGAAGTGTATTTCGGCTGTTATGATCCCATTGATATTCACTCATCCATAGGCTGATCTCCTTATTGGTGATGATGAACTGAATGTGGATGAACTGGCAAGTCTTGTTCAGATGCATGTAGACTTTTTTGTCAATATGAAGAACCTAATGAAGGCTAGATGTACTCATAGGCAGTAATGAACATGTAAATAACATAAATAACCCCCCCCCAAAAAACCATTGTCCATACCCCCCATTACACACCGAAGTAGGAGAGTTTACTCTTATCAATCAATAAAAAAAATTAATCATATCACCATGACACACATATCACCATGACAACCATATTGTATATGAAGATCATGTTACTCTTTTATTTTATCAGCTAATCATCTATTTGTTTACTTTGTTCCATTGGGATCTCATTCCCAAGAGAGAAGTAATCATACTAATAGACAGCAATCAGTATTATTCTCCCATAACAGCCATCAATACACTTACCCAGCAATACCAACAACGCCTTCATCCACATTAAGGAACCCGAGTCCAGTAGAAGGAATGATGATATCGAAACTGTCCTGGACGAACTGGAACTTCACAGCCAGTTTGTCCCTGGAGTCGATGGCGGAGTTGTAATAAACAGCATGTGAGTATTCAAATGGATTAATCTAAATGACTAATGCAACTTACTTGGCCAGGATCTTCTCCTGGGACTTCAAATCGGCAATCTGTGCATCAGACTTCTCCTTGGTATTTACGATGTATTTGCGTGTCTTCTCAAGCATATGTTGGCGTCTCTGTAATTGAGTGAATTTATAGATACTGGAGATCAATGACGCTGTAAGTGCAGTCATCCAACACCTTTGACCGATCTTACTGTATTTCTTGATATCCTCGAACTTGAAGAAGTTAATACTATTGGCCTATTCAATGTAAACAAATCAGTTATCTTGCCCCACTTTCTCTGTTCTGTATATCTTTACCAATACAAGCATCTCAGTCAGGTAGTAGAAGAACATACCACCTTGTTTGACAACAGCTGTATAACGCAATACATCGTCTTTCACAGCTAAACTCTTGATACCAGTCTGTGCAAATTCAACTGGCTTCAGAAGACGAAAGAATTTACGGCCATTACCCAGATGAGTCTTGAGATCAACCCAACGCTGAATGACATCCTTAGGGGCTCCTTTACGGAATAAATAGAAAGAATAGAAACGAGCAAAGTACTGGACTAGACGACAGAGCTTTTCACGACCAACAGTGCTGGCTAAGAAACGGTTAAAGGCATCGACGTTGCTGTGAGTGAGGACCATGGTTGACTATAAAATAAATAAAAAGAAGAAGAGAGGGGAGGAGAAATGAGAGGGGCAGAAATAGGATTTATTTTGAATAACAGCCATCGACATCTCATATATATTTATGGCTAATTACACTTAATAAGCATAGGCAGTGATCACAGTTACTCTCATTTGGATAGATAATCCATGGCTCGGCGGATACTGTGACACCTATTAATGTATTCCACTTCTATACTGTTCCTGAGTGTGTAGAGAGAGTATATAGAGTGTGTAGAGAGTGTGTAGAGAGTGTGTAGAGAGTGTGTAGAGAGTGTGTACGAGTGGATACACTATCAACAGGAACCAGTAATGAGTGAAGTACATTTTGATGTGATTATCACATGATGATTAAATCCCATTTCTTCTATTTTCTGGGGTACGATACCCTCATTTGTTCGGGGGTTTATACTTCCATATTACGTAATCACTCTACCATTGGTGTAAAACAACTATAGGCGGGTAATAGAGTATAATAACTATCGATATGTGCTATTCTCTCTTCTTTGTTACTTCATTTATAACTGTGTGCGGAAACAAGCCGGATGGGGCATTGTGATTGTCTGACACCTTCAACAGCCAGGAAACTGAGTTAATATTACTGCAGACGAGTCTGATCAGCGTATGTTTGATAAACTATTCAACTGATACATGATTATATATGTTACTCATGGTGATTTATATTCACGGGGAAGGATGTACACTGGTACCTGCCCCAGTTAGACGACAGATTGTGGGATGAAAGGAATTACCAGCAGATGATGATTTACCCTTGAATAACACACACATCTTTTGTACCTACTGCTTCATAAACCAACATGCATCGACTGACTTACTTTAGGGAGAGATATTGAGCCTTATATATCTTCATGGATAATAAAGGGAGAAGATTAAATGTAGAATCATATGTTAATGGGTCAACAGATTGTTGTAATGGATTACATAGCTGGTCTCTGTGGTACAACTATCACTTGATGTAAGATGTCAACAGAAGATGAACCCTGATGTCAGATTGAGTACTACTTTAACCCATAATAATAAGGCAGCATTGATAAGTGATGTGTAAGTGTTTATCAGAAACAGGCAATGGTGATCATCAAGCATTTCATTAGTGAAGACTAATGTTGGGAAACATCCTCCTATTCTTTTAATAGGGTGCATTGGGCGAAATGATAAAGGGTCTATCTAGTTAGAACGTATTGTCTATAATACAGAAGACAATATCATCAAAAGGAGATGATAAAGTCTCACCTTTAGGTGTCCCCCTCTTGAAACCTATAGCTTATTGGATAAGAACTTCACACATTTTATATGTGCAAAGGTTGTACCTAACAATAAAACTTCCCGTCAAGTATTCAGAAAACCACTTTGCTTTTATTCTTATATTCAAGAGGGTATTCACTCTAGCACTATACTTTCAATATAGCACAGATACACGCATTTAATGTTTCTTTAGTTTGGCAAATAAGGGTCGCCAACAACTTTGGTCGTTCACTCTCGACAATATTGATATAATGACTCTTCTTTATTTGCATGGGTAGAGATCTATTGACAGATTAACACTGAATGACCTTGAATCAGACTAGGCCAACTGCTGGCTATTGAGCCCTCCTTGTTCACCATATACTTAGGGTGACAATAAGACAGACAGACAAGATCCTCGGATCAAACCATTATTACACTTGAATGATTTGTGACTACAGTTAAGCCATAGTCGATATGATATATAGACTTTGAGATAATTTGATGCGAGTACCAGGTAATGGGGATACAGTTGAAGTGGTCTCTATCAGCTATGCAAGTTCAGGGAGCAATAGGCTAGACTGAACTCTATAGTTCGTCTTTTATCACCGAATGAGGATAAGGATGAGAGGGTGCCTGATGAAAAGTATACTTAGAAGCTTCATAAGTTTAGACTGGGTAATTGAGGATTCATTTGTGAACTCATCTTGGCCTCATTATAGATATTGTCTAGCCAACAGTTAGACGTACCTCAACATAACCAAAGTAACTTACATTATCTGCTCTCATAGACTGGATATGCACACATCCATTGAAACATTAAGACATATGGATCTCGAACATATTCAAACAAGAGAGGCTCTCTATTTTAAACCCTGCACATGAAGGTATTGATTTAGACACGTGTCTAACTATGATGTAAAGTCTTATCGATATACAGTGTAGATATTATGATTGGGACGATACGTTGTCACCACTGAAACTTGAGTTACGGTTCCTGACACTTGTAGAAGTACTTAACATGGCTATATGCATCTCCATCAGATCTAATGACGTCTTAACAGTGAACAATTTACGCCTGATTGTAAACATCGTCTTGATCTTCTTAAAGGTATGTCTTTGATGGAACAGTATAGACTGCTTGAGAATAGTTTGAGCTGTTGGATAGTGGCACAGATATACAGACATCACCTGTCCTGTTGACTTCCAGCCATCAGTAGGGAAATAGATATCCATAATTTATAATACACACAATTTCTGTGTGATTATACAGTTCAGATCAGATTCCATATACTGTCTACACTATTAGGAGATTGTTTTGGTTAAATAGATAGATTGGTGATTGGTTATCATCTATGATGTACTCTCTTAACTAGAGGATAACCAAGAGTACATATCTTAATTTGAAATAGCATTTAACAAAGCCTATCAATCGGTGACATTCAATCTTTATTAGATATTACCACTAGTCGATATTCTAATCAGGTGTATGTGTAGCTTGAATTGTGCTGTATTCCATAGGGTTGTTTATTCCTTTTAAAAGCTTATTCCGACAGTCATTGATATATAACAGGATGAAATTTCCAGTGTTATCCTGAGCTATCTACACAAGATGAAGTGTTATTATGATCCATATGAAATATGATATTCCGGGCATATTTAAAATGGGAAAGTTGCGATACTTCAATCCGAACAAGTCAATTTAAATGCTATAATGACTGAAGTATTCCTAGATCTGCCTCGATCTTTATTATTTTACAATCCACACATTCCATACACACATATATATATGTTTGTATAGACATATATCTGTAACAGAGAGTCATATACCATGCACCTATTATCACCATTAGATTGAACAATTAGTCTCTATACGCATAAATGGAGTAGACCTTCACCAGTGGGAAAGGTTGATCAAGAATGCTTCGTTATTCCTTTGACTATCTAATTTCAATTCAAGCATCAATAGGCAACTTTGTCTTATTTGTAGTAACATAGACATTTTCCAGAAAAGCGAAGCATTTTGAGCATTACTATAAAATGCCTGAACTTATTGAATCCTTACAAGATATCCATACCCTCTTTCTTCGGATACTATCTATCTATACCAAAAATAAAATTGATCTCTCTATCTGTTGTTGCCGCCATGGTTTCTGCTGTTCTGGCAGTGCCTAATCATATGGAGTAAATAACACTCATTGCTGAATAATGCCTTGATTGATTTGATTGACTTACATATTGTTCAATAGTTTGGCTAAACGTACTATCCATACCACTGAAACTGTCATTGAACAGGGCTCCACTATTGTCAAGGTTCTTGATGGTATTGTCTCTACTACTACCACCACTAGTACCACTACAGTCGAATCAACCTCCACCTCCACTAGTGTCAGCTTCATCTGTAAGTATTATTATATATCAGTTGGAAGAAATGATATTAACTCCATCTATAAACAGTTACCTACAGTGGTGATGAGAGCACTATTGTCAGCAGACTTTCTTCTGCCCTGTCACAAATTCTCATTGGAAGTGGTATTCCTGAAGAAACCAGTACCATCACGGTTGATGCCACCACTGAAGCTACTACAGATACTACCACAACATCTTCCACAGAAACTACCACTGAGATTAGTCCTGGTCTATATACACTACTTGATTTATATAACTTAATATGGCTACCCACTTTAAATAGATTGAACGATCACATTGAGTTTTTATATAATAATGTATTGGATTTAATGGCACGGAATACTATGAATATCAGCAATTAAAGGGATGAATAAGTAAATTAACAAAAATAGATGAAAACGAGATATGTGAATGATGTAGGTATGGCTAGTTTTTATCAATGCCCATTGATATATATATTTGTAAATGGCATCTGCTTGAAGTCAAAAACCAATAATTATCAGTCAAGACATGTTTGATACATAGTATCGTCAACTACTCGTTATATAGAATATCATGTGATACAACTTATCCAACAACACAACAACCTTATTCCCATCTATCAGGTTAGCACAGCTTTTGATTTTCCTACTATTTCTGTCTCCACCAAAGCACACGTCCACTGAAGGTCATTCCAGTCAATCACCTATCCACAGTACATACAAGAAAGTTGGAATTCTATTCCCATAATCTCTAAAAATTATCAAGGTGTTAAAAGATTGAGAAAAATCTTCATTGTTGTTGTATACGAGTATACAAACGTAATAAAATAGTAAGGAACGATAAAAGTAATCAGACCAAGAGTAAGATGATTCTTTATTAATTAAGAAAACAACAAGACTATTTATAAGAGATACGGCTAAACTATCGTTGAATGTTAAACTATGATCCATGTTATATGACTCGTTCAATTTAGTGAACCTATTAGATGTAGTTATGAGTAAACGTTTATAGGGATAAACGATAACTAAAGAGGATTATCCGGATATGACATTATTAAGATAGATCAGAACTGCTCTTAAATAGATCGCCTCTATTGGGTATTCCTGATATTCGGTACTGAATAATTCAAGGAACGTCAATGTTAAGCCGATGTACAATAATATTTAAGTACATAATGAATCATCCTAACGAGATCATATGAAGAATCCAGTTGATAGGCCATTGTCGATTAGGAAGATAAAACCAATAAGACATGGGTGGATAGTGTCTAGAGTGGTGGACACTACTAGGTATTATACAACAATTGTGCAGGGAGACAGAGGAAATATTTAAAGAGGATGCTAACTTTTTAATATATAAGAAAATACTCTCCACTATATAATAGATTTTGTCGCCTACATTTTCAGGTTATACAAATACAGCTTATTAAGAAACGACATGATAATTATTATCAATCAAAAAAACACCTGAAATATTATAAATCACAGAACATAAATTGATTATAAAGCAACTAACATAAACACTCCATACATTATCTGACTAAGAAGCTGTCATGCCTCTTATTATTAATCACATCTTAACCCTTTGTAAAAACATATAAATACCCATTATCTTTTATTCAATAAACATCATCTATTTTACCTATCACTTAAATAGCAAGTAACTTACGTTCAAACTTATAACCACCTAGTAAGAAGGGTGACAATTTCATCTGACTGTCACCTTTCTTAATAGGTGGTTATAAGTTTGAACGTAAGTTACTTGCTATTTAAGTGATAGGTAAAATAGATGATGTTTATTGAATAAAAGATAATGGGTATTTATATGTTTTTACAAAGGGCTAAGTTATGATTAATAATAAGAAGTATGACAGCTTCTTAGTCAGATAATGTAGAGAGTGTATATGTTAGTTGCTTTATAATCCATTGTATGTTCTGTGATTTATAATATTTCAGGTGTTCTTTTGATTGCTAATGATCCACATGATTTGCTTTATAATTGTCCATTATATCATTTCTTAATAAGCTTGACTTGTACAACTTGATAAAAATAGGCGACATGACCTTTAAATCACAAAAAAATTAAAATTATGAAAATGCTCTAGGCGAGGGTCGAACTCGCGACCTTTGCGTGACTTCAAGTATAGCTATAGACTATAAGCACAACGCTCTAACCAACTGAGCTACAAGAGCATATGACAGTTGTAATTTAGGCGGTAGATAGAGACACAGAGTAGACGAGATTAAGTTGAATAACAGCAGTGACTTTTATATAATTTAGAAGTCCAATGGCAAATAAAAGTAATAAGAGATTTCAGTTGAAGAGTAGTAAGTTAATGAGTTTATTTCCTATGCAAATCAATGCATATTTATATGTTTTTGAATATGAAATATAAGATGATTTTGATACAAGTTGATGAGTAATAGAATATGATAATGACTGCATAGAAATGGATAGAATGATGTGATATAGAATAGAATAGTACAATAGGATAGAATAATATGATAATGGATAAATATAACGATGGAAGTTGTGATTGCACAAGGAAGAATATTCGAGTAGAAGAAGACCAAAAGAAATGATTATGAAGGAATAGCATCATATGAAAAATATGAACATATGCAGATTAAGGGAAGCATGTTCATAAGCATGGCTAACATAAACAGTATCATTGTGTGATCTTTCTTCTTGAACGCCTATTGGCTGGTATTTTTGGCTTGAATTTTCTCTTGTTGATTCTCACAGGCACATGTGGCCACAAGGGTTCCTTATTGAGCTTCACCCCTTCAGGCACACCGACATTACCCCCCTCTAAGACTTGTGTTCGACCCGGAACACTTATAGGCATAGCCACAGGTACAGACAGAGGAAGAGAGATAGGAGCAGGAACCAGAGGAACATCAACCGTAGCTGAATCAGGCGTATCATTCAGGGAAGGGGTAGGAGGAGACACAAACAAAGATGACATAGGTGACATAGATACAGGCTGTTCTAGAGGGGTGGACATTTCGGGAGCAGAAGGGAGACTTGACATATCAGAAAGAGTGCGAACCATAGGCATATTAGGAGAGTCATGAATAGAAGGCATAGATATGTTAGAAGAACTGTGTACAGATGTTATAGGCGGATCAATTCTTGGAGAGGTAATTACTTGAGAAGACACTATTGGAGAGGAATCATTATCAATCATAGGGGCATAATCGGCAGCAGATTCAAGTGGATCAATAGGGTCAACGTCATAATTGGGCAGGGCCACTTCGGGAGTAGAATTATTGGACATAACATAAGGGGTAGTAGCAGGCATATCATTGTTTACTTCTTTCATAACTTCTCTAACCTTTCTTCTTTCAGCAGTTGGGTCATACCATGGCTCAGCAGGAGTATTACCATTGGCGGCAAGCAGACGATCAACATGTATAAGGGACTTCAAGGGTTCACCAGCAACAGTATGAAGTTTTACAGTTCCATATTCAGGGAAGACTTGAACAACAACAAAGGGTCCTTTGAACCTAGGTTCTAATCCAAAACGACCTTCGTGAGTCAGCATCACCATATCACCAACCTCATAAGTCTTCTTCTTTATTTTGGCATCCCAACGTTCTTTATCTTTTTCAGCCATTGCCTTCATTCTGAATTCGGCTGCAGCACGGTGTTGACCTAATTCAGCGAGTTCACGAGAGGTAATATCAGCAATGGTACGAGGATCCTTTAGACTTTCTTTATTAATGTATGGAATAGCTGTATCACCGGGAATTCTGGGTTCACGACCATACGTCAGGAAGAACGGAGAGTAACCAGTTGTAGCATGCACACGAATACGACAAGCCCAAAGGGCAGCATTGACGAAATCGTCCCACCTATGAATTGCACCATTGGCATACTTTCGAAGCATATCCTTGAGTACACCATTGAAACGTTCCACCTTAGCATTGGTACGGGGGTGATAGGCTGAAGTTAACTTGTGATTCATCTTGACTCTTTTGGAATAGGCTTTCAACAAACCACTTGTGAAGTTTGCACCACGATCAGTTAGTATCTCTACAGGACAACCAAATCTCATCATGATCTCTTCGTATATGAAATCAGCCACAGCTTCAGTGGATGCAACCGGGAGGGCACGAGCAATAGGCCAGTTTGTAGCATAGTCAACCGCCACAAGTAACCAACGATTACCGTTTAAAGTTGTAGGTAATTCACCAATGAAATCAAGATGCCATCTTTCAAAAGCGGAAGGGACCTTCAGTGGATGCATTTCATCATTATGGAAGTTACCACGTCTTCTATTCACTTGACACCGAGGACACACAGCTAACCATTCCTTGACATCAGAACGGATGGTCGGCCACCAAGCACGAGGAGTAAGGATCTTCATCATATTGGGAAAGTTAAAATGACCGAAGGCTTCATGAAAACCAGCTACTGTTTCACCACGGGAAGCAAGAGGAACAAATGGAACGAGCTTGACAACCTTCTTATCATCACCAATAGACACCTTTCGGAATACCTTATTGCCATCAATCACAAAGTTCTGTTTTTCTTTTTCTAGGTGATCTCTCAGAGCGATGTTAGACAACTTAGAAATGGCATTGGGGTCACCAAGGTAAAGCAACGGCCAATCAGCTTTCATGTCAGGAGAAGACCACTTAGGTGACTTGTTCTGAAGAGATGCAGTATACAAGTACAAGGGCTCAAGAGGTTCTTCATTGTTATCGGCAATACCAGGAGGAGAAAGGCGGGAAAGAGCATCCGGTACATCATTGTTCTTTCCAGGTGTATACTGAATATTAGGGGCGAATGATTCCAATTCAGTAATCCACCTAACCAAACGAGGAGTTGGCTTTTCTTGGCTTCGGAAATACTTAAGAGGCATGTGATCAGAATACACCGTATAACCACCAGGACAGCCATCCACAAAGCAACGCCAGGTACGCAAAGCATGAATGGTACCAAGAAGTTCTCTTTCCTGAGCAGGATAGTTACGTTCGGCGTTAGATAGCTTCTTGGATTCATAAGCAACCGGGTGCCATTGTTCATCTTTATTGTTACCAGGTTGGAGCAACACAGCACCAATACCAAAATCAGATGCATCGGTTTCTATTCTGAATGGCTTATTCATATCGGGCAATTCTAGAACAGGAGCGGAAGTCAGCAAAGTCTTGATCTTGTCAAACGATTCTTGACAATCTTTTGTCCAAGTAATACTTCTTTTCTTGGGTCCAGTACCACGGGTCAAGTCAGTCAATGGGGAAGCGATGGCAGCAAAGTTCGGCATAAAACGACGGTAGTACTGTGCAAGACCAATAAAAGAACGTACTTCTTGGACATTGGTTAAGGGAGGCCAGTTCCTGATGCTAGTGACTTTAGCAGGATCAGGTAGGATACCTTGAGGTGTGATCCTGTATCCAACAAAGACTAATTCTCTCTTTCCAAATTCACACTTCTTCAGATTACCAATCAGCTTAGCTTTCCTCAGAAGTTCCAACACATGCTTGACATGTTTCTTGTGTTCAGCTTCTGTCTTACTGTAGATCAAGATATCATCCAGGTAAACCAAAGCAAACTTATCCAAACAATCACCGAGGACATTGTTCATGAGACATTGGAAAGTTGGAGGGGCATTGGTAAGACCAAAAGGGAGGACAAGAAATTCATACTGACCATAACGGGTGTTGAAGGCAGTTTTAGCAACATCGTTAGGATGAATTCTTACTTGGTGATATCCACTTTTTAGATCTAGCGAGGTGAAGTATGATGAGCCTTGGAGTCTGTCCAAACATTCATCGATTCGAGGCAGA